>MU224635.1:540687-555618 GCA_018584345.1 Thuja plicata | reverse complement strand
TATAGCCATGTTTGATTTTGATTTGATTTGATTGGTCAAAATTGATTTGAATTGTATGGCTATAATAGTTAATATAAATCAGTGATAAAAATCACCTAGGATATTAAATTGATTCAAAGAATTATGCCAAGCAGTAATAGGGTCGTTTGGACATAAATCAAGGGTATGATCACACTTAGGGAAAATAGGGTCCATAGTTGCTATAGACCAAATTCAGGTGGTTACAATAACTGCCAGTTCCGTTGGTACAGCTTCAATTAGCTTCGGGATCTCCATCTTTCAGGCATCATTGGATCTTTCTCATCAGGCATCCTTTGATTCTTCTTTGTCGAGCAACACTGTCTTCTTCTCGTTGGGCATCACTGTGACTTTATCTCTGTCTTTACCAGTGGTGTGCACTCCATCGGTGTTGTCTATCACTTAGTGAATACTTGAGTTTTATGCATTGCTAAAAGCATAACCATTGTTCCATTGATTCTCTGAAGTCTTTGGCATTATGTATATGACCATACAGATGATATCAAGTTGACATCAAAGGCAATACAAACCATTAACTGATTTAATGTCTTGCATCATCTTCAACTTAACATTATCAAACATTCAATCAGTTACATGTTATCAGTGTCAGTCTGTACCTATCAATTGGCCAAATCTGATCCATCATTTTTGGGCACCAAAAGACCCTAACCTAGGTAAGCGTCAAGGTCAACCTTGACCTCTATCAGGTTTTGGTTACCACTTTCAAATTTGGATTATATCGGGGTCCTAAACTTAAAAATTGGTCCCCAGATCCAGATGCGAAAGTTTTTTCTCTGAAATTTGAAATTAATACATCCCCTCCTTGGTTGGTGATTGTAATTGGACCCTGATTCAAGGTGAAATTTGAATTATGGGCCCTTGCATTTCCCTAGGAGGCTTACCTTGAGATCTCTATATAAGCACTCTCTTTTGCCTTCATTTGGACATGATGAAATTACTATATCATGACATGATGATAATACAAGAATGCAAGAGGATGATATAAGAGGACAAGATATGATGATGTTTTGATACAAGCAAGCATTTTTGTGGACAAACTATTGTGGATCTTCATTGGAGAAAGAAAGAGTTCTTCAAATCCTTCCTTCTTCATTGATCTATTACTTTAAACATTCAAGCATTCAAATGATACAATCATGGGGTAGAAACTATAGATTGTGAGTTTGGTAGCAGTACTTTAGCCTTGGGGGCTTGGTATGCTTTCTTTATCATATTCAAATCTATGCATTTCTCTCTCATTTCAATTCATGCAAGGGTTTCAATCTAGAAGATTAGATCTTGGCATTGCACATTCAAAGCTCTTCCTAAGAGCAACACACATACATATTCTATTACATCCGGCTATTTATGGAGGTGGAAACCACCAGAAAGGGGGTTTGACTAAGGAAAAACCCTATATAACCACCCCAAAACACCATTTTTAGATATCTACAGTCAAAGTTTCAAGAGTTACAAAGCAGATTTGGATACCTTTTCGACCAACTTTCAGGATCCGCAAACAGAATTTCCGTCAGAGCTGTGCAGGTTGAGGTTGACATTTTGGGGTACAATTGCACCCCCACAAAGAGGTAAAGGTTGACTTGACTTAGAAAAGGAAAATATTTATGGGTTTTGTCCGTCTCTGCATTTATCTTCCAGATTCGGTTGAAGAATTCCCCTAAACTCAACACAGTTATCTGAAAATAAACTTTTCTAGATCTGCTATATTTTGAGGTATGTATGTTATTTCATTATTCTTTGCAATCATTTCGAGACTTACATTCCTTATCATTAAAATTAAATTTAAGTGGCTAATAGAGACATATGGTATATTTTATGTGCAAATCTCCATTGTTCAAAACCCTATCTAAAGAGTTCTCTATTTCCCCCTCTACATTTTGTTGAGCCCGCGATAAACAACTATTTATTTTTGGTGTTAGATTTGCATTTTATGTTAGATCTTGCATGAATATAAAAAGTACATTTCTTTTATTTTATTACACTTGTATTTTTTTATAAAAAAAAATCACAAAATTTCTTTAAAAATACAAAAACATTTACATTTTTCATGCTTGTAGTATTACTTTGTCTTCAACATGTATGATTTTTGTTTTGAATACTTTGATGAGACTTTTATTGAAAAAAAGGTTAGATACCATAATGAGGTACATGGTAGTGAGGATGGAAATTGTTCTAATATGATCTCCGTGGATCCTATTCCTATTTCATCCTCCTCCACAACCTCTTCAATTGACCTTTACCATAGGGTGTGTGCATGGTTACCTTCATGTTCCACTATTTGAAACATTGATACACCTAGAATATTATATCCTAAAGCTTTGTTGATGGTAAAAGGATGTCCTTTCAAATAAAAATTAAGGGTAAAACTAGAGATTATTTAGATTTCTTTGACAATACGGATTCCATTTCACATGCTTATCGCACACAGAAAAATCCTCAGCCTACTGCTCCAGCTTCTTTACCTCCTTCTCGACCCGTGCTTCCTCAAGCACCTAGGTTACCTTCTTCATTTAAGGAGTATGACTTTGTCGAACAATTACGTGCTACTCCCACAAAGATATCTTTATGGGAATTACTTCAAACTTCTCTGATATATCATGAGGCATTGGAAAAGGCTTTATCTACCCTTCCTTCTTCGCCTCCGAACCAAGATAATATTAATTCCTTTTTGGAATGCATGCATAATATGCCTTATGTACCTCCTATTGTGTTCACCGATGATGATTTACCTTGTGTTGAGGTGCAGAATCAATATGATGCTCTTATGGTTGTTGTTTCTATTAATCAGAGTATCATTCACAAAATATTAATTGATAATGGATTTGGGATTAATATTTGTAGCATGGATATGCTTAAGGAAATTAAGGGTGATCTTACAACTATTCAACCTGATAATGTCCCTATCCATGGGTTTGATAATATTGCAAAGAGAACTTTGGGCATTATTACACTACCTCTTAAAGTTGGTCTGGATATACTCAGTACACCTATTCATGTTATGCCTGGACCTGTCAATTATAACCTTCTTTTAGGTAGACCTTGGTTACATACTATGCATGAAGTTCCCTCTACTCTTCATTGCAAGGTTAGGTTCATTTATAACAATTTGATGTACATGCTATGTTGCCCGCGAAAAGAACTTTCCCTTGTAAAAATTACTAAGTAGCATGTATGTTGTCAAATGCATATCAAACATTGAATTTTGAACTTTTCACTTCAAAGTTCAAGATTCAAATTACAATCCCCATGTTACTCCATGTTCACCTTTTCCTTTGGTCGGTGAGAAGTCATGTGAGTATGCGTTTTCTTGTTTTCAAAATTTTGAATCATGAACTTTGAACCATTTTTTCGGTAGTTCAAAGTTCAAGATTCGAAATGTGCTTTGTTCCCCCATAGTCCTTGCCTCATGTTTTCATTTGCTTTGATGTCCCCAACTTTTCTTATTTTAAATCTTGAACATCTCCTTTTTCTTGTTCATAATTCAAGATTCCATGTGCGTCATGCATAAGTCTCGTTTTAGCTATGTGCGTGTCAAGTGATTTAAGAATTATGATTTTTGAACTTTGAACCTCACTTCACACAGTTCAAGGTTGAAAATTCAATGTGTAATAAATAATTGAATATATGCAGCTCATAACAAATCTTGCCTTTTTGTGGAAAAAAGTTGAAAAGATGTTAGATTTAAAGCCAGCTCAGCAAAAGTACCTATCATGCGGAAGTGGAGTAAATGTGATTGGACATATTCAGTGAATGACGGTGGGAATAATCAAGTCATGTGAGGTGTCATGATTACCAAATTGGAAACTCAAATGTATGTATTAATTTGTCTCATTTCTTTCCATTTTTTTCTCATTAAGCAACTGCGATAGCATAATTAGAAGAAATTTGTAGAGAACGTGATCGTGGGAAAGAAAGAACAAAGCATTGGTGAGTCTCAAGAAATATTCTCCATTTCTATTTGTAATTTTAGATTTAACTGTGTAAGAAAGAAATTAGGCTTTTCCATCATTTTTATTAAGGTTACTTTCTTAAGTATTGATATGTCCATTCCTAGCACGTCGGCCTCAAAGGTCAAGTTTGTAAAAGAGAACAACTTTTCTACTGTGAGTAGTTGTCTTCCCGAAATGAGAGAAACGATCTTTCTAGAAGAATATTTAGAAGTGATTGTTAATAATTTCAAAAATACAAAGAAAGGAACCTTCACCATGAAATTTGCAGAGAGTGGTTTGTTGGAAGCAGTAGATTTTCTAGAAGTGACTCCATGTCTAGAATTGGTAATGGAGTGGAGAAATAGATATGAGAGGAGTAAGAGATGCATTCATTCTTTTTCTAGAGAAGTGTTGATATCCAACAATAGATAGATAGTCATGAAAGCTATGCAAATTCTTTCAATGGAAACATACAGTGATTGGAGTATTGAGAAAGCTCAATGGGAATATGACAAAAATAGAAAGGACTACAACAATATAATTTCTAGAGACTGGTTGATAAATTCTAAAAGAGGTGGTTCTAGATTTCCTAAGCCATTAAAGAAGAATAACTTAATCACAGAGGTCCAAGATGTAGTTATCATGCTCAACAGGGTGAATGGAAAACCCAATGACATTCTCTGGGAGGATTGGATGTACATTTTTATCCAAACTATTCTAGTAGAAGGACAATGTGTTGATTGGGTAGAGGTGATAGTGGAAAGGGTTCATGAATAATTATCTCAATGTGCAGAAGAATCAAGTTTCTTTTTGACTTCATACCTATTTTATGTGCTTTCTACTTCAAGAAATTGAGAGGGATTGCCACATAAACAATGGAAGGATAATATGAAAATTTATGAATATTATCCACTGTTGCAGAAGAAAAGGAATTCAGAAGATTTCCGAAGAGATCAGAACACATTCTTGTCCAAGCTCATTTTCGAGCTAAAAGGAAAATTCAACTTCAGGATGTCTGAAGAAGCTATGGAGTTAGTTAAGATTTATGGTAGATTTTTTATCCAATCCATACTTTCAGTTACTTAAGACTAGGAGGATTCAGTCAAGAACCTTTAAAACTCCCAAGATATTATTTGGGTAAATATGTCTTACTAGAGATCTGCAAACAACTAATCTAGGTTGAGGTAAAATTTAGACTTAAGAGAGGAGTAGGTTCTCTTTTTCCCATTGATTTAGGGCATTATTTCTTTAGATGTATCCACACAGGTTCCGCCTTGGATGTAGAACTAAAAATCATAAATCTTCCTTCCTACCAGAAAAGAAGCTATTTTGACAACAAGCATTTTGTAGCAAGTCATATCAATATTAGTGCCACATTTTTGCATCAAGAAGAGCTAGAAAATTGGGCATAATGTGTAGATGAAATTGAATTTTAAAATATGTTACACCCGAGATTCACCTTGCAACAGATTGCCTCATTACGATTTCCTTTCAAGGTTAAAGGTTTTGATATTGAAGATGAAGAAAGTGTCTTGGAATCCAGATATGTGGAGCTGAATGATGACGCACTAGCTAGGAAGATAGACTGGGAAGAAAGGGAAGAAGAAGATGTGAATGCCCTATCCAAAGATGTGTTTAAAAGAACTAAATCAAAAGAAGAAGAAACAAACTTATGGTTCATTAACCAGAAAGAGTCCAAGGATTTAAAATCTCGCGGCCTCTCTTGCCCATACTGATAAGATTGATAAATTTCTTTCTACAGGTGAAACAAAATTTGGAGTAGAAGTTCATTCAGAAGAAAAGAAGCCATAAATTGAACAATCTATGAGAATAAGTAGAACTAGAAGGAAAAGGAAAGAAAAGGTAGATAATATTCCTTGTATTGTAATAGATCTAGAGGAAGAAGTTTATCTGCAAACTCAAAGAAAATGCAAAATGAGTAAGTCACCAATCAGTCCTCTAGGAAATGAATCAGTAAAAGCAAGTCAGCAGGACCTTACAATTTTGAAGTGCCCTAGAACACAAGCCTCCACAGAGACTACTACACCGCAAACTCAAACTGGCTAGAATTATCAGTCAGAAAAAAGAGAAACATTGTGCCAGTCTCCACTCTAGTTGGAGATCTAGTTAGCAAGCACCTGGGAAAGACCCCAAGGGCGAAGAAGCCAAAAATAGAGGCTGTGTTTGATGTGGACTCTAAAACAGGCCACTAGATTGTGAAGGTTTTCAAGCCCATAAAACCATTTTTGAAGTGACAGAGAAAGATTTTGATGTGGAAAAGGTGGATATAATGGGGAGGTGCATTGTACGAAAAAGTCGTTGAAGAGTCTATCCAAATCCTTGAAGCTCATATAAACTCAAAGGAAATCATGCATTCTCAGAATTAATGCATGGGGAAAATAATTGGAAGTGAAAAGGAGACTGGCAGTGACATGAATAAATTACTTGCCTCTTATGAAAAGAAGATAGAAAATCTAAGAGTTTCTAAAGAGGTTGAGGTGAAGGATTTTTCTATTTTAGCTCATGTGGAATCAATATTGTCTATGGCTACAAGTAGATGAAGATTTTTGAAAATAAATCTTAGCAGATTCAAAACTTGAAGAACATTTTGGGGCAAAGGTTTGAAACAGTTACCACACCAAATCAAGAACTAAGAGAGAAGTTATCAGCTTCATTTGAGGAATGGAGCATAGAAAAAGGTGCCACCAGCACTGTTGGGAAAGATGGAGCTGAAATTGGCCAATTGGTCAATTAGATTTCTAGATAGCTATCTTATTTTTGCAAGTACTCCGAATGTTTTTTCTATCTCTTTGGATAATTAGTTTTAAAAACTCAATTAGCCTTGCGTGGCTATATATTCAATTTTTGATGACCAAATGAGGGTCAGTTCTCTAGTGAAAAACATTGCAATACTATCTATTTGTTGGAGTTATTTTGCTGCTATTATACTAGGAAACTCTGGATATATAAATACATATAATCAATTGGTTTTATGAGAAGATTATGGTATTTTCATTGATTAGTTGATTTAAGGAAATGTATGATTTTAGTTTCAGTTGGAATTGAATGATTATGTTACTTTGATCTGCAAATATATCTTAGTGTTTTGTCAGTAATCTTTTCAAGATTTGGTATCGTTTGAATCTCCCATTCTTAAATAGTTTTTTTCATAATTCAAGCCAGTTGGCTTGGAATATCTGGAATATTTGTTAAGAATCTCAAATAATTTATCCCTTTGATTTGTGATGAATGTTAATTAAAGCCTTTCATGCTTTCTGGTAAAAAGCATATCTCGAATTAATTTTATTTTCTAATAAGAAGTTATTAAGGATAAATATTTGTATAAGGTTGTTGGTCCATTGAAGCAGAGAGTGTAGTTGTGACAAACTCATTCAACTGTTAGTGTATTTTTCTTCTTTTCTAGGTATAAGGAGTTGTTTATTTGTTCATCATTAAGAGGAAAAATCTGTTCACTAACATATTTTTTGCGACTCCGCTAGGGAGTACGTTGTCAAGTATATCAATATGCAATTTTGTTTTGCTATAAGGTTAAATCATGGTATTGCCTATTTATGCAATACCCAAACAAGAAAAATTCCCTCCAGTCCTTCAACCTGACTTACATTTTCTAGATACCCAGGAGGATATTATTGCTAATTTAAATACTCAGGCATGACAGTCAAGAGTAAGTGATCAACAATATCAACAAGTTTGAATTGTTATAGAGGAGAAAGAAGAGATTGGGGAGTGGCTAAGGGGACTTCTGATAGATCAAGAGGCTACCATTCTAGATAGGGAAGCTCAAGGCCCTTAAAAACCTAAACCCCAAATTCACATCCTTACACCAGATCCTAGACAAGGGAGGGTATTTTTGACAACTTTTATCAAGAGTTTTAGAATTTCCATTTTCCAATTACCTATACTCCTAAAGAGAAAGCAAAGAGTAGACCCTCCTCTCCACCTAGATTTTATCCTGAAGCATCTTCACATCACCATAATTGGTAGGCCTTAACATTAGCTGGAATCCAAGCTCCACCTATTGTAACTATCTTCCCGAAGTCAATCATGGCACAACCTTGGGGAGCGATAGTTGGTCCTTTGAATGTGGGAGGAAATAATCCCTTACCAAAAGGGGCTAGATATCCTACCTAAATTCTATGGTAATAGAAAATTCTCTGTGGATGATCATCTGAATTCTTTCAATACTTGTTGTGGAGTTTTAGTTGTTCGACACGAAGATGTGGTAATCAGGTTATTTGTGGAAACCCTTTCCTAGTTAGATGCTGATTGATTCTACCATTTTCCAAATGGTCATATTAATGATTGGAATTCTATGAAATTTTTTTTTGAATCACGTTTCAAATCTTTTAAAGATGAACATTCCCTCCTACTTCAATTATCCCAACTAAAGAAGGAAATGCATGAACCCATGAGGGAATTCATGGAAAAGTTCAATAATATTCTTCACCAAATTCCCAATGCCAAGAGACCTAATGGTGAGAACCAAAATGGTTTCTTTTTTAATGCTATTGCACCAGATATAAGTTATCAATTGAGACAGGATAGAGTTGTTGACTTAACTGCAGCCCAGATCCTAGTAGTAGAAATTGAAGATGATCTAAAAACAATAGGAAAGTGGAAGCGAGAAGTGAAAACATCAGCTAATCAAGCATCTACCCCTAGTTCTACCAACCCAGTAGTAGAGAGATTGGTTAACAATATGATTGCTCTAAAAAGATAGTTACCAAAATCTATGCCCGCCCCATATAAAGACATTCCTCATAGATACCTAAACCAGGGGACAAGAAATTATGGGAAACCATTAAATGCATTGCCAATCAAACAATGGATTCAAAATGAACCTCCTCCTGCAAGAAGTAACATGTGTATTTTTCATTTAATAGATGAATAGGATGGAGACACATGTCCTAAAATGGTGCGGTATGAACAGATGGAAGCCAACAAAGAGACCATTCAAGAGATCCCTACTAATGAAGAAAACTCTGAAGGACCTGGCGACTCCGTAAGTTACTACCTGGAATATGAATCTGATTTAGACCGTGGTGGTGATATTTCAATCACTCTGGAGGAACCTTCCTATTCAGTGATTACAAGGGGTCAGCAAGGTGACAAAGTTACTAATCATTTTTCAAATCCATTTCAAAACAAGAAAGATAAAGAGAAGATGAACCAAATTGGCAGCAGCTCAAAGGAAGAATAAAATGCATTACTAGAGGTAAAGATTCTAAAAAAATCAAATCTTGAGTCTACTTTTGATTTTGTTGATTTTTTTAAATCTACTAAAATCTAGATTTCTCCTATTGAATATTTAAAGTTAAATCCCAATGAGCTTGATAAATTAGTAGATTATGTAAAAGTTTCTTCTCCTAGAGTTACAACTACTCAAACAAATGTTGTATCTACTCATGATACCCCTATAAATATTGAATCAGATCATCCTGATATTATTCAACCTATCCTTAATCAAGAGTCCTCAGAACCTGCTCATGTTATGGGAAAACTAGAACCTTTTTATGTATCTCTATTTATTCATGGCCATAAAATCAACAATTGTATCATAGACTCAAGGGCGTTAGATAATATTATGCCCTTTTTTGTAGCAAAATCCTTAGATTTTTTCTTAACGAAGACTTTTGGAAAATTCTATTCAATGGATTCTAAATAGGTTCCATTACTTGGTCAAATAAAAGATGCCCAGGTTTCATTAGCTTCTTTCCTGAACAACAGGTTAAAATTGACCATCCTAGTTGCTGATATACCTACTAGTTATGGTATGCTTTTAAGTCAAACCTTTTGCAGAGATTTAGGAGGTGAAATAAAATTAGATTGGTCACAGGAAATATTACCCATTAGCAATCAAAAGGTGATTTTAGAACCAGAAACCAAATCAAAATATACAGTTTTCCCATCTGAAAATCCTAGAGCCCAGATTTTGTATCATGAGACTGATTTTGCTAATTACGTAATTTTACCTGAAGATCATGTTAAAGATTTGGAATCATCTGGAAATGAAGAATTATGGACACTTGAGTTCAATGGAAGATATTCTTCCATGGGTTCTCATGTGGGAGTGGTTTTGATATCTCCTTTCGAAGAAAAGTTAGCTTTTGATTTTAAGCTAGAGTTTGAGAATACTAATAATACAACCAAGTATGAAGCTTTGCTACTTGGTATTCAAGAAGAAAAAAGGAAATGCATTAGAGTCTTGAAAGAAAAGAGAGATGTTGAGCTAATTGTGAAGCATGTGAGAGGGATGTATGCAGTAAGAAATGAAAGGATGAGGCACTACCGAAATAGATTCTAGCATCAAATTGAGGGGTTTGAAGAATTTTTAATTGAAGTGGTCCCTCGAGAATTTAATTCTAGAGCAGATGTCCTGGCTGTTTCAACAACATTATTGATCCATCATCCAGATTTCAACAATAATCACTACGCTATAAATATTTTTCATCGGCCTAGTGTACCTGATAATGCAAATTCTTGGTAAGTTTTCACTGATGATGCTCACATGTTGATGTTCCTGGAAGGTATTGAGAAGTTCTCTTCAGTGTTCTTTGAAGGATCAGAGTTCAAATGTCAAGAATTCTATGTTGATGAAAGAAATGATCAAAAGGAGGACATTGTGCAATTGAAAGGAAATCACATCCTGAAAGGCCTAGTGACGATGAAGAGTTTGTTTGACCACACCGATTGTTTTATCAGCCAAGTTAATGAAACTAGTAGCAAACAATCCAACAATTTTGAAAGAATAAATATAGGGGATAATGACGATCCTATATTTGGGAATTTGGGCACATGTTGCAGTCCCGAAGAGAAGATTATATTCACAAAATTACTAAAAGATTTCAAGGATGTGTTCGCATGATTGTATGAATATTTAAAGGATTTCAGAAGTGGACAGCTTCAACATCATATTCCCGTGAAGTATGGAGCCAAGCCTTTCAGAAAAAAATTGAGAAAATATAACCCTAGAGTAGAAGATGTAATTTTTAGAGAGGTGGATAAGATGCTTAATGCTAGAATAATTTACCCAATTCATCATTCCACTTGGGTAGCGAAAATAGTGCCAATTTGCAAGAAAATGGGAGAAATTTGTATCTGTGTAGATTTTAGAAGTCCAAATCAGGCTAGTGTGAAAGATAATTTCGCTCTGCCTAATATGGACCACATTTTATATATGGTAGTGGGTTCTGAGATGATGTCTATGCTGGATAATTTTTCAGGCTATAATCACATTAGTGTAGATCCTAGTGACCATGATAAAACAATATTCACCACTCCTTGGGGCACATTTTCATATAGTCGAATGCCATTCAACTTGATTAATGTAGGGGCCAATTTTCAACAGGGCATGAATTCCTCTTTCAGTCATTTAATGAAGAAAATAATTGTGGTATATCTTGATGATATGACCATCATCTCCTATAGAAGAAATAAACATTCAAAATATTTGAGACTCATCCTTCAAGAGTGTAGAGATAAAGGGCTATCACTCAATCCTAAAAAATCTATTTTTTGTGTAACTGAAGGAAGATGGTTAGGTCATATAGTGTCGAAGGAAGGGATCAAGATTGACCCCGAGAGGGTGCAATAAATCTAGTAGTTATGTTTACCTTCCAAAAGAGATGGAATAAGGTCTTTCTTTGGGAAGATCAACTTTTTGAGGAGGTTTGTGCTCAATTTTTCAGAAACAACCAGAACCATGGAAAGCTTGTTAAGTGAGAAACAAACCTTTAGATGGAATGATGAAGCCAAAAAAAATTTTAAAGAAGTTAAAAATGCAATTGCTCAGGCTCCAATCCTTGCGCATCCATATTTTTGAAAGGATTTTATAATACAATTTTATGCTTCAGAGCACATAATGTCAAGTGTTCTGTTGCAAAAGAATGAAGCTGGTGAGGATGTTCCTATTTCTTATATGAGTGTTCCACGAAAGAAACATAAGTTGAAGTACTCTCCTATAGAAAAAAAAAATCTTTTGCAGTGGTTAAGGATGTTAAACAGTTTCGATACTATATTCTTCATTCTCATTCTATAGTTTATGTCCCAAATGCGGCTGTTAAGAGTATTCTGACTTAGTAGGAGGTATCCATGAATAATAGAGCAACTTGGGTTGCAAAAGTGCAAGAGTTTGATTTGGAAATAAAAACCCACAAAATTAGTGAGGGGTCAAGGCCTCTGTAAATTAATTGTAGAAAATGATGAGGAATCTGGAGAAGGGATCCCTTTATATCTATTTATAGGTTTGAAAGATGAATGGTTCTTAAATGTAGCCTATTATTTGACATATGGAGAGTGTCCTAACCATCTAACTGCAAAGGAATAGAGAAATTTGAAATTAAAAGTGGCCAAATATGTTATAGTTGATGATATATTATACAAAAGAGGCTTAGATGGGATGTTTCTTAGGTGTGTAGATGAGGATCAACAAAAGAAGTTTCTTCAATCCTTTCATAATGAAGCTTGCGACGGACATTTTTCATCTTCAGTAATAACTTTCAAAATATTAAGGAATTATTACTATTAGCCTGGGATGTTCAAGGATGCCTACAAATGGGTGGCATGATGTGAGAAATGTAATTTATTCTCTGGAAAACCACATTTGGTTGCTTTACCATTAAGACATGTAGTCATTGAAGAACCATTCAAGAAGCGGGGCTTAGATTTTGTTGGCCCAATACATTCCCCATCAAGTGCAGGTCACACCCACATCCTAACTATAATGGACTAATTTACAGAATGGGTAGAAGCTATTCATGTGAGAAAGACTGTTTCAGAGGTAGTTTGTTCCTTTTTAAAAGAAAATATTTTGGTGAGATTTGGGGTTCCCGCCAAGATAGTGGCAGATAACGCACAAAAATTTTCTTCTCATAAAATGCAGTTATTTTGTTATGATAATGGGATTCAGTTGTTACAGTCCTCTAATTATTTTCCTCAAGGTAACGGTCAGGATGAATTAACAAACAAGAAATTGAATGCCATAATGAAAAATTTAGTAAATGACAATGCTAGAGATTGGCACAAAATATTGCATAAAGCCTTATGAATTGATCACACGTCACCCAAACAAGCCATAAGGATATCTCCTTTTGAGTGGTATATAGCATGGAAGCTCAACTTTCTCTTCCACTGGAACTAGCGACAACTAAGTTATAAAAAGTGATCGAGGAACAACAATTTCAAAGTGCTTTAGAGAATAGAATCATGTATTTGAGAGAAATTAAGGAGGAATGAGAAAATTGTTGGAGATTTGATTCTGAATAGTTGAAATTGATAATATGTTTTTCATTGATGACAACATATAATACATAGTAGTACTTCTGTATGTACTTATCCATATGAAGACATGAAGACTTGCATGGATAGATACATGTTTTTGACATGTTTACTATGCTATGTTAATACACAGACCTAGATATGATGTTTCAGTAAAGATATGTAATTCTGTTATTGACGGTTATAGTTCTGGAGGAATAACGGTTTAAGGCCGACATATGTAACATGTAGATTGAGTTGCACCTATCTTCAGGATATGCGTGTGTATATTCATGATGAGTTATGAGTTGTTGATATTAGTCTAAACACACCAAACATATTTCAAGAATATTACAAAGTTATGGTTAAATTGATGGAGCCGACTTAGTGAAGCAACATGTCTATTCAGTTAGTACTTTCATGGTTGTAATTATGCTTGCACACTTAGTAGAGCTGACAAGGATGTTAAGAAGAGTTGTCCTACAGGTCCCATGATCTCATACTTGGTTTATGTGCTTATAGAAGGTCATTTGTAATAAGAAGAGTTGCAAAAGCTAGAGATTAGAAAAGCATAGCAGAGTGTTAAAGCAGTAGAGCTATATTTATCATATGTTGATAATATAGATATTGAAGTAGAAGCTTTCAAAACACAGAGAATATTGTTGTAGTGATTTACAAGAGGTTAAAGCATTGGCGCACAAAAGGAACTGATCAGACAAGTAGTGTCACAAACAGCAGTTCACCTTGTTGATATAGTGTGTATCAAATAACCAGAAGGTTGTAGCCTTCACCTCTTGGATAGTGAGTCCTCCACCCCGAATAGGGTTATTGTAAAAGAATCCTAACAGGGTCCGTAACCAGGTCACTATACTACTGAATTGTAATGTACAACTCCTAATAGGGTTGGAAGATCTTTTAACAGGGATCACTATAAATAGTATAGTTCTTTGTGGGTACTAATTACCACCGGGTATTTACCATTTGGTTTCCACGTAACCAAATTGATGTGTTGTGTAATGTGTTATCTGTATGTGCATTTACTTTGTATCAATCTCGATTAATAAGTTTAAGATAAAGATTTAAAGTTGCAAATAACTGACTCACCCCCCCCCCTCTCAGTTATCCCTGAAGTATTCTAACAATTGGCATCAGAGCCAAGTGCCTTGGAGAGAAAGCCTAACAGCTTAAGATAGATCAAATGGCATACTTCAGAAAGAGAGCCCCAACTTTGATAAAGAGAACTATCAAGATTGGAAGAACAAAATGATAACACATCTACAATGTGTTGGCTTTGAGATCTTTGAGATTGCTACACAAGAAGTTGTAATTCCATCTCTGAAAGACCTTGCAAAGGATGATGCTACTAATAGAAAAAAAGAAGCATTTACCAATAATGCAATTGCCAAAGAAGCCCTAATCGGCGCCCTATCTGATAGTGAATTTTCTGAGATCAAGAAAATTGACAAAGCATATATCATATGGAAGTATTTAGAAGACATGTTTTAAGGAGAATTTCAAGCAAAGAATGCACGCAGGAATATGTGGAAGATGAAATACAATAGTCTTGAGATGTTACCTGAAGAGAACATTAGAGCTTATAATCAGAGGATAAATGAAGCAGTATCTGGAATCAGAAACAATGGAGGAGAAATTTCAGAAGAAGATATAATGGATAAGTTGTTAACTA
>MU224635.1:502605-518473 GCA_018584345.1 Thuja plicata | reverse complement strand
ATATATACTTTTTTTTATCAAAAAAAGCAATGACTATTTTTTTTTATACAACCTTTACATATTTTGTTATAAGAAAAAAAATTAAAAAATAGTTAAATATTTTAAATTGGGCGGGGGTCCCAAACCCCACCCCGGGCAGCTAGCTATTGTGCCAGCTATTATTGCACACGATAGCTAGGCTGCCAGCTGCAACCTAGGCTGCCTGCGGAGCACGAAGCTGTCAGCGATGGCAAAGGGGCCATCACTTACAACAGCCAAGGGGGCGTGTGGGGCCTGCTCGCCCTCTCCTTTTTTAAAAAAATAAAATCATTTTTAATAATTAATTTCAATTTAAATTTGCTTAAAATTTTTAAATGTGTTTTTTTATTTTTACTTATTTAATTATTGTATTAAATAAAAATATTTATAATATAAAGAAAGGAGATTGTTTTTTTTTTAACTCGGTTATATAATATTAAATAATATTTTATATATATAACATTAATTATTATTTTAAGAGGAATTATTAATTTGAGAATAATGTTTTAATTTCTTTGAATTCCATATTAATGTGAACTTTTCCCTATTTAATGTAGATGTCTTTTGGGTTTATCTGGGGAACTACATTGAATCCCAGGGAAATGTACTAGAGGCAAGGGGTGTACTTTGGATAGTTGTGTTTCTGCTTCTTTCTATGATTAGTTTCGATTCGATCATCTTTACCCAAGTGTATGTCTTAAGCTCGTGTGTAAGTGAACTCGTGATAGAGTGTTTTGTTTGATTTTGGTTCATAGACCAATATGTGTTCTTGATGGCCTTATGTGGAACTAAAATCTGATTATCGTACCTGTACAATACTTTGAGATTGATTACTTTTATGAGCTTAGGGTAGGTAATCTAAGTGTTTAAGGGGGGGGGTGACTTGCAATGAGGGTCAGGAGCCTAAGAGGTTTCCAGGGTAACTCATTGTAAGTAACTTAATAAGTGATAACATAGTTACACTATGGTGCTTTAAAATAAAAATAATAAGATGTCTGCATTTCTCACCCATGCCTTGAGTTCTTTTATAGGCTAGGATGGGAGTGGGAGAACATGCTTGATCTGATCTTGCATAAATAGTATCCTTGTCGATACGAGAGGTTATTGATACCGTATAGAGTCACTAGGGGGCCAGGGTCTAGTGAGACTTCCAGGGTAACTCTAGAGTTGAATCATATGATGACACTTCCACATTTACATTTTAGGTTTCCTACGTGTATTGGTTTTCTCTAGGTTTATAGGTTTTTACCTATTTAGTTAAAGTTGTACCTTGTGATAGAGAGCCCTCCACAATTATTTCCTACATATTATGTGGATGACTGAATGACGCATCTTCAAGGTACCTCATCATCGGGCCTAATTCAAGATCACACCTCAATTAGAATGGAGGTTGAACATTTTTCTTTGTGTGTCAAAAGGAACAACATGCAGTGATGCATGGGTTGATGGGGGAAAGGATAAGCGCAACATTTGTTAGAAATTGAAGCCACTAGGATTCTTCTTCACTTTTGGCATATTCAATGTAGTTTGAAAGCTCATAATATCACCTTCTAATTTTCATCAAAGTACCACAGGTTTTAGGTGTATGAGATCGACCCGATCTTTATGCAATTTTCAGGATAGCTTGCTACTGCAAAATTGAAAGAAAAGAGCGAGATGAACTATAGGGAGAAGTTAATGCTGTCAAGAGGAAGGGAGTGGGATAGGCATAGGACTATATGAATTTCCACAATAAAGCCATACATTTCATGCAAAGTATCTATGCAAAGAAAGCAATGCACATGTTTGAGAAAATGCTTCAACTAAATACATCATGCTCACAGCCTAAATAATATGAATCAAACAAGGTATTGAGATATTGTTCAAACCCTTAGGCACATGAGTTCATGATGAAAACTAGGTGCATCATGTTGGTGTAACTAAAACATAAAGAACCATGGAATGCCAAACAAAGAAGGAAGATGTGAATACAAGAAAGATCATGAACACCTAATAAGTGGCTAAGTCTAGAGATAACCCACCGAACCAGACAAGAAGATAGTTTTAGTTGAACACAATATGTGCAATCCATTTGATAAAGTGTCGTAAGCTCGTAAGTGGATTTGCATGAGGGGATAAGATCTATGATCTCACCAACCGTTAGGATTTGTGACTAAGTTCTGATAACTCTTGGTGCCAAGATGAGTCAAATGAGTTACATTCCATATCAATTCTTTCCATCATACTAAATACCAAGCATCATAATCACGTGATGTTTCTCCTGCGTATGAAATGTCTGAGAGAGTGCCCAAGAACAACATGAATGGCTCCTCCAATGAAACTATACTAAAGCATTTGTCAAAAGTTGTCAGTGATGGATGTAGTGCATAATAAAACACCCAATCTTCTATATCCCTTTCTGATTGAAATTGATATGATTGTTTGTTGAACCCAATATCTGTATATCAGGAATTCATAGGAAACACCATCAGATAAAGTTATACATGACTGAGCCAAATATAATGCTTGATCACCAAATGAAGTGGCGACATGGAGTATTCATTAGTTGGCATTTGAGAATTAATTCTATATACATATCTAAGGTAGATATATCCAAGTGTGAGCATTGAGATATTTGGTAAAAGGTCCTAGTTATAATGTTTTTGGTAAAAGGTCTTAGTTATAATATTTTGTGGGGTGAACATTTATAAAAAAAGTGGGCATAATAATAAAATGAGAGCCTTCAAAAATAAAATGGCCCATGAATTAAAAAATAGTTGAGAGCCATATAATCCCAAGATTCAGTTATGAAAACTGAATAACCTGTCCATGCCTATTAATGGTAAAAGGGCTTGACCAAAAGAGGGTTGGGGGGAGGGGGATCCCACCTTTTCCTGGAGACTTTGTGCTATAGGAAGGAGGTTGTTTTTCTATTTGTAATTTCAGGGAGAAAGGAATGATTTTGATTTCAAATTATAATTTGTGAGTGCAGAAACAAGAGGATCTGTAGTATCTTTTTGTATGTTCAGAGGAAGAAAGTTTTTGTGTATTAGCTCTTTGAGTCTAGACGCTTGTTTTATTATTGAAATTAATCTGCGAATTAATTCAGTTCTCTCTAATAGTTATTCTATTTCACTCAATCATGATTGTGTTGATCATTTGGACTTTGAACCAAAGTTATACATGTATTTGGAAGAATTGATGTGTCTTTGTCTCTTTGTGTTCTCTGTAATGTAAGGGTCATATAAATGGTCTTTGTGCCATTTATTTTTTGTTTTCAATTATTTAGCTCTATCACATCTATTATTTGTTTATGAGTAGATGTTTGTGTGCCTTTCTTTCTTTCAGTTTAAAATGATCTCTTTATTTAATTTTGTGAATTCATTGAAGATCTTACATGGGGAGTTGTACACATGAAAATTTAGAGTAAGATTGTCAACCTGATGATAATATCTGCAACTGTTAGTGTAGTTTGTACTTCATTGTGGCTGTTTCATATCCATTTATGTATTGTTATTTGAAGGAAAAATCTGTTCACTAACAATAGAGTAACAAAAATTGCACATCAAACACCAAATATTAGTAAAGATAATCATAATGATAAATAAATTGAAATTGGAAGTCAAACCCCATTGAAATTAAAAATCAAATGCAAATTGAAATTGAAAATCAAATGCCAATGGAAATCAATAATGTGGATGTAGACATTGAAACACCAATTGAGAAAGAAACCCCTTTGAATGTTAATGAAATGAATAAAAATTTTAAAATTAAAAGTGATGTGCTAGACAATCTTTGTAGTTTGGTTTCATGGAGATAGATTAGGACACATGCGAGTAGATTGTTTAAACAATATTTTTATAATAAAATATTTGGGTTTCAATCTCAACTAATGTTACAACTATTTAAAATGGTTTGCATAATGGAAAAGTTGGAAGATGAATGTGTTGGCATTGATGCCAACATAGAAAAGGAATTGATCAGAGGAAGTAATCAAAAGAATATATTGGTTTCTACTATCTTAACTATTTCAGGTTAGACAGTGGAGTAGAGTGTTCAAAGGTCCTGTGAGAAGTGGGTACAATAGATATGGATTTGCGCATGTAGAAGAAGGTTTTTAAGGTTTTTATCATGTTCACCCAATGTCTTAGAGTGTTTCATAAATATCTGGACAAGTAAACAGGTTATAGAAGGTGACTGGTAGAAAAGTTAAAAGTCAGTGTTAATAGAAAGACAAAAACAAGTTCGATGTGCTCAACAGGATAATAATTTCATAGAGTGCATATAGGAGTGTGTCGGAGACATACATAGGTATACAAAAATAAGATGGTTTATACTTCAAAGGTCCTAGAATATTTTTATTTTTTCAGAGCCTTGGAGACATTGTTCTTGAGGTTTAGTAAAGAAGTGTGGCTAAATCTAATCACTGGAATGGATTATGATGTTAATGTACTATTTATGATGTTGTAAGATGTTCTTAAGGTATGTATTTAAAGAGTTGGTGATCCACGTGAATCAGAAGGACTTGATTGGTTGAATTTTTGGTCAATGATAATATTTTCCTTTGTATTCTTTTTTCTTTGCCAAGCTAGTTAGTAAATCGTGTTGCACAAGTAAAAAATGTGAAATCAGGGAGATTTATGATCTCAAGGTGGTTTTTACAGATCAAGACCATAATCTAACAGTCAAAGATGGATTAGGTATTGATAATTTTTGCATTGATTTGAAGAATTGGTGAATTATGTTTTTTCGACCTAGTTCTTGGTATAAGATAATGAAATAAGGAAAAATAAGAAGTGCATAAATGGAAGAATGGTTTCTCACGCCAGAGATTTCTTTAACATCAATTTTTGAGATCTTTTGAGGGACAAATTACTTATATGAAGGATTTCGAAATGATTTGAGTAGATGATGAAAATGGCACGGTTCTACTCATCCAATCATGAGATCTAAATACCTTGATGATGAGTGACCAACCTTGACACTCACACCCTTTATAAATTGGCATGAAACATAATTCCAACACCTTCCATGGATTCAATAATGGTGGATGACTTAGGTGGGTACACCATGAATGAATCCACAAGGATTAAATATACTAAGCTTAGTGTAAGTATGACCCCAAGGCTCACAATTCCTTAAATGGAAAATGGGTGTTTAGAAATTATGGATATAACCAGACAATCCCAATTCATTCACCCAAGAAAACTAATTTGAGTTTTTCAAGTGTATAGGCTGGACAGTCCAATATAGGCTTGTAGCCCTCTCCAGGAACACCAATCAGTTTAACTTTGGAAACTTCCAAAGAACATAAGGATTTAATCTAGGATTCCAATACCCTTTTTAGAGATACATCTACTCCAGGAGCACCAAGACTTGATGCATCATACCAAGCTTAGGATTGAAGGTTTGAATGTTGGTTCAGACGGCTAATTAGGCCTTCATTAAAGAAGGAAGTACTCATAGAAAATGAGGTCCCTTCCTAAAACCTATTGGAGAATCTAGGGGATGTCCAAAAAACTCTAAATACAAAGTTATAGGCCTTGGTGCTTGACTGTTTAGGAGTTATGCACTAATGTGTAGTCACTAAATATGTGCATACATATAGAATATACACCTAGGGATCATTCAAATGGTCATTTCTCTACATCAATGCAAACAATAATACAAGAATCATTGGAATCATTATACAAGGGAGTTTTCCACAAGAGATCAATCGATTCCCATGGTCGAAATGCTTCAAACAACTAAAACAATGCACAAAACCCTTGAAAGGAAGGCAAAACGGGTTGTAGAGATGAAAAAACTGATATCTTGAGTTGCAGGTAAGATATTTCTCTCAAACCACTTGCATTTGAAGGCTAGTTAATAGGAGAATCATAAAAATTGGTTTTATGCATAACTTGATCTGTACATGACTATATAATTCATTGGTTTCGCCAGAAGTGCAGGAAAATAGTTTTTTTTATTGATTAGAGCCAAAAATTATATTGTATTCCTTCCAATCACCTATGAGGGATACAAAGGCTACCACCAAAGACTTTAAATTTTTTTTCAACCCTCTAGACATTGGGGGAAGTTTTACAAGCAAATTTTGAAAAGTTGTTAATGCTAGGCAAAGTTGCATTTCAACAACTTTTGCAATTTTTCTAGATATGAGAAACTTTGACTCATAAGACAACTTTAGTCCCTAAAAAGGAGACTAACTTATAGAAAACCATCCTAAGAGACTTAAACTACCCTAAAAATAAACAATTAAGGATCCATGACCATAGTATACCAAGTGGCTTATAAGTTGCCAAACTTGTAACTTGGTCTTACATTTGGATCTCAAAAGATGAACACACTATAATCAACTAATATATAAGATTCCTTGGACTCCTTATGGCCAAGGGTACATTGGATGAATCAAGAGTGAACAAGTTTAGAATTTTTCAATTTCTAGGGGGTGCTCCTGCACCATACTGCCCATGAGAAATAGAGTTCAAGTTTTCACTTGAGTTGAGGAGGTCTAAGGTGGATCCATGGGCTTTGATCTAGACCTCTATCAGCCAAGTGGAATCTATATCAATAATTCCCTTCCACTTAACCAAATACTGCATATAGGTATGATTTCTAGTCTTCTTCCACTTTTTGGTTGCAAGGATCTTGTGTAATTGAACTGGTGTGCTTGGTGGGAGAGTTGTGACATAGGTATCATTTAAAGAGTCAACAACATCTATCTAGATTGCAAAGGTACCTGCAACACTTTTAACAAGAGTAAGATCTACAACATTAAAGATAGGGGAAATAGAAAGTGTGGGAGGGAGAGAGATCTCATATGCATTGTCACCCATTTTGTGAAAAATTGTACATGGTCCAATTTTCTTCATATGAAGCTTGGTTTGTCATCTCTTAGGAAGTATTTCTAGTCTGAGATAGGCCCATACCTTATCCCCTATTTGGAAATGAACTTCCCTTCTCCTTTTTTTTGCATTTGTCCTATATTTTACAGTGGTGTGTTCTAGTTTTTGTTTCACTTCCTTATGCACTTGTGAAATGAATTTAGAAAAGTATTCTCCTTGAGAACTGATTTTAATATCATAAGGTAGATCAAAAAGATCTAATGGTCCTTTAGGATACACTCCATAAACTATTTGGAAAGGATTCTTGCCACTAGATCTATTGATGGAGTCATTAAATGCAAATTATGCTTGGGAGAAGATCACATCCCAACCTTGTGAGTGCTTCTTGGTAATAAATCTTAATAGATTTCCCAAGGATCTATTGACTAATTCTATTTGGCCATCCATTTGGGGATGATAGGATGAGCTATATGTCATATTTGTACCCAATTTCTTGTGGAGTATTCTCTAAAATTGTCCTTCAAATTTAATATCCCTATCTGAAACTATAGTCTTTGGGAGTCCATGAATTCTAACTACTTCCTTGAAAAAGAGTTGTGCAATGTGAGAAGAATCATTTTTTCTCTTGCAAGGGACAAAATGTTCCATCTTGTTAAATCTGTCCACTGTGACAAACATACTGTCAAATCCCTGCTTGGTTCTTTGTAAACACATGATAAAGTCCATTGATATGGACTCCCATGGCCTAGAAGGTATTGGTAAAGGTTGGTAGAGTCCTTGGTTTGTGGTGACTCCTTTAGCTTGATGACAAATTATACAAGACTAAACAAACTTCTCAATATTAAGAGTCATCTTGGGCTAATGGTAACTTCTCTTTACTAATTCTATGGTCTTGTCTATGCCAAAATAACCATTCATACATCCACAATGTTTCTCCTTTATGATATTAGTTCTCATAGAAAATTTTGGAATGCAAAGTTGGCAACCTTTAAATAAAAGTCCATCTTGGATTAAATATTTAGTAAAATCAGCATGATATGTGCCACAGAGAGTAGTACAAACCTTGTAGGCTTCCCCAAAATCTAAATCTTCTGCATATAGGTATTTCAAAGAGTCAATTCCCATGCTTGAAAACTGAAATTCTTCTATGAAACTCACTCTCCTACTGAGGGCATCTTCAACTTTTTTTTCTTGTCCTTTCTTTCACTTTATTATGAAGGTATAGGTTTGTAATTGCTCTATCCATTTGATGTGTTTCACACTAAGCTTCTCTTGTGAATTAAGAAAACTTAGAGCATGGTTGTCAGTGTAGACAACAAATTCCTTGGGGAGGAGGTAGTCTCTCCACTTTTTGAGAGCCTGCACTACTGCATATAACTCAAGATCATATGTAGAATATCTTTTCTTAGCATTACGTAACTTTCCAGAGAAGAAGGGTGTAGCTTTCCCTTCTTGACTCATAACAACACCAATTGCTAGGTTACTTGCATCAGTTTCCACAGTAAAAACCTTGTTAAAATAAGGTAGAGTTAGGATAGGATATTGTGCTACCCTATTTTTCAAGTATTGAAAAACATCATCAACATCCTTTGTCCAAACAAATTTAGTTTTTCTACCTCCTTTAATTGTGTCCAACATTGGAGCACACACATGATGAAAATTATTTATAAATTTCCTATAGAATATAGTAAGACCATGAAACATTTTCACGTCACCTTGATTATTGGGAGGGGGCCAATTTACAATTGCTTCAACTTTACTTGGGTCCATTTTTAGGGTTCCTTTGGATATGAAAAATCCCCAAAAGGTGAGTTCATTTTGCATAAATGTGCACTTCTCCAAATTGATGATCAACTTGTCATCATGAAGTCTTCTCAACACCTTCTCCAAGTGATTCAAATGTTCCTCCCTACTGCTACTAAAAATTATAATGTCATCAAGATAAATAGCAATAAATTTGTCAATAAAATCATAGAATATCTCAATCATGAGCCTCATGAATGTACTTGGGGAATTTATTAGCCCAAATGACATTACAAGGAATTCATATAGGCCTTCAGTGGTCTTAAAGGCAGGCTTCCACTCATCTCCAAACCTTATTCTATTTTGATGATAACTAGATTTTAGATCTATTTTTGAGAATTAGTAAGCATTTCCAAGTTGGTCTAACAAGTCCTCTATCCTTGGGATAGGGAATATATATCTAATTATAATATTGTTTATGGCTCTACTATCCATGAAAAGCCTCCATTTTACATCCTTTTTGTGTTCTAGGACTAATGGAACATCACATGGCATTAAACTCTTTTGTATCAATCCTTTTTCTAACATCTCCTTGATTTGTCTTGAGATCTCATCATTCTGATCAGGGGTCAACTTGTAGGGTGTCTGATTGGGTAGAGAAGCACCAGGCATGAAGTCTATTTGTTTATTAATGTCTCTCAAGGGTGGGAGGGTAGAGGGTAGTTCATTTGTGGCTACATCACTGTATTTATCCAGTAGTTCTTTGACTTCACTTGGTATAGTTTCTCTCTTTTCGAATACCTCATTGTCTTTAGGTTTCAAAACAAACACATACCCTTCATTATCTGATTCCCTCAATGTATTTTCCATTTCCTTTCTATCAATGACTACAAGAGTGGAATCTTTATTGGATTTTTGACTAGGCAATGGATTCATGATATAGGTGACTCCTTCCTTCACAGTGGTGTAAGTATTTTTTCTGCAGTTATGTGTGGCATGCACATCATACTGCCAAGGCCTTCCTAAAAAGAGGTTGCAAGAATACATCTCAATGAAATCACACATGACTTTGTATTTATAGTCACCTATGGAGAATTCTATTAATGCTTGTTCAGTTACTAAAGTTTGTTTCCCTTTGGTGAGCTAAGATACATGATAAGGACAAGGGTGGGGAAATTTATTCAAATTTAACTTCTGTATCATTTCCTTGGAAACCATATTATCAGTTGAACTAGAATCAATGAGTAGATTGCATACCTTTCCTTGGAACTTTATCTTTGTTTGAAACAAGTTCTTTCTTTGTGATGGCTCCATGTTTTGTGGTACTTTCAAAAATGTTTGCCTCATCATCCGACTTATGCCTTCTTCTGGTTCTAGATCTCTAGGATTTGGATTGTCACCTTGATTGTCTTCATGAATTAGTTGTTCCCTTCTTTCTCCTTGATTATTGTACCCTTTCTCAGGACATCTTCCAGCATGGTTTCCAAGTTGATTTTAGTTGTAACATCTCAAGGGACCATTCCCTCTTCCTTGGACAAAGGGTCTCCTACCTCTGAAATTTCCTCTTGCATTGGTCTCATTCCTCTCTGATTGGTTTTGATCAAAAGGTTTTCTTCTATTACTTGAATTTCCCCTACTCCAAGGGTTGCCTCTACCTCTAAATTTTTTGTTGAAGTTATTGTTGCTGCCCCTGCCCCTATTCACTAGGTCACTTTTTTTCTTTTGAACTTCTCCTCCACTTTTAATGCTAATTGAAAGCATTGATGTACTATTGTAGGACTGGTTAGGCTTAATTCATCTTGAATGGAGATCTTCAAACCTTGCATGTATCTTGCAAGTTTTACACATTTTGGCTCTATCATCTTGGTCTTCATGACAAGCCTCTGAAATTCTTTAGTATATGATGAGATATTCATCTCTTTCTATCTCAAACTCATCCTCCTTTTATGGAGTTGGACTTCATATTCCTCAGGGACATAAATTTTTCTCACCATCTTCTTCCCAGTGGTGATTCGTTGCTTTCCACTCTTCACCCTGTCATCTTGAGTGAAGTTCCACCATGTAAGTTTCACCCTGACTTCACTTGGTATAGTTTCTATCTTTTCGGATGCCTCATTGTCTTTAGGTTTCAAAACAAACACATACCCTTCATTATCTGATTCCCTTAATGTCTTTTCCATTTCCTTTCTACCAATGACTACAATAGTGGAATCTTTATTGGCTTTTTGACCAGGCAATGGATTCATGGTATAGGTGACTCCTTCCTTCACAGTGGTGTAAGTATTTTTTCTACAGTTATGTGTGGCATCCACATCATACTGCCAAGGCCTTCATAAAAGGAGGTTGCAAGAATCCATCTCAATGACATCACACATGACTTTTTATTTATAGTCACCTATGGAGAATTCTATTTATGCTTGTTCAGTTACTAAAGTTTGTTTCCCTTGGTGAGCCAAGATACATGATAAGGAAAAGGGTGGGGAACTTTATTCAAATTTAACTTCTGTATCATTTCCTTAGAAACCATATTATCAGTTGAACTATAATCAATGAGTATATTGTATACCTTTCCTTGGAGCTTTATCTTTGTTCGAAACAAACTCTTTCTTTTTGATGGTTCCATGTTTTGTGGTACTTGCAAAAATGTTTGCCTCATCCTTACACTTATGCCTTCTTTTGGTTCTAGATCTATAGGATTTGGATTTTCACCTTGATTGTCTTCATGAATTAGTTATTCCCTTATTTCTCCATGATTATTGTACCCTTTCACAGGACATCTTCTAGCATGGTTTCCAAGTTGATTATAGTGGTAACATCTCAAGGGACCATTCCCTCTTCCTCGGCCAAAGGGTCTCCTACCTCTGAAATTTCCTCTTGCATTGGTCTCATTCCTCTCCAATTGGTTTTGATCAAAAGGTGTTCTTCTATTACTTGAATTTTCCCTACTCCAAGAGTTGCCTCTACCTCTAAAATTTTTGTTGAAGTTATTGTTGCTGCTCCTGCCCCTATTCACTTGGTCACTTTTTTCTTTTGAACTTCTCCTCCACTTTTAATGCTAATTGAAAGCATTGTTGTACTATTGTAGGACTAGTTAGGCTTAATTCATCTTGAATGGAGATCTTCAAACCTTGCATGTATCTTGCATGTTTTACACATTCTGGCTCTATCATCTTGGTCTTCATGACAAGCCTCTGAAATTCTTTAGTATATGATGAGACATTCATCTCTTTCAGTCTCAAACTCATCCTCCTTTTATGGAGTTGGACTTCATAGTCCTTAGGGACATATGCTTCCCTGATTTTTCTCACCATGTTCTTCCAAGTTGTGATTTGTTGCTTTCCACTCTTCACCCTGTCATCTTAAGTGAAGTTCCACCATGTAAGTGCAGAGCTCTTGAGTTTTGACTTTGCAATATTTATCCTCTAATTCTTAGGGATATCCTCACAATCAAAGAAAATTGACAGGGAACCTACCCACTCCATAGCAGAATTAGGGTCCATCTTTCCAAAATATGTGGATAAGTAAAGCTTAGAGTCCATGGTTCTCCTCTCCATGGATTTAAGAGTATTCGCTAGAAGCCTCTTATCTGCATGAACTTCTTCTTCTTCCCATTGAAGGGGTTCTTCTTCACTCCCTTCCTCAACATCCTCAGAGTTTCCACTATTATTCCTATGAAGCTTTTCCTTAAGCCTTTCTACTTTATCCATCACCCACTGCATCTCTATTTCTCTTTGTGCATCTTGTCTTTGTCATTGGTCCCTCAAGTACTTAACATTCTCTGCATTGGTCATCCTTGAAGACAATCCTCCTTCTTCATCTCCTGACATGGTGGTAAGAAAGTCTTTGACATAATGATCTTAGGTGCTCTGATACCACTTGATGCAAGTGGTAAGGTTCTAATTGTCCAATCACTGGATCTAACTCCCTTGATGAGGAGTGACCAACCCTGAATCTCACACCCTTTATTAATTGGCATGAAACATAATCCCAAGACCTTCCATGGATTCAAGAAAGGTGGATGACTTAGGTGGGTACACCATGAATGAATCCACAAGGATTCAATATACTAACCTTTGTGTAAGTATGACCCCAAGGCTCACAATTCCTTACAGGGAAAATGGGCATCTTTAGACATTATGGATATAACCAAACAATCCCAATTAATTCACCCAAACAAACTGATTGGAGTGTTTCAAGTGTATATCCTAGATAGTCCAATCTAGGCTTGTTGCGCTATTCAAGATCACCAGTCAATTTAACTTTGGAAAATTTCAAACAACATAGGGATTGAATCTATGATTAGAATACCCTTTTCAGAGATACATCTACTCCAGGAGCACCAAGACTTGAAGCATCATACGAAGCTTAGGATTGAAGGTTTGAAAGATGGTTCAGAGGGCTAATTAGGCCTTCATTAAATAAGGAAGTACTCATAGATAATTATTTCCCTTCCTAAAACCTATTGTATCATATAGAAGATGTCCAAAAAATATAAATATGGATTTATAGGCCTTGGTGCTTGACTGTTTACAAGTTATGCACTAATGTGTAGTCACATAATAGGTGCATACATATAGAATATACACCTATGGCTCGTTCATACAACCATTTCACTGCATCAATGCAAAAAATAATACAAGAATCATTGAAAGAATATTAGAAGTGAGTTTTCCACCAGAGATCAATCGATTCCCATTGTGGAAATGCTTCAGACAACCAAAACAATGCACGAAACCCTTGAAAGGAAGACAAAACGGGTTGCAGAGATGAAAAACAAGATATCTTGAGTTGTAGGTAAGATATTTGTCTCAAACCACTTGCATTTGAAGGCTAGTTCATAGGAGAATCAAATACAATTGGTTTTATGCAGAAAATGATACGTACATGACTGTATAATTCACTGGTGTCACCAGAAGTGCAGGAATACAATTTTATTTTATTGATTAGAGCCAAAAATTACATTGTATGCCTTCCACCCACCTGTGAGTGCTATGAAGACCACCCCAAATGACTTTACAATAGTTTTAAACCACTAAGCTATTGGGGGAAGAGTTACAAGAAACTTTTGAAAAGTGGTTAATGCTAAGCAAAGTTGCATTTGAGCAAGTTTTGCAGTTTTGCTAGAAATGAGCAACTTTGACTCATAAGATAACTTTACTCGCTAAAAAGGAAACTAACTTATAGAAAACCATCCTAAGACTTGTTGGTTGTATTTCCTATTTTTTTTGCTTCATCTTGTTCCTTGTCTTTCCCTCTGAAAATTTTCAGTGTTTTCATGTCTGAACCTTGCTAAAATTGCTAAAACCCTGAAAACCCTAATTATCCCAGTGTTAAATGATGCATTGAAACCCTTGGTCATGTCTTATGTTTCATCGTTACCTTTTTAAAATCACTTAAGACATGTGCTTTAATTTAATTCGCTTCATCGCGTTGCCCAGGAGGGATATTCCATGTGCTTTCCCGACTTTGCTTTTCCTTTATGTCACGTAGTCTCGTTAAGAAATAGCATATTCCTTCAGCTTCTCAAGACTTAGTGATATCTTATTAGTTGGGTACTCGCATGATCTTCATGTCATAAGCTTTAAAGAATGGGACCCACTGCTCAGTCGGGTGATCGCAAGAGAAGTAAAAAAGTCAAAGCAATGTTCTCAGACTTCGCGATTACTTCATGTCGCGTGGTCACTAGATCAGGCCATAGCAAACAGTTAAGTTTTTCTTCAGTCACGTGGTCTCAAGATCAAATGGCCATTAAGAGATAACAGTCCTGATTCCATGACTAACTATTTGATGTTAGCAATTTCCCTCAGTCAGGAAGTCGCCAGAACAGGGCAATGACTCAGCTCTTCAGTATGCATTAAGTGGACAAAAGAACAGATGACATCTGTCATAAGGTAAGTGGTTTTCAGGAGGTCACCAGAAAGGAGAAATGAATCAAGTGATTATGAGACTAAGGTATTTTTTCCTTTAGTCGCAAGGTCTCCAGATAAATTAAGGGTATACCCAATTGATCAGCGATTAAACAACAGCCGTCCGATGAAAGAAGCAGATGATCCAACGGCAGTCGCGAAGTCTGGATAGAAAAGTGTCCCAGGGAAAAGGTCCTCTTGACTTGGCGATTAAGGTATGTCACAAAGTCGCTTTAAATAGAGAAATGACATGTGCTATAAGTGAGGTAAAGTTAAAATTATCTCCCGACTATGCGACGAACTGGAGGTAAAAGGTAAATCGTGCACTTGCGAGCTGTTTATGCCGAGATGAGTTTTGTGTGCGACTCGGCAAATAAAATGACTCAAAGATATAACTCGCGCAGTCATGATGTCTGGTGAAAGGCAAGCTGTGGCTCTGTGACCTAGTGACAAAGGAATTAATCAAAGGCTTCGCAAAGTCACAAGAAAATCATGATAAGAGAAAAGTAGCTCGTGATCAGGCGACCGAGTTGAGATTAGACATAATCGCTCATTCGTGCAAAATATGAATATGGAATGCTAAGTGCTGCGACTGAGCGACCAAGGTGATAACTGTGAAAGGTTAAAAACAATGGCTTGTCGCCAAGTCTGGAGATCAGACCATGGTTAAGGAAAAGTGCTCGTGATAAAGAGACTTAATACAGTCGCGAGGTCACTGGATCACAAGATCTAAAATGTGGCGGCAAGTGGATGACATGACAAAACGGATCTCTCGGAAACCAATCAAAGGATAGAATTTTGATTACTGTGCACAAAAGGTAGCTAAGATGTATGACAGAGAATGAATTAGAAGATGACATGTCAGCTGTCTTAAACAGTTTATGATTGTGCCAAGGATTCATATTTAAAATTTTGATCTCCTGTCAACTTCATGCAACTACGGCTAGGTTTTTCAAAAGTTCACGGCATGGAAACTTAATGGCAGAACTGACATTTCTGAATTATGAGCTATGTACTCTGAATCATATGGCTATAAACATATTATAGTGCATTCATTCTTGTTCACTGAGTTTTCAGATTTCAGAGCTTGGTTGCTTATTTTTCAGTAAAAGGTGATATTTTGAGCAGTTGCAGTGTATCCAAAGTGATCAGAAATTTCTAAACTTGTAGAGAATTGTGCTCAGGATAGATAGCTGATATTGAAGATTATATTTGTTTCAATATCATTTCAAGAAAAAAATTTCAAGCTATTACCAAGATGAGTAGAGCTATGAGCGTTGCTTCAACCAGTGGAGGCAGTGGAGAAGAACAAAAAGGAAAACCTAGCTACTCTGATGAATTTCTCCAGTTGTTGCCAGGTTCAACACAAAATAGGAA
>MU224635.1:467198-484497 GCA_018584345.1 Thuja plicata | reverse complement strand
AAATGAAGAAGGATATTATCCAATCCTTAGCAATTAGGCTTTTCTTGTCTCTGAATCAGAATTAGAAGGTATAACTTTCAGATAGACATTTCAAGCACTGTGATTCATACAAAAAAAATCCCTAACAAGACTTAAACTACCCTAGAACCAAATAATTAAGGATCCATGACCATAGTGTACCAAGGGCTTATAAGTTTTCAAACTTGTAACTAGGTCTTACATTTGGATCTTAAAAGATGAACACACTCTAATCATCTAATCTATAAGATTCCTTGGACTCCATAGGGCCAAGGGTACATTGGATGTATCAAGAGTGAACAAATTTAGAAGTTTTCAATTGCTAGGGGGTGGTCATGCACCATTAGAGTTCATAGTTGAGATTCAATTTAACTGACTTTCGCATAAGGTAGATGTTGTTACCCAATTTTAAGAATATTTAGATCATTGTAGTGATTAGTGTGTATGGAAATGAGAATTCCTTAGGGTTGTAGTCAAAGGTATTTTTCTTTGAGAAGTGAACTCTAGGAAATGAGATTGAATGCCAGTGAATTCCCCATATATATTGTAATAAGTTTTTACTTCTAACAAGGTATTTACTTATTGTGGATAATCATCCCCATCGTGGTTTTTCGCCTAATAGGGTTTCCGCGAAAAAAATATGGTGTCAATAATTGTAGATTCATTTAAGATTTATTGCTTTCATGATTCGTATTTGATCACATAATTAGATCTGAACATTAGGGTTGTATCTTTGATTAGTTATTGTGCTAAAGGGGTTTACAAGGTTGAACCTTGGTTTTGAGATATTGATTATTTAGAAAAACTTATTCACCCCCCTCTTAGTTGTTCATTTCCATAGTATCAACAATTAGTATAAGAGCATTGGTCCCTTGAAGGAGTTTTATAGAAAGGGTAGTCCAAAGTTTGATGGAAAAAACTACACCATATCGAAAGGATGGATGATAACACATATGAGATGCATTGGTGAGGAATACTATAATATTCCAAAGAAATCTTATAATCCTCTTCCATATCTATCCACAACCTGAGGTGATGAGAAGAAATAATTTGAATACAATATAAGAGTAATGGAAGTATTACAAAGTGTCCTATCAAATACAAAGTACAAAAATGTGATGGAGGTAGAGACTACTCATCAGATCTGGACCAAGTTGGAGACTCTACATGAAGGTGATACACATGTACAGAAAGAAAAGTTACAAATCTTGAAATGAAAGTATGATGAATTGAAGATAAAAGAAGATGAGAACATTGTCTCCTACATGCAAAATATTACTGAGCTATTTTGTGAAATAAGGTGTGCTGGTGGAACATTGAATGAGAATGAGATTGTTTCCAAGGTAATAAGATCACTACTTCCTGCTTACAAAACCAAGTTTTCTACAATTGATGAAATCATGATTTTTTCCACTATACAAGAGATACTTTGGTTGGTAAGTTTTCTGCATTTGAAATGAGTGAATTTGGTGATTCTTTTCCCAAGGTTGATATTGATTTCAAAGTCACTATATTTGGAAGAGACCAGCATAGATCAGATAAGGGTGAGAGACCCACAAGGAGAGTATAAAAGTATAAACATGAGATCAGAGAGCTTGAAGAAGAGGAGAAATAACTTTAGGAGTTGGAAGCACTAATTTCCAAAAGGACACCTAAAGGATCAGGTAAGTATAAATAAAAGATTCCCTTAAAATAATTTTCATGTAATAAAATAGGACATTTCGCCTCTAGATGTCGAGAGAGGGTTGCTAAGTTCAAGTCCAATAGGTCAAGATTTGAGAAAAAAAAGTGTTATTATGCTACTGATTTTGAAGGTATCACTAATGATGATTCTAATATTGTTATAAGTAAAAATGAAAATTTTCTTATTACCATTAAAGAGGATGAAGCTAGTCCAAATGATTATAAGTCTAACATTTCTAGTAATAGTGTTGTTGAAGAAAATGCCTTAGTTACTCAAGTGGTACAAAGGGATGAATGGATTATTGATAGTGGCTACTCACCTCACATGACTGGTGACATGAGAAAGATTAGTAGCTATGAAAAACATGATGATGGTATAGTAAGATGGGGTGATAACAATGGCGGTATTATTAGAGGAAGAGGATCCATTTCTCTGGATGGTAAGAACACAACTAAAAAATGTACTATATGTGGAAGGTATGAATCATAATCTTCTCAGTCTTGGAAAATTAGTGGACAAAGGACACATATTGCATTTCAAAGATGATAGATGCAAGATCATAAATGATTGTGGAATAGATATTTTCATGGGCTCAAAGACTAAAGGTAATGTATTTCACCTGAATAGTGGACAAAAGATGTTTGATTGCAAAAATATATGAGAGCTGGTTATGTCATAAAAGGCTATGCCATGTGAAATTTGATAACATTGTGGCATTAATTTCTGAACATGCTGTCATATATTTTTCAACAGTGAATAAGCCTACAATTATACCTATAAAGAATGTCAATTGGGTAAGAAAACTAGAATGAATTTTAGATCTAAAGTTATAAATTCCAATGGATTATTAGATCTTGTACATATTGATTTGTGTGGTCCTACCAAAAAATGAAGTATGCATGGAGATAGATACTTTATGTTACTCATAGATGATTACTCTAGAATGGTATGGCTGACCTTTTTAAAATAAAAATATGAAGCACTTGAAAATTTTAATATCTTTAAAAGATTGGTTGAGATTGAGACAAGATTGAAGGTGAAGTGCTTAAGATCAGATAGAGGTGGATATTTCACATCTCATAAGTTTAATACATTCTATGAAAGTCATGAAATAAAGAGACAATTTTCATCTCTTTGGATACCATAATAGAATGGAGTTGTTGAAAGGAAGAACAAACCCATTCTTGATAGTGCAAGGACCATGATGATTGAAGGGAAAGTTTTTAAAAAAAATTTGCAGAGAAGCATTTGGCACTAGAGTATATACTCTCAACTAGGTTCAAATCAAAGGAGAGATAGGAAAGAATCCCTATGAAATTTGGTGTGGAAATGTTCCTACTGTTAGGTATTTCAGAATATTTGGTAGTAAGTGATATATTAATATAGATGAGTACATTGGGAATTTTGATACCAGAAGTGATGAAGGCATATTTCTTGGATATTCTACCAAGAGAAAAGCATATAGATGCTACAAAAAAGGATTGAGAAAAATAGTAGAAAGTGCAAATGTGAAGGTGGATGAAAAAATTGAGAGTTTATCTAAATAAAGTGGATATGAGTGTGATTACCAAAATATCAGTAAAAATCAAGGATAACAACATATAGATCAAAATCAAACTCAAATTCAAGGTGGTATAGTGAATGAATTTAATGACGCCTCAACAAGTGGAGAAGGTAAAGCACAAAAGATAGAGGTAAGACAAAATATTCCAAGGTATGTGAGAATAAATCACTCAAAAGATCAAATCAAGGGGAAAGAAGCAAAGGAGTTCATACCATGAGTGTTGGAAAGATTGCTACAATGTAGACAATTGTTATTTTTTCATTGATGTCAAACCTTAACTGGTGAGACTATTGTTGTATGTTTGAGTACCTTATCTATTGATTGATGAAGATTTGAAAAGAATGGGATAACAAGAAGACCAAGGAAATGGTTGAGTTATGAGTATACACAAGGGTACTTGATCATTTGGCACTTTGGATAAGTGATATGTTGTTTATCTATCACTGACATTTCACTGGAAAGTTGATGCTAAGCAAAGCAAAGTTGATTCCAAGAAAAGTGAAAGGTGATGCTGAGTAAAGAAAAGATGATGCCAAGCACCAATGAAATGCTGAGGGAGATAGAGAAAGTCGAGAAAAATTATTTTGTTAATTGATGAGATTTGAGATCTATGGCCGACATAGTTGATTTTATTGGGATATGCATTGTTAATTAAGATTGGTCCACACTCATTTAATGCACAGGAAACCGTTATTAGGGCACGGATTCAATGTTTAATTAATGACTGTATTGGAGAAGTAAATTAAATGTAATGATGGAAAGATCTGTTGGATCTTACCTAACCTAAGATCTAGGATCTTGATTATGTGGAAAAAGATTTATCTGACGTAGATGAAGAGGTATAATATAACCTACTATGGTTATTTTCATTGTATCCAAGGGAGGAGAAGTTTGTATGCAAGAGTATTGCATGGTTAATTGACTGATTGGTAAAAACCTAGCAGAGAAGGCTGAACAGAGAAGCAAAATGATTGCTTGATGGATTTCCAAGCAGATTTGAAGTTTGAGATTAAAATGGAGGCCACTCAGTGAATTAACATTAGAGCTAAAATTGGATCTAGATTTGCAAAGTAAGTTGTATGTATCAGATCACACCTACTGATTACTTTCTAACCATTGTATTAGTTCAAATCCTTTAACCAGGTTGACCTAATAGTCATTGTATAAATCCTTTGAACAAGGTGACATTCAGATTGGAATGTTCTAAGTCCTCTAACAAGGCCACTCCTGGTAGGGTGATTAAATCCTTTAACCAAGTCACATTTGACAATGTTTTTTGTAACCTTTAACAAGGTTGGCTCCTTACAGGGATCACCTCAGAAGAGTGAAATTTTGGTAGCATGTTACTGGTGATTTTTCACATATTGGGTTTCCATGTTAAATCAAGGTATCAAAATGTGTGAATGTTATTGTTGTGTTTTACTATTAATTTTCTGCAAGCTTATTTCATTAGTACATTAAACTGCACACTTTTGTTGTTTATTGTTGTGAAGCAGATCTGAGTTGTTGAAGCTAGTTTAAAGTTTTATATGGGAACATATGGACCTAAGGGTAATTGATTCACCCCCCCTCTCAATTATTCTATATTCATCCTAACAATTGGTATCAGAGCACTTGTTCTCTTGAAAATTTTTGAAGGTACTTGGAGATAAAGATCAAGATGTATAAAAGGGATGGAGCAAAGATTAACAAGGAAAACTTTCCTGCATGACAAATTTTGATGAAACTTCACTTGGCTAGTATTGGTGATTCTGCTAAACAACATATTGAAATAGAATATGTAGCCCCTACTGGAGTTCTGAATGTTGCACAATTAAGAGAATATCATGAAGATAATCAAGCAATGCTGGAACTTACATCATCTCTGAACTATCATGAATTTGAGGACATCAAGAATTGTACAAGCACAAAGAAGATGTGGGATTCCCTTGCAACCATTATGGAGGTGATATGAATGTACTAAGAGCCAAATCTAAAAGCTTGAGAGGTAAGTTTGATGATTTAAAAATGCAAGAAGAAGAAAATATAGTGCAATATTATGATAGGATAAAGGAAGTTGTAAATGATATTAGAGGAGCTAAGGGAACCATTGATGATGACACTATCATGAGAAAGGTACTGAGATCACTTATTCCTATTTATTCTATTAGAGTATCTACAATCCAAGAACTGAGATGTAATCCTAATTACAATTTGACTCTGGAATGTTTGGTAGGCAGACTTACTACATTTGAGATGTCAAATTTTGACAACTATACTCCACAAGCTGTTGAATCTTCGTTCAAGTCACAGATGGTCATCAACAAATCAAGGAAAGGAAAGAAATGTGTGGATAATGATAGTGACACATCATATGATGATCTAGAAGATCTTGAGGCACTTAGGTCAAGGAGACTAGCTAAAGGAAAAGGTAAACTTCCTATTATTTGTTTTTCTTGTAACAAAGTTGGTCATATTGCTGCTAGATGTCCTGACAAGAATGAGAAAGATGAAAGAAGAGATAGGAAGTACAAAGATAGAAAGGATGATTGAGACTAAAGAAAGTACAAGGATTACAAAGACAAAGGCAAGGAATCTTGTTATATAGCTAAAGAAGCTTCTAACAGCGAACCTGATAAATCTGATGAAAATGATATAGAAGTTGGATATGTTGCAATGAAAGATGATTTTGATGACGATGAGAAAACTACACTAATTTATTATATGAGTAAAGGTGATCATTGGATTAATGACAATGGTTTCTCACATCACATGACTGGTGATAAGGACAAATTTGAAACCTTAGATCAATGTAAAGGTTGATATGTTAATTTTGGTAGTGATACACCTTGTAGAGTTAAAGGGAAAGGATCAATTTGATTGACTAGAAAGATTAGATGTGATGATGTATACTGGGTTGATGATCTTAAGTATAACTTGTTGAGTGTTTCACAACTGAACACTTTTGGTTATAGAGTTCAATTCCATCATAGAAAAGAAAAGATCTATGATGCCAATGGAGAATTAGTTGGAGGTGGTGAGAAAACAAAAGGTAACTTGTTCTATCTGGGTTTAGCTAAAGAGACATGCTTGTTTGCACAATATAATGATGTTTGGTTATGGAATTAGAGGCTATGTCATTTTAAATTTGATAACTTGGTAAGCATAAGTAAATTGGAAAAGGTTAGAGGGCTGCCTAAGTTAACGAAACCTGAGAATGCAATGTGTAAGCAATGTCAATTGGGAAAAATGACTAAATCTAGTTTTAAGAGCAAAACTCATACTTCTAAGAATATTTTGGAATTGGTTCATACTGACCTATGTGGAAGTCTTGGTGAGAAAAGTGACTATGGAGACACATATTTTATTCCATATGTAGATGAAAACTCTAGGATGATGACTGTTATGTTTCTCAAAGAAAAATATAATGCATTTTAGTTATTTAAGTGGTACTTGGCAAAAGTTGAAAAGGAAACAGGTAAGAGCCTGAAATGTCTAAGATTTGACAGAGGAGGTGAGCTCATTTCTAATGAGTTTAACAGGTTCTTCAATGGCCAAGGGATAAAAAGATAGATGTCAGCACCTAGGACACCACCACAAAATTGTATAGCTGAAAGAAGAAATTGATCTATCATGGATTGTGCCAGAATATTAATGATGGAGAAAAATGTTGCATATAAATATTGGAGAGAAGCTATAAATACAACTATTTATACCTTGAACAGAGTACAAGTCAAGAAAGGTACAAATACGACACCTTACGAGATATGGTATGGACATGCACCTACTGTAAGTTATTTTAAAGTCTTTGGGAGTAGATGTTTGATACTAAAGGATAATATAAATGGTAAACTTGATGCTAAAGGAGAAGAAGGAATATTTATTGGATATTCTACTAAGAGTAAAGCATACAAATGTTTGAATTTTAACACTAACAAAATTTTTGAATGTGCAAATGTTAGAATTGATGAACATGCAGAAAGAGATGAAGCTAAAAGCATGATTGAGCCTGAAAGTTATAGATCATTCACTTATCCTGAAGAGGATGATTCTAACGAAACTAAAAATGAAGTTGCCGAGAAACAGTCTGTACCTACCAAGACACAGAATGAAATTGTCGAGAAATAGGAGGTGACTGTCGAGCTATCTGATGGAGATGTCAAGTCACAGTTTCACCCTGAACTGAACTTGAATGATCAAACTAAAGCTGAGAAAGAACCTAATTTGGAAAAATACGTAAGGAGGCACCATAAAATTGATCAAATCATACGATCAAAGGATTCCACAGTTATGACAAGAGGCAAATTCAGAGAAGACACATGTTTGCTATGTGATTTTGAGCCTAAGACAGTAAAAGATGCTTTGGACAATGAAGACTGGATTCAAGCGATGAATGAAGAGATAGACCAAATTGAAAAGAACAAGACATGGCCACTAGTACCGAAACTTGACAACAAAAATGTAATTGGTAGAAAGTGGGCATTCAGAAACAAGTTGAATGAACATGGAGAGGTGACAAGGAATAAAGCAAGACTTGTATGCAAAGGGTATACACAAGAGGAAGTAATTTACTATGGAGAGACATTTTCCCCAGTTACAAGATTGGAGGGTGTAAGAACTCTACTTACATATGCATCCTACAAAGGATTTAAAGTCTATCAAATGGATGTGAAGTCAGCATTTATAAATGGGATATTAGAAGAAGAAGTATATATTGAACAAGCTGATGGATTTGTTTACCCAAGAAAGAGGAACATGGTTTGCAGATTGCAGAAGGCATTATATGGATTGAAAAAAGCACCTAGAGCATGGTATGAAAGATTGCACAATTATCTGATGAAGATTAGATTTGCAAGAACAAATGACAACAACAATTTGTATTTGAAAACACAGCAAAGTAAAACAATTTTATTGGCTGAAATTTTTGTTGATGACATCATATTCACTGGACAAGATATGATATGGAAAGCATTTTCAAAAGAGATGCAAACTGAATTTGTAATGTCTATGGTTGGTGAGATAAAATTATTTGTTGGATTACAAATACATAAAATGAAGAATGGTATCTATATTACTCAATCAAAATATGTCAAGGAGATACTGAAAATTTTTGGTATGGAAGATTCAAAACTAGTGAGTACACCCATGGCTACTGGACAAAGTTGACAAAGAATGATGATACAAAAGAGGTAAATCAAACACTGTATAGATAAATGATTGGTAAGCTGAAATATGTTGTACACAGTAGACCTAATATTGCATTAGCAATTGGAATTATTGATAGATTTTTTGCTAATCCAAAAGAGACACATATAATGGTAGTGAAAATAATTCTGAGATATTTGAAAGGTACATAAGACTATGGCCTATATTACAAAAGGAATGACAAGTTTGAACTCAGAGTCTATACTGATTCTGAATGGGATGGTAATGTTGATGATAGAAAAAGCACCATAGGAGGAGCATTTATTTTGGGGAAAAGATTAGTTTCCTGGACAAGAAAGAAACAAAATTGCACCTCACAATCTACAGTTGAAGCAAAGTATGTGGAAACAACAGTTAATTTTTCAAACATTATGTGGTTGAAGATACTAATGAAAGGTATGAAGGAGGAGATCAAAGAACCAATTGTCATATATTGTGATAAAATGAGTGTGATTAATATTTCTAAAAATACTATAATGCAATCTAAGACAAAACATATAGCTATCAAGTATCATTACTTGAGGGAGCTAGTTTAGAAGAAGGAAGTGAGACTGCAATATGTGAACACTAAGGAATAGTTGGCAGACATATTTAGAAAGGCATTACCCAAGGATGCTCATGAGTATCTATGAGGTAAATTGGGGGTAATTCCCCTAGTAGAGGCTAACTAGTTTGGAATGGTACTATTGTATCAAATGTTTTAATCAGAATACTTGACACATTGATGCACAGTAAGTCACATTTTTAGGATGCTGCCTAAAAACTATGAAGTGGAAGATAAGAATAGAAAAGGAGATTATTCATAAACAAATATGATAGGAACAACGTGACACAAAGATTAGAATAGAAGAATCTACATAATAAAGATGTCAACATCTTTGGCATTGTTGTCAAAGACGGAGATTATTGCTAAAATAGATATGAGGGAGATATTACTGAAAGAGGGAGTTGAACAGTAACAGAAAACATTTCAGTGTGATTATAGACACAGAGGGAGTCAGAATGAAGCTAAAGACATTAATGAATATTTGTTCATATTAGGAACACAGGCACTTTTTGGATTGTATGGTAACTTTGGTTGGAAATTATTGTTTTACAGTTTAGTGTTTCCATCAATGCCAAAGAGGCATTGTTGGAAAGATTGCTACAATGTAGACAATTGTTATTTTGTCATTGATGTCAAACCTTAACTGGTGAGACTATTGCTATATGTTTAAGTACCTTATCTATTGATTGATGAAGATTTGAAAAGAATGTGATAACAAGAAGACCAAGGAAATGTTTGAGTTATGAGTATACACCAGGGTACTTAATAATTTGTCACTTTGGAAAAGTGATACGTTGTTTATCTATCACTGATAGTTCACTTGAAAGTCAATGCCAAGAAAAGCAAATTTGATGCTGAGCAAAGCGAAAGGTGATGTCAAGAAAAGAAAAGATGATGCCGAGCGCCAGTGAAATGCTGAGGGAGATAGAGAAAGTCGAGCAACAATATTTTGTTAATTGATGAGATTTGAGATCTATGGCCAACATAGTTGATTTTACTGGGATATGCATTGTTAATTAATATTAGTCCACACTCATTTAATGCACAGGAAACCATTATTAGCGCATGGATTCAATATTTAATTAATGACTGTATTAGAGAAGTAAATTAAATGTAATGATGGAAAGATCCATTGGATCTGACCTAACCTGAGATCTATGATCTTGATTAAGCGGAAAAATATTTATCTGACCTAGATGAAGAGGTATAATATAACCTACTATGGTTATTGTCATTGTATCCAAGGGAGGAGAAGTTTGTATGAAAGAGTATTGCATGGTTAATTGACTGATTGGTAAATACCTAGCAGAGAAGGATGAGCAGAGAAGTGAAGTGATTGATTGATGGATTTCCAAGAAGATCTGAAGTTTGAGGTGAAAATGGACGCCACTTAGTGAATTAACATTAGAGCTGAAATTCGATATGGATTTGCAAAGTAAGTTGTATGTATCAGATTACACCTATTGATTACTTTCTAACCATTGTATCTGTTCAAATCCTTTAACAAGGTTGATGCAATAGTCATTGTATAAATCCTTTGAACAAGGTGACATTCAGATTTGAATGTTCTAAGTCCTCTAACAAGGCCACTCCTGATAGGGTGATTAAATCCTTGAACTAGGTCACATTTGACAATGTGTTTTGTATCCTTTAACAGGGTTGGCTCCTTATAGGGCATCACTTCATAATAGTGAAATTTTAGTAGCATGTTACTGGTGGTTTTTCCCATATTGGGTTTCCACATTAAATCATGGTGTCAAAATGTTTGAATGTTATTTTTGTGTTTTACTGTTAAGTTTATGCAAGCTTATTTCATTAGTATAGTAAACTGCACACTTTTGTTGTGTATTGTTGCCGAGGATATCTGAGTTGTTGAAGTTGGTTTAAAGTTTTATATGGGAACATCTGGACCTGAGGATAACTGATTCATCCCCCCTCTCAGTTATTTTGAATTCATCCTAACAAGGAGAAGGACTACAAATAAAGAAGTATGCTTAATCTCACAAGTAGAACCTAAGGATGTAAAGGAAGCCTACAAAGATGAAAATTGGTATAAGGTCATGGAAGAAGAGTTAATCTAGAAGAATAACACTTGTATCCTTTTTCCCAAACCAATGGAAAAGAATGTCATTGGTACAAAATGTGTATTCTAGAATAAACTGAAAGAAGATGGAGAAGTTGTCAGGAATAGGGAAATATTGGTATATAAAGGGTATGCACAAATGGAAGGTATTAACTCTGAGGAAATATTTGCACTAGTGACAATATTGGAAGTGGTAAGACTGATTCTTGTTTGTGCCACTCATAAGAACCTTAAAGTATATCAAATGGATGTAAAATTTTCTTTTCTAAATGGAGACTTGTAAGAAGTATATATAGAGAAACTTGAGGTACTCAAGTTTACTGATGAACTAGACATGGTGTCCACATTGAAGAAAGAAATATATGAGTTGAAGAAAGATCCTTGAGCTTTCTATTCTAGATAGGATAAGTATTTACTAAACATTACTTTAACAAAGGTAATGGTGATAGCAATCTGTATTTCAAAATTGAAAATGAGAAAATAGTAATTGTTGAAGTCTTTGTTGATGACATTATCTTTGGGGGTAATGAGAAGCTAAGTCAAGTATTTTCTACTAAGATGAAAAATGAGTTTTAGATATCCATGATAGGATATATATTAAATTCTTTCTAGGCTTGAAGATCTCATAGTCATATGAAGGGATATGTATATCTCAGAAAAACTATTTGAAGGAGTTGCTCAATAATTTTGGATTTGATGACTCCAAAAAAGTAAGTAGACCTAAGGTAACCAGATGCAAGCTAACAAAGGATGATGAGTCACCAACAGTAAATTAGTCTAGGTATAGATCAATGGTTGGTGGTGTATTATACTTGACTCATATTAGAGTAGATATCATGAATGCAGTATGTCTGGTAGAAATATTTCAAGTTGAACGAAAGAAGACTCATGAAGTTGAAGTAAAGAGATTATTTAGATACTTGAAAGAAACAATGGAATTTTGGATATGGTATCCTAAAGGTGAGAATTTTACTTGAAATAATATATAGATGTAGTTTGGGCTGGAGATATTGATGACAAAAAAGTACAATTGGTGGAGAATTATTTTTGGGTGGAAGATTGGTTTCTTGGACATGTAAGAAGTTAAGTTGTACTTCACAATCTACTGCAGAGGCAGAATATGTCGCCACTGCTATAAATTTTACCCAAGTAATGTGGTTGAAAGAATTTTTTTCTGATATCAAAATTGTCTTCAATGAGCCTATTATCATATTTTGTGATAATTAAAGTGCTATCAACATTTAAAAGAATCTAGTGTAACACTAAAAAACAAAGAACATTTTAACCAAGTTTCATTTCCTGAGAGAGAATATGAATGACAAAGAAATAATGTTGGAGTATCTAACCACAAAGGAATAGATTGCTAACAAATTCAAAATTCCATTACCTAAGGATACTTTTGAGTACCTCAGAGGTAAGTTAGGGGTGAATACTCCTCCTACTAAAAATTAAGATGAAGAAAGATACACCAGTCTAGATGAGCCACATGAAAATATCATTAAACCTGGATTGATGTATGAAGGATACTACTCAGAGGGAGTAGTAAGCATGGAAATAAAAAGATGCCTAATCAAAAATAGAGATTTTGTAGGATGTTACAAGAAAGTGTAGAATCAGGAAGCTAAGTGCTCGGTTGGTGTATGGATGTCACAAGAATGCATATGTGAAAGAGATAAAGATGAAGTTCTAGAAGATGAAAAGTAAAAGGAAGTTGACATTGATAAGGCAAGGATAATTTCATGAGATTGGTTAGCACACCTTTGTCGTTGATGTCAAAGGGGGAGGAGAGCATGTGAAAAAAAAGTACAGATTGTAATACTAAAAGATGACCTTCAAGGGAGAAGATTGGTAGTAAAAAAGAGTTAGAGATACTCTTAAAGATAATGAAAGATATTGCTAGTAGTACTATTGATTATCTTTCTTGGAGTGAGACTTGCTTTCTGATTGTATTAATTATTTTTCACATCACATATTTCCATCAATGAGAAAGGAGGAGGTTGTAGGCATAATAAAAAATTTAGAAGATGAATGTGTTGGAATCGATGTCAAGATAGAAGAGGAATTGATCAGAGGAAGTGATCACAAGAATAGATTGGTTGCTGCTAACTTAAATTGTGCAGGTTAGCTAGTGGAGCAGAGTGTTAAAAGGTTCAGTGAGAAAAAAATATGAAAGATATGGATTCACTTACATAAAAGAAGGTTTTTGAAGGTGTTTACCATTTTCAGCCAAAGTTTTGGTATTTCATGAACATTTGGACAGGTAAATAGGATACAAAAGATGTATGACAAAAAACTTGAGAATCAGTGTTAACAGGAAGATAAAAACATGTCTAGTGTGCTAAAAAGAATAATAATGTCATGAAGTGCATCTAGGAGTGTGTCTGAGACATAATCAAGTATGCTCAACTGAGAGGGTTTATACTTCAGAGGCTCATGTAGCATATTTTGGTTGTTTTAGAGCATTGCATACAGTGGTATTGATGTTTAGTAAATAAGTGTGGCTAAAGCCAATAGTTGGAATGGATTTAGATGTTGCTCTATTATTCATGATGTTGTAGGATGTTCTTAAGGTATGTGATTGATAATTTGGTGATCCACATAGATTAGAAGGACCTGATTGGTTGAATTTTTGGTTAATGATAATATTTTCATTTGTATTATTTTTTCTTGGCTGACCTAGTTGGTAAAACGTGTTGCACAAGTATAAAATGTGCTATTAGGGAGATTTATGATCTTGAGGTGGTTGTTATGGATGAAGACCATAATCTAATGGTTAGATATGGATCATATATTGAGAATTGGTGCGTTGATTCAAAGAATTGGTGAATTAGGTTTACCAGACCTATTTTGTGGTATAAGATGATAAATTAGGGAAAAATCACAAGTTTAGAAGTTGAAGATTGGTTGTGCTTTCCAGAGATTTCTTGTAGAGCAGTTGTTGAGATCCCTTGAGGGCTAGATTTATTATCTAAAGGAGTTAGAAATAATTTGAGAAGAGATAATAGTTGAGATTCAATGGAACTAACTTTGGCATAAGGTAGATGTTGTTATCCAGTTGAAAAAATCTTTAGATTATTATAGTGATCACTTTGTAAGGCAGTTAGCCCTCCTTAGGGTTGTAGCCCAATGAATTTTTATTTGATAAGTGAGCTCTAGGAAATTAGCCTAAATGAAAGTGCATTCCCTGTTTATATTGTAATAAGTTTTTACTTCTAACATGGTATTTACATATTTTGGGTAATCAAACCCACCGTGGTGTTTCCCTTAATAGGGTTTCCACAAAAAAATTAGGTGTCAAGAATTATGGATGTGTTTCAGATTTATTGCTTTCAAGCTTATTATTTGAATACATAATCAGATTTGAACATTAGGGTTGTATGATTGATGAGTTAATATACTAAAGGGGTGTAGAAGGTTAGAGGGTTTTGATATTTTGATTATTTGGAAAAACTAATTCACCCCCTCTTAGTTTCTCATTTTTATAGTATCAACAAAAATGACTAAAATGCAAAAAATAATGAAGAGGTTAGGCATTTATCTCAAACCCAAGAAGAAGGGTGAGTCTTAAAAACAAGTTATATTGACTGTTGCTAGAGCCTTTGATACAATTGGAAAGAAAATTCATTCTAAAGATAAGAATGTGGCACATCGAGCAATAACAACAACTTTAGTAAACAAATTAACTTCTGATAATAGAATGATGACTAACATAAGTGGATACCTTAATATTCATTTGAAAACTTTGGAAAGAGGTTTAAAGAGAATATTTTTCTTTGAAAGTGATCTAAAAAAACATTTGTGGAGTTTTAGTGGCAGAATCCCGATTCCTGACATGAAACGTAATGGTGAAGTCAAAACTTTGATTGAAATTTTTAAAACGATAATAGAAGAGTATCACCTAATGCCAGAGATGTTATCAAATTTAGAGTTGGCTCAAAAATTCATGATTCACATCCAAAACACCTTTTGGACATGAATCAAACCGAATTGTATAAATTTTTTTGGATGATAAGGTGTTAACTATTAGCATTAGTAGAAGATATTTTGAAAAATATAACCCATGGTATGTAAGAATTAACAAGGAAAGAGTCATGTGTTTTTACAAAAATCATGTTCAATTTCATTACCATGATGTTGTATTTTTATGTATACATTCTACCATGTATACTAACAAAATTTTTCAAGAATGTGCTATAAATATGCCACCTGAAACTATATAGGAGTTTACATCAGGTTTGTTTTGTAAGCCACCAAATGATAAATTATGTCTTTTGAATGCATGTATTTCTAGTGTATGTGATATATGTGGCAATCTTGCATTGTTAGATGAATATTTGCATGAAAAAATTTTAATTGATTTTGCATAGTAATTAGTTGATGTAAAAATATTTAAAATTGTTGAGTATCCATTAAAGGATGGAAAGATTGGAAGATGATGCAATCTTATTACTGAAAAATTTAGTGTTCATAGATTTATGAATGAATTCAAGAGTAAGTTCGTACCTTAAATATGTGAAACATGCTAAAAATGCTAGATGGCTCGATGGACAGTTTCACATATGCAAGAATACATTTCTAGTTGGTAGTATACTTTCAAGTGTTGAAGTTGCAGAGAACTACATGCTTGCACCACAAGATGAGATCCAAGTGCAATATTATAATTCAGTGCAAGTAACAATTTTCATTCATATTGTCTATATGAATCACTTAATAGTAGAGAAGAGGATATGATTTATTTGAGAGAGTATCATTTCTATATGAGTGATAATAAATTACACTCATCATAGTTTGTTTACTATTGCTTTAAGATCTTTTATGATAATTTAAGGGACAAAGAAATTCATATGACACAACATTGAATATGGTTAGATAATTGCATAGAGAAATTCAAGAATGCTAGAATATTCTATTATTTTAGTAGGAAACATAATCCAACTAATATCCAACATATTTGGAGTTTTTTTAGGCTGGACACAGGAAAGGAGAACATGATGGTGCCAGTGCATGAGTTAAGAGATCCCTTTCCACAGTGAAACTCAAATTTGAGGAAAAGGACAAATCTAAATATCCATGAGCAATTATGGAATGGTTCAATCTAACTTTGTCTACAGGATGAAGTCTGAACTCTAAAATCAGACATATCTTATAGCTAGTTGAAGTAAAGGATATCCTTGCAAGATATGATTGTGATAACAATTAGTGGGTCATCTAGATGACATTTATTTATGAGCTCTAATTCTAACACTTGGACTATATGGACTACGAAGCTTGCATGTTTTTGTAAATTTGGTGTTGCAGTTAAATGGGAAGAATGTAAGAATACGGAATGGGTTATATAATGGAAACACAAATTATTAACACCTATTGAGACACAATATCAAGATGATAAAACAAATGAAGGCCTAGAACATGCATTTGCATCAGAATATTATGATCGTGTTTCAAACCTCATACAACCTGATAATTTAATTTTTTTTCTTGTAAAACTTGAAATTATATTATTTATGTACATTTTATATAATTTATGATTGTATTTGAATTAAAAATATAACAAATTTTATGTACATACATACTTAATTTTGGTTTGCAGGACATGTGTATGCTATTGTTGCACCTGACGATAATGAAGAGACAACTGATTATGTGCTAGCTCGATGTGTAGAACTTAAGAAAAAATTGATATGTGATTGAGTATATGATGATGGTTTTTAGTATCCAATTGGGTCTGTTGTAGTAGTTGGTTTATGGCTACACAAATACCTAACAAAAATGAATGGTTTACTAGCTTTTAAAGACTACCAATCAGAAAAGAAGATTGCAAACCATTCCAATTAGGAAGTGGAAACAAATATAAAATTAGAAAGATAAAAAGGGAAACATGCTAATATAATATTATGTAACCTCTCAATGGAAGAGCTTGAGGAAATCATAGATGCATTACAGAAGAGAGAGGATGCAAATCGTACATTAGGCTGAATCAAATTTATACATGTAGGTTTTTGTTAATTGTCTTCTTTCTATATGTAGATTTCTTCTTTCATCTTATATGTAGCTAACTATTTTGGTATTCAGGTGTTAAGTACAACTTGACAACATGGATGACAATCAACTTGTTCATTTTACAACTTTTGGCAAATCAAATTTTTTATACTAGGTGAGTACAATACTTTTATTTCATTTTTTAATCCTAGAATTTAATTTGATTTTGATATATATATA
>MU224635.1:415028-451345 GCA_018584345.1 Thuja plicata | reverse complement strand
AATCAAAGCAAAAGCACAACTGGAATCTAACATAGAATAACCAAACCTTTCTGGTTGCTTTCTTTCTCTCATGGATCTCCTCAAGGGCTGAGGTTGAGGTTGTTCTTCCTCTTCTTCCAAACTATCAAAGCTACTAAAGCTCTCCTCATTATTAGACCCAACATGGTCTCTCTGTTCAGTCTTCTCGGGGGTAGGAGGAAAATGAACAACATCTTTTTCCTTTTCTTTTTCATCTGGTTGTAGCACAATAGGAGAAGATGTTAGCTCTTTGAAAATAACATTTCTACTATGCAACACCTTACTAGTCATAGGATCCCAAAGCTTCTATCCTTTCACACCAACATTGTATCCAATGAAAATACATTTGACAACTTTGTTTTCCAACTTAGATCTTTTCTCCTTTGGAATATGTGCATAAGCTTGACAACCAAAAATAGAAAGATGTCGAATTGAAGGCTTCTTACTAGACCACACCTCCATGGGTTTCTTACCAACAAGACCTAATGTAGGAGATCTATTAACCAGATAGCAAGTAGTAGCCATAGCTTTGGCCCAAAACCTTTTTTCTAAACCAGCTCCACTAAGCATACTCCTAGCCTTCTCCATTAGTGTCATGTTCATTCTCTCTGCAACTCCATTTTGCTACGGGGTGTAAGGAGTTGTCTTATGTCTCTTGATTCCTTATTCTTTAAAGAACTGTTCAAACTCTATGGAAAAAAACTCACCACCATTATCAGTTCTCACACACTTGATTCTTTTACCAGTCTGATTCTCCACAAGAGCCTTAAATTCCTTGAACTGACTGAAAACTTGTGTCTTACTTTTCAGGAAATATATCTAAGTCCTTCTACTGTAATCATCTATAAAAGATACAAAATATATATAACTATAGATAGAAGGAACTTATATAGGACCAAATACATCAGAATGAATAAGATCTAAAAGTTGAGAAGACTTGTGAGAACTGGAGTAGAACTGAACACAATTTTGCTTACCATAAACACAGTGTTCACAAAAATCAAATTTGAGATTACAATCATTTATCCCCTCGATGAGATTTTTAGTTTTCAAGGTCCTAAGACCCTTCTCACCAATGTGACCAAATCTCATATGCCACAACATTGTCTTTTCTGTAGGAAGCTTGCCTTCCAAAGTGTTTGCACCCTTCGGTACACTTACTGCACTGCCATCAGAACCCATCGCGACAGTCTTCTTTGATGCTTGTTCAAATGGTGGGGATGAAGTGATAACTGCTCTCTTATTTGAAATAGAAGAACTATTGCATTGAGCAATGCATGCATCAAGCTTAAACAAAGTACCTCTCCTAGTACCTTTAGCGAGCACCATGAAACCTCTCATCATCTTGCATCCATCTTTTGAAAAGTCAACTTGCACACCTACATCATTCAGCATACTTACAGATAATAGGTTTCATGCCAAACCCAAAATGTGCATAACTCCATTGATTCCCTTTACTTGTCCATTAGGAAATCTGACAGTGACCCTTCCACGTCCAACTATCTTTACGTGAGAATCATCACCCAAGTACACCTTTCCACCATCAAACTCTTCATATTTTGAGAACCATTTTTTATGAGAGGTCATGTAAAAATAAGCACCCGAGTCTACCAACCACACATCATTAGATGCATGGGCTGCCAAAGCTGCAATAAATGCATCTCCATCTTCTTGAGATTTTTCAGAAGCTGAATCTGAGCCTTTCTTCTTCTTCTTTGGTTCTTTGCAGTCCCTCTGGAAGTGCCCAGATTTATCACAGTTCCAACATTTCAACTTGGAATTTCTAGGATTCTTAGAACTCCCATGAGATTTGGATCTACCCTTCTTTGACTTATTGCCATTCTACTTTCCTTTGTTGTTGGATCTCCCGCAAACAGCACGGGCTTCCTTAGATGAATCTGAAGTCTTTCTTTGCATCTCCTCAGATAGCAGTGTAGACACCACATCATCCATATAGAATGTGACTATAGTACTTCTGAAAGCCATCACAAGATGGTCTCATGAATCCGGCAAGGAACAAAGCAGGGTCATACATCGATCCTCCTCCTCGACCTTGGCACCAGATGATGCCAACTGTGTAATCAATAAATTGAATGCATTGAGATGATTAGTTACAGATCCACCTTCCTCCATTCTTAAGGAATACAACTTATTTCTCAGGAACAACTTATTCACCAGATATTTAGCCTGATACACAGACCCAAGCCATTTCCACAAAGAATTTGCAGTAGTCTCATCAAGAATATTCAAAAGAATGACATCTACTAGACAGAGTCTGATGAGACCCTTAGCCTTTTGATCCTTGATCTCCCAATCTGCTTGAGATATCACTGCAAGTCTCACATCAAGTGAAGTAGCCTCCCATAGATCGCGGTCTTCAAGCATGTCTTCCATCTTGAGTTTCCACAACTCGAAATTAGTGCCATTAAATTTCTCCACCTCCATTCTACTATGTGAGAAACTTGCCATCTCAATCTGCAAATAAGATTCAGAATTCTCTACACAAAAAACTCCCACTCAACTTGAGATTAGCTCAAAAAACCCTACCCAACAACTAGGATTAAAAGTTGATCAGGCTCTGATACCACTTGTAAGGAAACTTAGGTGCGGAAACAACTTCCTACACTAATCTCTAAAGGAAAGTATTGTGCAAATTCTTTTAAATCCTTACAATTTCAGATTCATTAACTACTTTAACAATGATATTATAGCTATATACCATGCATATAGAAAAATAGAGAATGACACAAAGATTTACCCTGGGGAAAACCTTTCGGTAAAAAACCCCAGCACTCCAAAACCTGCACAATGTATTATCTTCAACACAACAGTTACAACACACTTGCAATGCAATTTCTTTCAGGAGACAATCAACACACAATAACTAATCTAGTAGCACCTGATCATACCAACAATACACTCCTTTTCTATATCTTTTTGCAACCCTAAAAAAATGCTTATATCATGCGCTTTCCTTTTTAGGGCAACTTCCAAAGATAGCTACATTAGGGTTTTACCATTCTCTGAGAAAATAGGAAGCCTAAAATTTTTTTACTATACTCAACTTTATCAGTTACCACATGTCATTGCATGTCTTCACCCATCATAGAATCTTCTAGAAATAGCTCTTACGTGTCATAGGAATCCATCATAACCGTTTAAGCCATGATCTCCTTACACACAATTCAAGATGCCAACACATCAAGTGGAGCGACACATCAACATGCCAACTAGACATGTACACTCACACTTAATTACATTATTTTCAAGAAATACATTTTACAAAACAAATAATAAGAATAGGAATTATCCAAGGTTGAGACACCTTATTCCTAACACCACTGTCACCAGACTCCAAAGTTTATCAAAACTTGGCATTTTCTTGGTTATTGCATTGTATTTGCATTTGGGAAAAACATGAGGGTTTGAAACCCTAGCTTATGGTGCTGCTTATGCTACAAAAATGACATTGAATTTGGGTTTTTACTGCTTCACTGGGCTTGAGCTGGTGATCAGGGTCTTTGTCATTATGAACTGGGAGTTGTGTTGTTATTTTGAAGTTCTTCTTTTTGATTTGTTGGCTAGGATATAGTGTTTTAATAGTGGCTTCACCTTCATTTGTAACTATGAGCATGTATTTCGAGCATGAAGCTCAGGCTCTACAACTAGAAGTTTTCATTGTAATAAAGAGCTCAGGCTCTCAACATGGGTTCAAACACACAGCTTGGGCTCTACATCTGGAGTTATTTCATGTTATTTTGGGCTTGACTGCATTTAGCACTAGAGTGCGGGCTTTTGATCTGGCTCTTGACCATAATAGATGGTGCTTCACTCCTTTCTAATTATGGTGATCGGGCTCCAAAACATCATCGCACTGGATTCTATACTTTTATATCTCGGCCTTTTGAATTAGAGATAAGTTACCTCTATCTTCTCTTTCCATTCTTGTCATTGTTTGAACCTATTGTTGCATTATAATGAAACTTCGAGTAGGGATTTTGGCTTTAATAATTCTATGTGATTTACTGCAAATAATTTAGTTCTCTATATACTATGATGTCGTTATCTTTTCTCAAATCAAGCATTTTCTTTAATACACCACTGTTAGTTGATATTTGTGTTGACATTAGACTCCACAGCTTTGAAAGATTGAGATGTCAAGTAGATGTGCTCGTTGTCACTGTCTCTGATAAGCATTTGGAAGTAACATTATGTCGGCTCTTTCATTTGCAGTTTGTCTTTACGCAGTTCACTTGGGGTTTTGTCTTTGTCTTTGATTGATGTCAACAATGAACACATTGTCTACTTTTGACTACCTTTCACTGTCGAGACCGACACTTGAACTGTGCTTGGCCTTATTAAGAGTTGTCTAAATTTACACAGTGTCTGGTCTCCACCTTGCATTCGACAGTGAAAAGTGTATAATAGGAAGATTTGAATCTAGTAAGAATGGTTGTCCATGGGGTTTGAGCATGGGCTTGTGAAACCCATGAACATTACCGTCTCTAGCTGCCCGATACTTTAAACATGCATATTTTACATTTAAACAACACTGTTTCTTGAACATGCATATTACATTTAATAACAATGTTATCCATCTTCTTTTTGCATATGCATATTTTTATCATTTTATAACTTGTAATAGCATTACTTACTTTTGATATCACTGTTATGATTTGACATCTCTTTACAACATTACCGTTATCATTTTTCCTCTTGAATATGCACTATTATTTCTCACTACATATGCCTATTCATTTGATGACACTGTTATTTCTCACTACCTTGTATATGCATTATTGATATTATGCCTTTAGAAAAGCATTGGTATCCATTTTTTATGTGCATAATTATGACAAATAAATGATACTTCTAATTAAAATATAATTATTTTATTCATACATACCAGTAGTCACCTTTTTAAACAATGTTGTAATTGAGCTTCATTGTGCATATGCAATATCATTTGATTGTTCTTCAATCCATCTCCTTTTGCATATCACTTTGGAAAAATAAAAGGAAGATCATAGTGACATGTATCTTTTATATTCTTAGACATCACTATCATTTAATATTCTTAAATATGCACTTTTAAGAAATGAGTTTGCATATGCAGATCACTCACATTTGATATCACTATAATTTGATCATCCTCCTACACATAAGTAATGAATTCTTTCTCATGTGCATATGCACAACATGTCTTGCACATACTCACTATGTAGTTAACTGTTATGAACTGAATCTCTTTCTCTTTTGCATTTTCCAATCCTTGAACTCATGAACTCATAGTATTCTTTCTCTTTTTATAATGCATCTTGTGAGGTTTGAGCACAGGCTCATGACACTCACTGCAATTTTCCTTGTTCTCTGCTATTAGTGAATTCATAGTTCATCTCTCTTTGCATTTGAATGCACTTCTTTCTATTTTTTTTGAAGACATCACCAGAAAGTTAATATGTTAGGTTAGTAAACATGACCAACTAATCATGTTTCGTATCTAAATTTCATGTTTCATGAACATTCATGCACGAATGTTGGTTGATTGATTGTGTTCACTAAATTAGCACTACCTTACTATTCTGAAAAAGGTTTCTAAGCTACAAGAAATAAGTCCCTTTAATTCAGATATCTGGTTTACAAAAACAACAACTATTTTTCAGAATGATAACCATAGATAGTAAAATTTTTTATGGAGTTATGTCCCTTTGATACTACTATTCTATTAATGTCAATGCATATTTTTCTATTGCATTGATGTTATTGGTAAATGTGCAGTTTTGAAAGCTTGATTGTTGTCTGATGCTTTTAGGTTTTCATGCATTGCTTAGATCTAGTTTGGATCTAAAACTTTTCTTTCCATGATTCAAGACAAAAGACCCTAAGACCTAAGATGTAGGACATGATTGAGGCAATGCAAAAGACATGAAGACTCAGACAAAGCAGAAAACTAGCTCCTAAATGTAGAAGACCCTACAAGGAAATGCATGGACCCCTTCTCATGATTCTATCATGCTTTCTTTTCTACATATGTTCCTCTAAGTTCCAATGTGAAATATGTAATATGAAATAACATTTCTCTATCACATTTAGCTTGAATGCACAATGTAATCATCAAGTATGAATTTGAAAATTTGAAAATGATCAATACTTAGAGTACAATATAACTAATAATATAAATGCAATAGCAATGTATCTCATCTATATTAGCTGAACAATAGTGTTTAAGATGTGTACCTTTATGCAATTTATTTTTATTTTTATTTTTTTTTAAATTATCCTACAAGTAGAAAATTAGGATTACAATTCTGGAAACTTTTAATGGATGTCTGCCTACTAGACATGAACTATAGACTTTACTCATTGGGAAATTGAGTCAAAAACCAGAATGAATCATATCCAACCTTTATTGAAATGAAAAAAAAACACCTAACTAAAACTCATACAACCTAACTAAGGACTCATGCAACCTACAACTGACCTTGTGCCTTGAAGGAAGTTTATTAAAAATGAAAACCTAATGACACCTAGTGCTCGAAAACACTTATTGAAATGAAACCTCTGTATTAGAAAGTATTAAACCTCAAAGAAAAGCTTGAGGAAGATCCCACTGAATGGGATAGGCAAGATATCACTATCTATGGTAGATAGTTGAAAGGCATTATTCTCTTTACATTTAGTGATGACAAATGGGCCTGACCAAAATTTGTCAAATTTATCATGCTACCCTTGTCTACTTTTTAGGATATCCCATTTAAGAAATAGGTCACCTTCCTTGAACTCCCTAGGTGCAGTTTTCTTATCAAAGGAACTTTTAGTCTTATTCTATCTTTGCTCCATATTCTTTAAGGTTTTTCTCCTTTTCTCTTCTAGCTGTAACAACTCAGCAAACCTTAGCCCAAGGGGATCTTCTTCTTCAAACATCATCATTTGGTCAGATAATTGTAGGGCTGTAAACTCTGTAGAAATTGGTAACCTTTCTTCCTTAACATAAACTAGTACATAGTGTGACCTACCAGTGATTTTATTTGGTGTAATTATGTCGAGCCATAGGGCTGCCTTGATTTTGGAATGCCAATCCCTCTTGTTCTCCTGTAGAGTCCTTTTGATAATGCTTACGAAGTTATTATTAGTAGACTCAGCAAGTCCATTACCCTGAGGGTAATAGTTACATGATGTATTCAGATATATCCCATTTTTAATATCCCATTCTATTATTCTAGAACCAACAAAAGCCAATACATTATCTGACATAATTGATTAAGTGACACCAAACCTTGTTATAATGTCTTCATAAAAGTTGAGAACATCAGATCCAGTTGATTCTATCAATGCAATAGCTTTGGTCCACCTTGTAAAGTAGTATGTAGCAGTCAAAATCCATTTGTGACCTACACTAGAAATAGGGTTAATGGGGCCTACGAAATCCACTCCCCACTTGATGAATGGTTGCTCAACAATAATAGGCTTCAGTGGTAATGTTGTTGCCCTTTGTTTTCCTACAAAAAGAGAACATTTATGACACTTTCTTTCCCAAGAGTGGGAATCCTTAAATAAATCAGGCCAGTAATAGCCTCCCCTTAAAATCTTCCAAGCTGTAGTCTTAAGATTGAAGTTTCATCCACATGATCCATCATGAAATTGAGATAAGATTTTGCTTTGATCAGCAATATCAATACATTTTAGCAACATTCCAAATAAGTCTTTCCTATAAAGCATACCATTAACCAAAACATAAGGAATAGATTGCAATATGAAATACCTCCTTTTGGCCTTATCAAAATCAGGTGGACATTGTCCAGTTTGTAGAAATATGCTCATTCATTTAACCAAGTCGCTTGTTGGTCATTAAGTATAGGATTATCTTGAAGCAAGATAACCTCCTCATTGCTTTCAACCCCTTCTTCCTTTTTATCCATTTGTGCACACAAACCCTTTCCTCTAACCAGCTTAGTTACATGGATATTCACATTGTATTCCATCACTATGGTAATCCATCCTTCTCTTTTCTCATTTACATCTTTGTTCAACAAGAACTCTTTAATGCTAGGATGTGCAACTGTTAGATGAAATTTATTTCTAGCAACGAAATGTTTAAACTTCTTTAAAGATTTAATAATAGAAAGTACATGTTTCTCCACAAAATTGTACCTTTGTTCATAGTCATCCATCCCTTCGCTGAAAATGGCAACTAGCTGTTCTAGATTATCGTCATTCTTTTGCACCAACGTAGCTGAAACAATAGCATAGCCTCCATAAGCATATAAGATAAAATCTATAGAAAAATAAGGGTTATTTAATGTATAAGTTGATGATAGGGCTTGTTTGATCTATTCAAAACTAGATTTTCCCTCTTTAGTCCAGGTGAAAGGCACATTTTTCTTTAGCATTGCAGTTAAGGGCTCTAATAAATTGGCAATGTCTGGGATGAAGCATCTAACAAAGTTAATTCTACCAATAAAGCTTTGCAGTCCCTTCTTCTATTTTGGCAAAGATAAATCTAATATTGTATGGATTCTTTTAGGATTTATTGTTGTACCTTCTTTTGAAACTTGATACCCTAAACATTTACCCTCATGGACTGCAAAAAATGATTTTTTTTAGCATTAAGAGAGATTCCAAACTCTCTGCATCTTTGAAGCACTTGCCTCAAATGACCTATATGTTGATTTGCAATCTTTCTGTAAATGGTAACATCATCCAAGTAAACCTAAACAAATTTTTACATCAAATTTTTAAAATCCATGTCCATAGATTTTTGAAATGTGGCACTTGAATTTGATAAAGAAAATTACATTCTTCTATAGGAAATTGCTCCCCATTTAGTGGTGAAATCTTTTTTAGAGTAATCTTTTTTTTTCACTAACACTTACTTATAACCAGAATAACCCCTTTCAGAACCGAAAACATACTGTAATATTTGTTCCATTGATGGAAGAGGGTGCCTATCTTTTAGAGATGCCCTACTAAGGTCTCTAAATTGACACACAATCTAATCTTCCAATTTTTCTTCCTTACTGCAACTAAATTTGAAACCCAAGATGTATGTTTGATTGGAAAAATTATTCCACTATCCAACAGTTTATTCAGCTCTTTAAGCATTAGGGGCTCTAATTTAGGTTAATTAGCCTTTGTCTTTTCCTGATTGGATTACAATTGGGCTCTAATTCAATAGTATGTTGGGTCAATTGAGGGTAAAACCCTTTCAAATCAACATAATCCCAAGAAAATACATCATTAAATTCTTTGAATAAACAAATAAGAAGCTCTTTATCTCAAGGAGAGTTAACTTTACCAACCTTTAAGAATTTATCTTTGAATATTTCCAACTCCTAATAAGGATCTTCCTTAATGAGCATGTTGGTTTTGTTCCTTTTTAACTAATCATCAGAATTGAAGATGGACTCCAAACTTAATAGTCATCTAGGAAACTTATTTGAATTAAATTGTATAATATGGTCATCAAATTGCTATTTTTCTTTGCTATCTTTAGAAGCTGAAAAGACATCTGTTTCTGTCATAAAATTTAAGATTTTCTCATCAGTATTAAAAACCTACCAGTTAACTTCATTATCTGGAATGGATGGCCTAACTAGAATCTTTATGTCAGATTCATCAAAAATTACACCTTTATTTTTAGAAATTGTGGCTTGGGCACCAATAGAAGCTAACCTATCAGCATGCTGGTATTTATTTCTATGTATAGAAATTAGGTTTAATGCGTTAAAATCTTCTAAAATATCTGATATTCTAGACTTATACAATTTTAGGAGATGATTTTTAACAACATTTAATCCTCTCACCTAATTGACCACCAATTCACTATATCCAAATGCCCTCAAACACTTGACATTTCATTTTCTTTCCCACTCTAAGCCCTGTATCAAACCTTCATATTTAGCCACATTGTTAGAACAACGAAATGATAATATGAATGCATCGTAATATTTGTCACCATTTGGAGACACAAGCATAACCCTTGCACCAGCTCCATCCTTGTTCCTAGATCCATCAAAATATAAGTCCCAAAGCTGATTAGGCTATTATGAATCAACATTTTGGGCTTTTATCAAGTTAGGCATAATAGCATCATATTCAAATATCATATAATTACCAAAACTAGCATCATAAAGAACACTATCTTGATTACTAAAAGAATTCCTAGTTTCCCACTCATCCAATAATATATAAGGAATGCCTTCTATTTGAGTATCAAAGGTTGGATAGTCTTTAAGATCATCTGCATCTATGATAACACAACTAGAATTAATAGGGCTTTGATTATATGGATCTAGTGATCTTTCATTAACAACTCTAATTTTATGGTCACTTTGGCACCATGCCTTTTTCTAAATAGCATGTGAGACCAGTCTGATGAGAAATTGTTGACAGGACTTTGTGACCAGGTCCACCAATAGATGTAATTTTTCATTGGGTATCATGGTACCGGCCAACTGTGCCTGTAATGGTTGTGTGGAGAAATGAGATTCCCTGGGCCTTCAAGCATGTGAGAGTCAGGTCTTGATGGTGGGGGAGCTTAGTTGGGAGTGTGACTATTTTTTTCAAGGGGATAGCTGGTTATCTAAGCTTGTCTTCTTCGGGGATTTAGGTAAGTAGGGTTTCCTGCAAGCATTCATTAGTTAACCAAATAAACTTCAAAAGATAGGCCAGGGTTAGTAGTATTCCATCTATCTATAGTCGTGGAAATATGTTTAAACATCAACCATGCTCTAACATGCTACACTAAAATATTGAATGTATACCGAGCTATGAGTTCATACACATTCAATAGCGAGGGGAAAAGAAGGTCATTAATCTACTTAAAAAATTAGAGCAAGGGACATAAGAAACATACATCACAAAAGAACATTAACCAGAAATTAAAACACTAATAACTTCTTTGCCAGAACTCTTCCTTCTTAATTAACAGGTTTCCAGCGAGCACTGGTGCATACAATAATGGCTCCAAGGGAGCATCTATCTAATGAGAGCTTCTAAGAACTAAGGAACATGGATCTCTCCAGCTATTAGAAATGAAATGCTGAAATGCTATAGCTATGGACTGCAAAATAATTAATTTCGCCGACCCTTGGAATGAGGTTAGACTTTTTATTTATACACATGTTTTCCCTAAAACTAACCTAACTTATCTTTACACTTAATCAATAAAATACAATTTATGGTGGTTAGTACTACATGCACCATGCTACAACAACCTCAAGAAGAATAGAGATCTGACATGTCAAAAAAATGAGACAAGAAAGGAGGTATGGAAGAATCAGCCTTGAGAAGAGAGCCAGAGGGAGAATAGAAGAAATCTGATCCCCCGGGGATCAAGGCTACATGCATCATCAATAGAAAAGTAGCTCAGTGTCTCCAATGCGCCAGGTGTTTAATGCTAGGATGGCGCCTTGGGAAGACCATCTGTCAGAATCATCCTCTGAGCTAACATGCCTTGATGGGGTCACCTACTTCCTGACACCCTTATTAATTGTCTGACAATGACCGGTCGGTTAAAGGGAACCTGGACGCGGGTCATTAAAGAATTAAAAATTGTGGATTCGGAACTCCAGGATCTAGGAGCTTACACATAAAGAATAATGAATACAAAATATGTTTGGCTGATAAAAATCTTCAGACTTCGGAGGACCCTATTGTTCCTTACTATTTTTAAATGCTTCCAAAACTTGGCTTGCACCATCTTCATCTATATCCTTGATACTGTGCCATCGACCATGGATGACCTCCAACTTCTCTTCAACTTCTCCAGCCCCATTCCAGAATTTTTCCACCATTTATACGACATCATATGCCTAGATCATCATCTTGGATAATATTGATAACCTTCCCCTATCAAAGTCCCTAGAAGACTGATATAGGGACTCCATCCGCTCATCATATTTACTGCGGACATAGTCCTCCGGGGTGCATGTCCTTGTGGTGAAGGGGTCAACTTGTGACAACCCTACCACAAACACCTAAAATAGGCCCAAAGGATATTGGGCCACGGTCACCTTCTCTTTTAGAGCCTTAACTAGTACCTTGCATACCTCAATTTTGAGGCCAAGTCTGGAGTACTAGGCCTAGAGGGAATCATACAATTTGTATCCCAAAATTCTTGCCTCTATGACAGCTTCTTCTCTGGCATTGAAAACCTCATCCAACCTGACCTTCCATTTTTCATACTCTTCTAAGTCCTTTTCCCACACAATAGTGGAGGCATTCACCTGACTGAGGAGGATGTTGATATGATAGAGATCTGGGAGTGACACCACTAAAAATTGCCTTACGGTGGCTATCTGCTCAGTGACCCACCTATCCATAGCCTAGCCCTTCTTCCTCATGGCCCTTAAAGAATCCACATCACCCTGTGCAAGCGGTAATCTGGATGTAGAAGCTTCCGGTCTGACCTCGGCTAGGGGCTGCATAAGTTCTGATAGAAGTGCAAGGAGATTTGCATTAGTCTCTCTTTATTCCTTCAACTTCTAGGACTGCTTTTCATATCAGGCCTCTACTACCCTTGTGGCCTCCCTTAGCAGGTCCAATTCACCTTGCTTGTCTCTCCTCCCTACTGTCACTTCTATAATAGTGTAATCTTCGGGCCTTATAGCTGTTGCGTCTGCATCTAGAGGAGGTTTTGTGATTTCCGCAACTGTACCTCCAGCTGGACCAGTCCCAAGGGTATGGACCATCCAAGCCTTCTTAGGATTTTTGGCTTTTGCATTTCAGGACATCATCTTGGAAAGGGAGGAGTGGAATTCCTATTGCTATCGTAGGGACCTTTCTCTTCCTCGATTCCACCAGCCATTGGGGTGGCTGGGGTAGGTTTGCTGTTAGGACCTGGGCATCAAGATTCCTTTTGGAATCTGACAGCGTGTTCCCAAAATTGGAAGTTTTGTCAGTCTCTTTCTCCTTTTCCTATTCTTTTTCCCTCTCCATTCTCCGGAGGCTTCAGTGCTCTTCGCCATGTTGGCATCTTCCTTCATGATGTCCAGGGTTTCTTCTCTATCAACGTCCATATCACCTGTATTTTTAGATATTTCCCTATATTTCTTAGCATCAGACAAATCAACATGTGTATCTTCAGGAGTTATTCCCTCATCTTCCTCCACTGGAACATTTTTTGGAGGCGGCTGAGGTATTAGGCCAATATTCAGTGTTTGGGCCACCATGATAACCTCACTGAATGTACTGCGGGGCATTTGGTCACCTAGAGTAACCAAAGGCATTTGGAGCATGATGAATGGGAGTATGGTTGATCCCATGGGTCCCATTTCCTCAGTCATTGGTTGCTCATCTATGATTTTCCTTTTTCCATCCTCAGTCTCTTGGACCAGTGTTTTCTCCCGCTCCTCTTGCATTTTCTCCTGGACTTTCTACTTTGTGGTAGGCTCTTGCTTTGGGACTTCCTTCTCAGCGGGGATATCTTCTTTGTCCTGAGCGATGATCTCTTCTACTGTGTGGTCTATATCCTCATGTAGGTTCACGAGTTCATCTACCCCAAAGACATCATCAAAATAGTCATGTGGGGGAGAGGTATCTGAAATGTTCTCAAGTTTGGGGGAATCCAAAATAACATCAACTAGGGGCATGTTAGGCTTATCAGGTCCTTTATCTATGCTTGGGGTGGGGTTCACCTTCTACTTCTTCTTCCTTTTTAGTGGGACCTCAGTATCTAAAATACTTGTAGACTCCACCTTAGTGAAAGTCTTCCTACTCATCATTGCGACTAGTGACGGGGATCCCGCCAGGTGAGCAGATGCTACTAGAGTTGTGAGGAGGCCCTGGGAAAGTTGTGCGCTTATCTTCTAGCTTGCCAGCCTTGATGCCTCCATTTGTTCTTGTAGACATGCCATTATGGGGATCAGACCCTGGGGAGGCACCTTGGCTAGGGTACCTTCTTTATCTTTCACCTTTCTTATGTTAAGTTCTGGGGCTCCGGAGGTCGAAGTGGACCCCCCAACAATTTTTCCTTTTTGGGTGCTCATTGGACACACCCATGAAAAGTATTTGTGAATATTTTCTATAATGGGGTGACATACCCCCTTAATTGTTAAATCTTCCATGGTGGCCCTATCCACCGGAGGGAGGTTTGATTTGTCTAACCCCTATTCTTTATACAATGGGTCCTCTAACAGCCCATCATCTAAGAATTCCTTTGGGAAACCCTGAAGGTCAAGTACTTTCATCAAGCCTTTGGACATCCGTGAATGCTGGTGGGCATGGAGATCAAAATTGTCTTGGCAATCTGCCCAGAAATCTTCAATATCTGCAATGTGCGATGGGGATGCCAGGGGAAGTACCAAAGATATCTTACCCAGAGGATCAAAATTGTTCCTGGTATGCTAGAATTCCACCAGTCCCAGACTCTTTAGCTCATTATCTACCTCCTTTGTTGCAGCTATACTGCAAGAATAGTTCCTGTAGGAAACTAGGAATGGAACATTGGTGACCTTCTTCACCGTGAAGAGGGTGTGTAACTCCAAAATTTGCTAACAGAATTCTAAAAGAATGATTGTATCCCCTCAATACCAGGGAAGAAGATAGGGTTTCCCAGAGAAGTTATCCACCTAAATATACATGTGTTCCTGGAATTGTAGGAAATTGTTACCATAGGAATTCACCAAGTTCATCGCCTCTTGCGATAACCAGAATCCAGAGTCCCGAGTAAGTGTCAATATGTTTTGGTAAATGAAGGAATCATTTACACTACAAAATTTTGGTAAACTAAGTTCCCAATAGAGCTAGGGATAATGATCCCATGGCATCAGCTGGCCTAGCCCATTCCCAAGAATGCCCACTGCTTGCAATCCTAGAAAATCTGGTCTTTGTTGGGCTAGTGACCATAGTACATAAGATGTCATGTGAAACTTTGAACTCATGAAGATGCCTTTCAGTTGTGTCTCCACATGGTTGGCTATGATAGCTTCCCAATTGAAGGTCTGGTTGTGGGTGGTGATGCAGTAGAGAAACTAGTACATCCATGGAAAGAAATCTCGAGCATGGGGTTCTCTAAAGATCCTAGATAGAAAAATAATTCCCGCTTGTATACATTCTTTGAAATCACCGTGGGGAATCTCCAACTTCATCTTTTTATAGTCCCTTTTCATGGACTTCAGCCACTGAGAGTTGAGATATTGCTAGGAAAGGAGGGAAGCTCCCTCAAACTCCTCTAATGACTTGGCATGGGTGAGAATGATGAATCCCTTGAATTGAGGGATCCCCAACCCTGAAGAGAAATTTGGTGCATCCAGATTGACGATAGTCACTCGATAATGCATGGCTAGGGATCGGCGAGAAAAATAGTCTGAGTAGGGGCATTGTATAGGATCGCTAGTTGGAGTATCAACACTAGTGCTTGCACCAAGCAAGGAAAATTTGTGTCCTTAATAATTCTGGAGGCAGCCAGGTGGATGGCAATAATATCTCCGTCTGCCTTCAGTTTGTATATGGCTTGAACCAAGCCCTACATCTCATCCCAAAGTTTAGGCTCTGTGTTTTTTATCTCTTGCACCATGGAATACACTTTGGACCCTATGATAATGCCCTCCCTTAGGTATTTTGAAGTCAATGGTAGCTTGGCCAACATCTTTTCAGCCTTAGTCTTCATAGCCACCCGAGTGGACGTAGTAGGCAATTCTGAGCTATCAGGCAGAGTGATCACTTAAAACATTTTATCAAACTATCTGCAGCCTGAAAGACTGGAGAGCCATTAATATATGACATGATAAGAATTATTTTAAGGGCTCCAATAAATTCATCACCATTTTGCACTTGTCCAAAAAATCTTAGCATGCATCAAAATCCAGGAGTATTAAGGATAACATGAGCCTGGTTCTAGTAAACAACCGGGGGCTCCAGGGCATCAGAATAAGTGACAAAAATGGAATGAAGACCCAGATGCCTCTCAGCACCTGAAGTCTAGAAGAATTAGTCATTGTCAATGTGAGTGATAGGAAGTCGTACTCGGCTAACATGAGTTGTCACGTGGCCACATGACAAGTGGCATAATGAAATTAATAGCTACAAGTGGGATGAATTAGGGGAGGTAAATGACAGATGGGATGGGATTTGAATGCTCATTTGTGGGAAATTAATCCTACCATCAAAGCGACATGACAGAGGAGAGAGAAAACCACCATGGCTCGAACCAGCGAGGTGCCGAGTTCAAGCCATGGTGAACATCTCTCTGATGAGCTCAATGGATTAGTTAAGACATGATGGAGTGTGGTGAGCTTGAAAGAATGGGGGGATATACAAAAAATATACACCTTGTGTATAGGGAGTCGAAGCACTATGAAGGCCAAAGTGCAACTTGCAGGCTGACCACAAAACAATGATATATACACATTATAAATAGGGAATTTACCTAGCTTATGAAATGTACAAAAGTATCTACACTATCATACACAATATACAAACATATACATTACATTACAAGTGCACAAAGGGTGGACAACCCTCTGGCATAGCCAACCCACCAATAGTATGCAACAAAAAGGCTGACGCAAAGGCACAACAAAATGATACCAAACAAAAGCACAAATAGGAAACCAGAAAACCAGAGAGAGAGCTAAAGGCCTACCTAGAAACATGGAGAATGTCATAAATATGAGAACGGGAGGTGCTCTACAAAAAATTCACCTGCAGCTGACCGTGAACAAACACTACAAATTGTTGTTTAATCAATTACTAAGCACAGGATCAAAACATTGTTTAATAATCCTAATCACCTTGAAATCACTCTAAGTGCTCTAAGTGTTTTAATCATGGCAAATGTGAAAATGACAGGTAACTTCTATTTATACCGCTAGGGTAAAAATGCATTGCATTCTTTCTGTAAACTTCAAAACTAGAAAACCTCTGGACTTCGATCTCGGGGGTTCCATGCAACCATATCTTCTTGGGAAAGAAGACATGATGGCAAAGAATCCCGGTGTCCAGAATCTGGCCAACTCAACAGAACAAAAAAACTCTAGGACTAGGTCCCATAGACACAATAAGACAAAAATAAAAAGAAAGATAACCCTCATGGAAGCAAAGCCCGGAGTGAAAACAAAGAAAACAAGGCAAGAGAAAAAGAGAAAAAGGGGACCCAACATTTTTCCTACAAAATGTAGGGATGGGTATGCAGGGCATAACAGAAATATCCACCTATCTTTGTTGTAAAATCCCTAGATAGACATAGGGAAAAATAAGGCGACAAATCTATAACATAGATATCTTGTGGAATAGATAAATTTGGGAAAGAATGAAGGGTCAAACTTGCATTATTAACAACACCTAAAGTATGGACTGATGAACCATCTAACTGAATAACTCCCTTCTCAAAAGGTTCATACTTAAAATAAAGTAAATCTGCAATTTTCTTTGGTATTATTGTGCTAGCACCACTATCAACCATACTATTGTGTACTAACTTGTTACGAATTATCAAGGACACATAAAAAGGAGGAGGCTTAAAATTTGAAACTTTCTTACCATCCTTTACCATTGTTCCTTGAACATCTACTACCTCTATATTGGAAAAAATAGTCCTTGAAGGCCACTTTAAAGCTTGTTGTGAACTCACTGCTCCTTTAGACATCTCTTCCTTAAGTAAATATGCTTGCACTAGAATAGCTAGAGAATCCAACATAGAAATATGGACATTCATCTTCTTTGTGTTATCAACAATATTAAAAGGAACAACAAAATTTACCTTTTGAGGGGATTTAACAATGATCTGATCTACGTGCTTCTGATGCTGCTCCTTATTTGTGAAAGATAAGTGTTCTTTCAATATAGAAATAAGAATGATGGGTACTGATTGAGTTGTAGCAACAATATTAGCATTTGATTGGCCTGTTTCTAGAGCTCTTTTCTTCGCTCTAGTGTTTTCTAATACAGGTGAATCATTACTCACCCCACAGAATCCTTCCTCTTTACAATTAAGAAACATAGTTTCTGGAACACTTAGGTCTGGTTGTTGTTGAGTCTCATCAATGGATGGATCTTGTTGTGAACCAACCACACTTTGAACCATTAGAGCCTGATTAAGAACTTGATTGGTGCACTTTGACTAATTGTGAGGCTGACGACAAGGATAACACCACTCATATTCAAAAGCAAGGTTATTCTGGTTAGGAACAATATCTCTAACAATATTAAGAGGTGCAAGATTGTAAGGTCTATAAGGCCTTTGCTTCCAATTCTTCCTATTAGTATTGATGTTTCCTTGGTACTATTATGTATTAGCTTGGTAAATGGGCTGGTTAGGCTGCTATGATCAGGAGCTAGAAAACTGATTTTGAGGATGAACTATTGGGTTTCCTTGAGCTTACTACCTTTTAAGATTTACCAACTCATTTCCAAAGGTTTGCAATAAACTTTATATTTTCTGTTGGCTGTCCTTTATACTTGACAACTCATTAATAGGGGCATTAGACATCATCTCTTCTTTTTTGGAAGATGGTAAAGGTGCTAGAGGTTGGGTAATCAATAGCATATTAGACTGACTGCTAGGAAAGAAAGCCATAGGTGGCCTAGGAGCTATCTTTCCTTCCTGAATAAGCATGTTCTCTACTCTAATAGCAATATCAAAAGTTTCAGGTAAATAATTATCCCCCATTGATTGAATCATAACTAAAATGTCACTATTCAAACTCTTAAGAAAGTATAAGAAAGCATATTCAGCAAAGGGTCTTACCATGGCATGGATTCTATTCCATGTCTTCTGAAATAGAGATTAAAATCACTCATCTCTTCTTGTGGAGCCCTTCTAATAGTTGTTATTTATTCCACAAAAGAAAGATTATCAGATTTATCCTCAAAAATATTTGATAATTCTTCACCTAGTGCTTCCCATGTAGAAATTGATCCAACTCGAAGAGTTTGGAATCATTTGAATGCTTTTCCCTTCAATGATGTAGCCAATAGCTTCAAAGCTACATCCTCCTCCATGATGTGATGAACATTGCAAAGAGATGCAACATATTTGATATGCTCAATAGTTGTTGCTTGTCCTTTTCATGTGAAATACGATAACCCTTTCAAAGATGCCAATAGAATGTTAATGTGATTAGTAATCCTTAAATGGTTGCCTTGATCAAAATTCATAAACAACAGCCTTCTAGCCATTCTTAGAGTTTTTGTGGTAGAACTAGAAGGTGTTGGTTGGTCTTCTTTTATTTTTTGTTCAAGAACTACTTGAATTTGAAGTGTCGGAGGACTTTCAGAGGACTCATGATCAGAATATGGAAATTTAGTATGGTAGGAGGGAGGAGCTGAAATTATTTCAGACCTTCTTTTCCTTGATCTTCCTTGTTTCCTACCCCTCACTATAGGCTAAAAAGAAAGCTCTTGTAGACCCCTAGGTACTCTCTACAAAGTTTTGCCTCTCCTAGTATGTGAGAGTTGTAAATACTCAAATTCTTTTACACTCCTTGTTTGGATTCTACTAATGTATCACAAGGAGTCCCACTGGGCATGCTAAACATTGTTAAGGCCTTGAAATATCACCCTAAATTAGGAATTATGACATAATAATATCTCATGGTAACAATGGAAACCTTCCTAAGTTGTGGGTGGACTCTTATTAGGAAGGAATCTTTGAATTCTAGGTCAGTTCCTATTGGATTTGGAATATCACCTATGACAAATTCTCTGATTGGGAAAAGGGAAGAAAAGGGATAACTTCAAAATTGAATGAATAAAATGGGGTGATATACCAAACTAGATTCAGACTAATCAGAACTTCAAACAAGCATTCACAAGACACACACTACTGAGACTTGCAATATGCATTCACTTTTCAACGTATAGGTTGACCTAAAGATCTCACTATTAGGGTTTGCACCACAAACAATGATGTTTTGGAAACAAACATACATATTCTGCAAAAGGTTACATTTTGATAACTTAGAGAAGGAATTTGATTAATTCACTAATCTTTGATATAAGACATATCACACTTGAATTTAGAAATGGAGAAGAGGATTGATATCAAAACTCAGAAAAATATATGAATAATGGGAGCACTTGCTTTATTTTATTCAAAAATCTGCAATGGTTACATACCAAGATACAAAACATGCCAAGGAATAAGGTACATTCACTTGAACACAATCTTGCATCAAAAATTGAACCTCTGGTTACAAAATGTATGTAGAAAGCATAAAGGAACTGATATGTTCACAACACCACCTTCTCCCTAGATTTTGAACCCCTAAAACAGACCTTCAAGTTCAGATATATACACTCCATGAACCTCTCAAGGCCATTTTTTAAAATCATCTTCCCTCCAAAATGACCTCCAAAATCCTAAATGTTAGGCATATCATATGCCATAATTCATGCCCCTAATGTTGGTTTCAATACATACATCTTTCATTTTTAACCTAACCAACATATATAAAAAAATCTAAAAAACAAATAACCCCATTCAACATAACCCAAAAAATTCTTAATGACGACAGCATAACCAAGGTCAACATGATTGATACCTAGCAGCTTACAATTCTTTGAAATATAACCACCTTTCCATCGTGCCATAAGCTACATGGTTTTTGTGGCACTTGGAATTTTGAGACTGTTGCTATCGTGCACTGCAGTGTTTAATGCATTTACTCCTCAACTGTCACCAGACTCCAAAGTTTATCAAAACTTGGCATTTTCTTGGTTATCGCATTGTATTTGTATTTGGGAAAAATACAAGGGTTTGAAACCCTAGCTTATGGTGCCACTCATACTGCAATAATGACATTGATTTTGGGTTTTTACTGCTTCACTGGGCTCAAGCTATTGATCTGGGTCTTTGTCACTATGAACTTGGAGTTGTGTTGTTGTTTTGAAGTTCTTCTCTATGATATGTTAGCTAGAACATAGTGTTTTAATAGTGGTTTCACCTTCATCTATAACTATGAGCATGTATTTTGAGCATGAAGCTCGGGATCTCCAACTAGAAATTATCATTGTAACAAAGATCTCAGGCTCTTAACACAGGATCAAACACATAGCTCACGCTCTACATATGGAATTATTTCTTTTTATTTTGGGCTTGGCTACAATTATGACTATCCAGTGTGGGCTTTTGATCTGGGTCTTGTCCATAATAGATGGTGCTTGAATCCATATCTGATTATGGTGCTCAGGCTCCAAAACAACAAAGCATTGGATTCTATACTTTTATATCTCGACATTTTGAACTAGAGATAAGTTACCTCTATCTTCTCTTTCCATTCTTGTCATTGTTTGAACCTACTGTTGCATTTCATTGAAAGTTTGAGCTGGATTTTTGGCTTTAATGATTCTCCATGATTTATTGCAAATGGTTTAGTTCTCTATATTCTATGTTGTCGTTATCTTTTCTCAAATCGAGCCTTTTCTTGAATACACCACTATTAGTTAATCTTTATGTTGACATTAGGCTCCATGGTTTTGAAATCTTGAGATGTCAAGTAGACGTGATCATTTTCACTGTCTTTGATATGAATTTGGAAGTAACATTGTGTCAGCTCCTTCATTTGTAGTTTTTATTTATGCAGTTCACTTGGGGTTTTGTCTATCTTTGATTGTTGTCAACAGTGAACACATTGTCTTCTTTTGACTACCTTTCACTGTCAAGACTGACACTTGAACTGTGCTTCACCTTATTAAGAGGTGTTTGAATTTAGACACTATATGTTCTCCACCTTGCATTTGACAGTGACAAGTGTATAATAGGAAGTTTTGACTCCAGTAAGAATGGCTTGTGAGACCCATGAACATTACTGTGTCTAGCTGCCTGATACTTTAAACATGCATCTTTTTTCCATTTAAAAAACACTATTTCTTGACCATGCATATAAAATTTAATAACATTGTTATCCATCTTCTTTCTGCATATTCATATTTTTATCATTTGATAACTTGTAACAACATTACTTACATTTGATATCACTATTATGATTTGACATCTCTTTACAACAAAATTACTATTATCATTTTTTGTCTTGAATATTCACTGTTATTTCTCATTGTGTATGCATATTCATTTGATGACACTATTATTTCTCACTTCCTTGTATATGCATTATTGATATTCTTCTTTTAGAAAAGCATTTTTATCCATTTGTTTTGTGTATAATTCTGACAAATAAATGATACTTTTGATTAGAATATCATTGTTTTGTTCATCCATACCAGTAGTCACCTTTTTAAATAGCATTGTAATTGACCTTCATTTTGCATATACATTATCATTTGATTTCTCTACAATCCATCTCCTTTTACATATCAATTTTCAATTTGATAACATTCTTTATGATCCTGCCCTGTATATACATATCACTTTTGAAAAATAAAAGGAACATCACAGTGACATGTATCTTTTATATTCTTAGACAGCACTATCATTTGATTTTCTTAAATATGTACTGTAAAGAAATGATTCTACATATGTAGATCACTCACATTTGATATCACTATAATTTGATCATCCTCCTTCACATCAGCAATGAATTCTTTCTCCTTTGCATATGCACAACTTGCCTTGCACATACTCACTATGTAGTTAACTGTTATGAATTGCATCTCTTCCTCTTTTGCATTTTCCAGTCCCTAAACTCATGAACTCATAGCATTATTTATCTTTTGATAATGCATCTTGTGAGGTTTGAGCATGGGCTCGTGAAACTCACTGTGATTTTCCTTGTTCTCTGCTATTAGTGAATTTATAGTTCATCTCTCTTTGCATTTGATTGCACTTCTTTATATTGTATTTGAAAACATCATCAAAAATTTCATATGTTAGGTTAGTAAACATGACCAACTGATAGTAATTTGTGTGTGAATTCCATGTTTCATGAAAATTCATGCATGAATGTTGGTTTATTGATTTTGTTCACTAACCTAGTAATACCTTTTTATTCTAAAAAAGGTTTCTAAGCTACAGGAACTAAGTCCCTTTAATTCAAATATCTGGTTTACAAAAACATAAACTCTTTTATAGAATGATAACCATAGATAGTAAAAGGTTTCATGGATTTATGTCCCTTTGATACTACTATTCTATTAATGTCGATGCATAATTTTATATTGCATTGATGTTATTGGTAAATGTGTAGTTTTGAAAGCTTGATTGTTGTATGATGCTTTTAGGTTTTCATGCATTGCTTAGATCCAATTTGGATCTAACACTTTTCTTTCCATGATTCATGACAAAGGACCCTAAGACCTAAAATGCAGGACATGATTGGAGAAATGCAAATTAAATGAAGACTCGGACAAAGAAGACAACACACTCCTAAATGTAGTAGACCCTACAAGGAAATGCATGGACCCCTACTCATGCTTCTATCATGCTTTCTTTTCTGCATATGTTCCTCTAAGTTCCAATGTTAAAGATGTAATATGAAAGAACATTTCTCTATCACATTCAGTTTGAATGCACAATTTAATGATCAAGTATGAATTTGATATTTTGAAAATGATCAATACTTAGAGTACAGTATAACTGATAATATGAATGCAATAGCAATGTATGTCATCTATATTAGCTGAACAATAGTTTTTAAGAGGTGTACCTTTATGAAATGATTTTTTTTATTACCCTCCAAGTACAAAATTAGGATAACACTTTTCTTGGAGTTAAACTTCCCAAAGATTATGATGTAAAATGATTGAAAGAAGAGATACAAACTCCCATATCAATTCTCTCTAAACAATTATATCAAAATCTAAACGAAGCTCACAATGCTTAAAAGAGAGAAGAATAAACCCACAAAGAAATACTCATTGGAACACATGTCCATTCTCATTTAATAAGAACTTGCAAATGGTTCTTTTTCCATTAAACATGGCAAGACCAAAGTATGAAAAATATATGGGAGAAATGGATCCTCAAGATCATGTTAGAGAATTGTGCGTGTTGAGTATAGAGTTTATGCACGAAGCCACATACTTGATGAGACTATTTATAGTAAGATTAGGAGGACAAGCCATGGAATGGTTTTCTAAGATAACACCTAATATACAAATATTTGAAGTATTGATTCAAATATTTGTCGAGAACCATTCCTATAACATACAACACAATGTTACCATGATGGATCTTTTTGATACTAAACAATGAACAAGTGAATCCTTCACACACTTCTTGCAATGGTGGAGAGAGATATTTGCAAGGTACTCTCGACAAATACCTGAATCAGAAAAGAGAGATATCTTTCTAAAAAAATTGGTACCTTAAATGAATTATGCCCTATAAATTCAAGATTCTCCTAGTTTCAATAGAATGATTAAAAATGTCATCATACTGAAGAGGTTATGATTAAAAAAGGAGAAATCAAACTTTATAATTTCAACAAATCCTCTTACAATTATAAAAACAAGCCTAAATGGTGGGATAAGAAAAAAATGTTGTTAATGATGGAGTAGTCAATTCCTCAAATAGGAATCTTAAACCAACAGTGTTTAATCTCACAAACAAACTACAAGAAAACAAAGAGGCTAAAGAAACAACAACAATACCATGAACAAACATTGATACCAACAAGAATAAGTTGTGGGTGTCTAGGCCTAAGAGGACATTTAATCCATTAGGAGGATCACTTGAAATGGTTTTCAAGACTCTCTTGGATAACAAAATCATTACTTTATCAGAGTCAAAACCATGGCAACCAAAATTAAAATCAAGATGGTGGAAGAATAATGCCTATTGTGATTTCCATAAAAATAAAGGCTACAAGACCAATGACTGTCAAACTTGAAAGCATGTCATACAAGATCTCATTGATGGAGATGAGATCAAATTATAAGGGCACACATCTAATGAAGATCACATGGACTTTAATAAACCATTTCACAACTATGAAAAAGGAGAAGCCTCTAAATCAAAAGGAAATTTAGTCAACTACACCTATTCTCATAACAATAATGTGATCAATATGTTCGACATAAAAAGAGAATCAATAAATATGATCACTATTAAAGGTGTCGAGGAAAAGTTGACACACTTAAATTCTGTAACACAAAGCCAAGCAAAGATCACAATTAAAGGGGTGAATTCCTCATCCAAATATGCAACATCATCTAAACCACTTGTTGTCAAAATTCCAAAAGTAGCAACGTAAAAAAAAATGGTTCCCACACCATCGGCTAACTACAACTTGGTGGACCAATTGTAAAGAACCTAAGCTCAAATATCTATATTTGAGTTATTAAATATCTCTTCAGTGCATAGGGAAGCTCTTGAACAAGCCCTACATACATCCAATGTTTTGAAAGACATAGATATAGATAAATTATAAGTAATTGTTAATCACATATCAGTTCCTCATTATCTCTCTTTTTAAGAAGAAGGTGATAAAGATTTGACTGATCCCCATAACCATCCCTTGCACATTGAAGTTTTGATACATAAACGCTATGTAAAACATGTATTCATAGATGGAGGCGCGTGTTGAATACATGCACTCTCAACTTTGTCAAAGGATTGGGATTTTAAGAACACATAATTGATTCAAGGAGTAAGATAATCCTTAAGGCCTATGATGAGGAGGAAAGGTAATCCAAAAGACTATTTGTTTTACCGATAATAGTAGGACAAATAAAACAAGATGTGATCTGTCAAGTTCTTGATGTACGATTGGCCTATAACATACTACTAGGGATACCATGGATACGTGAGATGCCAGCAATGCCATCTACTTACCACCAATGTATCAAATTCCCACAAAATAGGGTGGAAGTAACAATTCCTTCTCATTCAAGCTACACTTGCAACAACATCAAGGCAAATAGTATGGTTCCTCACAATAAGGAAGTTCCAAAGGAGTTTTTCAGTTGAAATTTCCAAAGAAATAGTGATGAGGGGATTTGGAAAAACATTACAAAATGAAGAAACTAGCATGGAGGAATACAAATTGGATACAATTCCATCACTAGATAAAATTCACATATCTCCAAGACCATATGGGAGACCCTCCCCATCATTTACACATTCCACCTAAAAAGAAAGAGTTATTCATGAACCAACTTGTATGGTTAGAGCCCCAAACTCTCAAGAGGAAGAAAAGGAAGACAAACCAATCTTGGCATGGCTCTATAAAGGAGAAAAGGGAGAAAATGAAGTAAAACATGTTGAGATATCCCCCAAAAAATATGGAAAAGGTTATCACCTTCTGAAAATAATTGGATACAAAGGGAAAGTACCTTTAGGAGATAAAGGAAATGGACTCATAATGATGAACTATAACTGATTTAATGTTTGAAGATGATAAGTTGATGACACCGAGATGCAAAAGTGAATGCAAGACATTAAATCAGTTAATGTATTGTATTTTCATTGATGTCAACTTGATATGGTATGATTATTCATACATATATTGGTCATAACCTTGAAGATCTGAAGAGACAAAGTATATGTGCTTGGTAAAAAATAAAAGTTATGTATACACCGAGTGAAAATAAACACTGACGAACACTACACACCAATGAATAGTGAACATTGAGCAGTTCATAGTGTATACCAAGCACTGCAGTAACCGAGCAAGAGTTACTAAGCAATATTTATTTTCCAAACATAACTGAAGTTGTCACCGAGCATAACTGAAGTTTTCACCGACCATAACTAGATTTAGTGACCGAATATAACTGAATTTAAAAATGGACAAAACTAATTATCGGTAAAGAGCTATATTTAGAAATGAATCATTGATTTCTTTATTCTTAATGATGAGTTAAAATAAAGCATGAACGAAATTTAAAGCAAGTTTTATTCACAACTATCATGGAGAGATTTGTGGAATAAAACTAAAGCAAAGCTTTACGGGATAAAGAAAGCATGGCGAGTTTTACAGATCAAGAAATGATCTACGATATAAACAAGGAGATTGAGTAGCTAATCATGTCTATATAAAGAGACAAGGAATTTATTATGAAAAAAGGAATGCTAAATATAATTCTGGTGAAGATTGAATTCTTCATGTAGATTTGATCATATAGGCTGAAGAACAGAACCAAGGAGTTCTTCAGACACCGAGCAACATAGGACAAAGCATTCACCAAGAAGAAAAAAGAAAGGGAAAAGAAACTAAAGTGAATATTGATCATAGAGGTATTATTGGACTAAAAATAGATCTGAATATCTGTAGGTTAAAGTTGTATTTTGAACAGATCATTTACTATATCAGTTTAACCATTGATTCAAAAAATATCTTAACAGAGTGGGATTTAATAGTCCTTATTGTATTGAGATACTCAAGAATATCAAAAGGTTTTCTTGTTGATAGCATAGTGAATGCTAGGTGAAAAGACAAACTATTAGTTTTAAATCCTCTAACAAGGTCACACTTAGCAGTGTGTATTGTAACCTTTAACAGGGGTTGCTCTTCACCAAGCTCACTTCAGAAGAGTGAAAATTTTGGGTTACCGGTCCCAAGTGGTTTTTCCCTTTGCAGGGTTTCCACATTAAAAGATATGTTTCAAATGGGTATATGTTTAATTTCATTGATATTTTTCTTTATACATTATTGAAACTGGATTGGTCAGTTAACACTAAGTTTATTTACTGCTATTCGATAAAGTCTAGAAAATATAAACAGTATACCTTACAGAGAAGGTTATATTTGTTAAAGTTATTTAAGGCATACATATTGATGTAATGAAAGATAACTAGAGGGTATTATATTTAAGAGATAAGTTTTGGTTGGATTTCTAGAATTTTTTTTGAGGCCACTGATTCACCCCCTCCCCCCCTCTCAGTTATTCTAAAATTTGTTATTAGAAATTTGGTGCTCGGAAGAAAAGTTTAAAGGGACTAAAGCTAAAGATCACAAGATGAGTAAAATGGATGCAACTAAGTTGAATAAGGACAACTTTGCATCATGGAAAAGAAGGATAAAACTTTATCTATCAGGTATTGTAAATGATGTCACACAATACTTGGATACTGAATATGTTGCACCTACCAGACCTCTAACTATTGATCAATTGAGAGAGAAACAAAAACATAATTCTATGATGATATAACTTGATTCTTTACTAACCGATGTTGAATTTGAAGATGTGAAATCATGCACCTCTGTAAAGAAAATGTGGGACAAACTCAAGCTAGTACATGGAGGATATACAAATGTGCAGTAGTAGAAGGAGAGAACATCACTCATTGTAGTAGTAGAATCAAAGTTAGTAATGCTATCCATGGAGTAGGAGGATTACTCGAGGAAGAAACATTTTTAAGTAAAATTTTGAGAACCTTACTACCTGTTTACACAATTAAAGTATCTACAATTCAAGAACCAAGAGCAGTAGCAAATAAAAATGTTACTCCTGATAGTTTGTTTGGTAGAAGTATTTTATTTGAGATTAACAACTATAACAACAGTGTCCTACCAACTATTGAGTTTGCATTCAAATCTTCTCTAAAATTAAGAAAATCTAGTAACAAACACACTATGAGAAATGATAGCACCAGTGATAGTGATGAAAAAGAACTTTATGGAATTGAAGCACTAATGACTAAAAGATTACATAGAGGTAAGGGAAGATATTACCATTGGTCTATTTCAATTGCAAAGAAATTGGACATTTTGATGCTAGCTACCCTAACAAGAGAAAGGATGAAAGAAATAATGACAGATCTTATGAAAAGAAGTATGAAAGAAGTGATGATGGAGACTATAGAAGCAACTGACACTCTGATAGAAGAGATAACCAAGATTACAATGAGAAAGGAAAGAAGGCTTGTTACTTGGCTGAAAACAAAGTTGAAAATTTTGACACTGATTCTGATAAAGATATTGAGGTAGTATTTGTTGTTGTGAAGGATGACTCAGACAAAGAAGAAATGTATGTTGAAACTACACTCCTATCTAAAGTTATAAAAAATGATGTCTAGATTATTGATAGTGGTTGTACTCATCACATGACTGGAAATAAAGAAAATTTTGAAAATTTTGAATATTATAATGGTGGATCAGTTAGGATGGGTAATGACTCACCTTGCCCATTTGAAGGAAAAGGTACCATCATATTTAATAATCTAATCAGATGTGAAAATTCATATTGGGTGAATGGACTTAACTAAAATCTATTGAGTGTTTCACAACTGAACAACATAGGACACTGAGTTTCATTTGAGAACAAAAAGGAAATGATCTATAATGGAAAGGGAAAGTTGATCGGTACTGGTGAACAAACAAAAGTTAATCTATTCTATCTTGATGATATTGAGAACACTTTTTTATTAGCTATAAATGAAGAAATTTGGTTGTGGTATAAAACATTATGTCATGTGAACTTTGACAACATGGTTAAGATAAGTAAGAAAATAAAAGTAAAAGGCTTACCCAGTATTTCAAATCCCGAGCATGTTATGTGCAAGAATTGTAAAATAGAAAAAATGACAAAGTCTAGTTTCAAGAGAAAAACCTACACATCTAATGTTATTCTAGAGTTAGTCCATACTGACTTATCTAGACCAATGAGAACAAAGAGCTATTATGGTGATAGACACTTTATTCTATTTGTTGATGAATATTCTAGGATGATGACTGTCATGTTCTTACAAGAGAAATATGAAGCATTTAACATAATCAAATGGTATAAGGCTAAAGTTGAAAAACAAAGTGGAAAATAAATTAATTTTTTAAGATTAGATAGAGGAGGAGAATTTATTTCTGATGAATTTACTAACTTTTGTAATGATCATGGGATTACAAGACAGGTTTTTGCACCGAGAACACCTCAACAAAATGGGATTGTTGAAAGGAGGAATAGATAAATTGTTGATTGTGCCAGAACACTGATCATCAAAAAAGGCATCACACAAATATTCTGGAGAGAAGCTGTAAGTACTATTGTTTATACACTAAACCAAGTTCAATTGAATAAAGACACAAATAAGACACCTTATGAGTGATGATATGGATACACACCAAATGTGAGTTACTTTAGAATTTTTTGAAGTCAATGTTATATACTGAAAGATGATAGAAATGGGAAACTTGATTTTAAATGTGATGAAGGAATATTTATAGGATATTATATTAAAAGAAAATCTTATAAATATCTGAACAAATCTTCTAATAAAATCATTGAGAGTGCAAATGTTAAAGTGGATGAAATTGCTGAGAAAAATGATGAGGAAAGTAGAAAGGAACCTAAAGATTACAAAATATTTGTCTACATTGAAGAACTTGACATCTTGATCGAGTGACTAAACAATGAAACCAAGAAACACGTTGCACACACCAAGAATTAGGAAAATTCTCACAATGTTGAACCGAGCGATAATGAAGATCAAGATGAGAATCAGAATGAAGATAAAAATGGAGTACATAGATCTGAACCTATACTTGAAAAATATTTCAGAAGACACCATCTACAACACCAAATCATTGGAGACAAAAGAGAAGGAATGAGAACAAGAAGTAAGTCTCTTAACTCTAGATGTTTGATTTTTTATTTTGAGCCTAAATCTGTTAATGTTGCACTTGAGAATCAAGAATGGATTAGTGCAATGAATGAAGAAATTGAACAGATTGAGAAGAATAAAATATGGACATTAGTACCAAGAATGAGTGAAAAAAATGTCATTGGCACCAACTGGATTTTTAGAAACAAACTTAATGAGAATGAAGAAGTCACAAGGAACAAAGAAAGACTGGTATGCAAAGGGTATGCACAAGAAGAAGGTATTGATTATGGAGAAACCTTTGCACCCATTGCTAGACTAGAAGGATTAAGAATTCTACTTCCTTATGCTACTTTTAAAGGATTCAAAGTATACCAAATGGATGTTAAATCTGCATTTCTGAATGGAATACTAGAAGAGGAGGAATACATTGAACAACTTGAAGGGTTTGTTGATCCTAACAAGAGGAACATGGTTTGTAATCTACACAAAGCCTTATATGGATCGAAACAAGCACCGAGAGCATGGTATGAAAGACTTCTCTCTTATCTCATTAGTATTATATTTATTAGAACAAATGACAGTAGTAATATGTATTTGAAAGGAGATACTGATGATAAGACTTTGATTGCTGAGATATTTGTTGATGATATCATATTTGGAGCTAATGATATGCTATGAAAGTCATTTTCTGATGAGATGAGAAAAGAATTTGAAATGTCAATGTTTGGAGAGATCAAATTTTTTCTTGGTCTATAGATTATGCAACAAAATGAAGGAATCTACATCACACAATCTAAATACATCAAAGAAGTTTTGAACATATTCGAGATGGAGGATTCCTGACTAGTTGGAACGCCTATGGAAACTAGATGCAAATTGAAAAATGATGAAATGAAAATAGAGGTAAATTATACCTTATATAGATCTATGATTGGAAAACTAATGTATGTTGTACACACTAGACCTAATATAGCACATGCATTTGGTATAGTTGCAAGATTCTCTTCTAAGCTACAAGTTTATACTAATGTTGATTGGGCTGGAAAAATAGATGATAGGAAGATCAAAACAGGAGGAGCATTATTTATGGGTGATAGAATTGTCACATGGATAAGTAAAAAGAAAGGATGCATATCTCAATCAACTACAGAAGCAAAATATGTAGTTGCTGCTGCAAATTGCTCTAACATTGCATCGATCAAGAAATTGTTGAAAGGTATGAATGAGGAAATTCTTGACCCAGTAATTATCTATTGTGATAATACTAGTACTATAAACATTTCAAAGAACCATGTGATGCATGATAAGACAAAGCACATAGATATTAAGTATCATTACTTGAGGTAAAAAGGACAAGAGAAACAAGTGATACTAGAATATGTACAATCCAAAGAACAATTAGTAGACATCTTCAAAAAACCATTGCCAAAAGATACATTTGAGAACCTGTGGAATAGACTAGTGGTTTGACCCTTGTTTACTAGTCACTAAGTTGACTAGGAGGCTACATCAGCCTACACATTATCAGAAGATTAATCATGTTGATGCAAACTGAGATATGGACTACAATTACATATCCATCCACTAAAGGGATAGAAATATTCAAAGGGAGAAAAAGATTTTTCGCTGCTATAGATCTGGATATTTCTTTTGGCATTATTGTCAAAGGGAGAGAGATATTCAATGAAATATACATCTAGAAGAAGAAAATCTAAAGAGAGATATTCAATGAAATAACCATCCATCAAAGCAAGAGAATTTGAGAGAGTTAGCATTGCATATCTATCCAGAAAAGGGAGAAGAAACTCTACAAGAAAGGGAGAGACATAATTAGAAGACAAAATTACTACACCTATCCACTGAAGGGAATCAAGAAATGGAGAGCACACAACAGAATTAAATATAAGCTAGAAGAGCTTACTGAGATTCAAATATTTGAATTAGTTATAGAATAATAAGTTTGGTAGGTTATGGCATATTTTATACTGCATATTTCATAGTATGTTACCATCAATGCCGCTAAAGGGAGAGATTGATGAACTATAACTGATTGAATGTTTGCAGATGATAACTTGATGATCACCGAGATGCAAAAGTGAATGCTAGACATTAAATCAGTTAATTTTGTTGTATTGTCATTGATGTCAACTTGATATGGTATGATTATTCATACACTTATTGGTCATAACCTTGAAGAGCTAAAGAGAAAAAATTTATGTGGTTGGTAAAACCTAAAATTTCTTTATACACTAAGTGACAGTAAACACCAATGAACAGTGAAAACCGAGTAGTTTATAGTGTATTCCGAGCACAATAGTAACCAAGGAATATTTACCGAGTAAGAGATATTTACCAAGAGTAACTGAAGTTGTCAATGAGCATAACTAGAGTTGGTGACCAAACATAACTGAAGTTAAAGAATGACAAAAGTACTTAGCTGGCAGGAACTATATTTAGAGATTGACTAATTAATTTCTTTATTCTTAATGATCAGTTAAACTAAAGCATAAAAGAGATTTAAAGTGAGTTTTATTCACAACTATCATGGAGAGATTTACAAAATAAAACTAAAGCAAAGGTTTATGGGATAAAGCAAGCATGGCAAGTTTTACGGATCAAGAATTGATCTATGACATAAAAAAAAATATTGAGCAGCTAATCATGTCTATATATAAAGAGACAAGGAATTCATTATGAAAAGAGGAATGTTGAATATAATTCGAGTGAATATTGAATTCTTCATGTTGATATGATCATACAGGCTGAAGAATAGAGCCAACGAATTCTATAGACACCGAGCAAGAGAGGATAGAGCATTCACCGAGTAGAACAAAGAAAGGGAGCTGAGAAACTAAAGTGAATATTGATCAGAGAGGTATTATTGGACTAACAATAGATCTAAATATCTACAAGCTAAAGTTGTAGTTTGAACAGATCATTTACTATATTAGTTTAATAATTCATTCAAAAAATATCTTAACCGAGTGGAATTTAATAGTCCTTATTGTATTGAGATACTTAAGAGTATCAAAAGGTTTTCTTGTTGACAACATAGTGAATGCTAGGTCAAAAGAAGAATTGTTAGTTTCAAATCCTCTAACAGGGTCACACTTAACAATGTGTATTGTAACCTTTAACAGGGTTGGCTCTTCACCGAGCTCACTTTAGAAGAGTGAAAATTTTGGGTTACTGGTCCCAAGTGGTTTTTCCCTTAGCAGGGTTTCCACAATAATATCTATGTGTCAAATGTGTATATGTTTCATTGCATTGATACTTTTCTTTAAACATTATTTAAACTGGATTGGTTAGTTAACACTAAGTTTATTTATTATTATTCGGTAAAGTCTAGAAAAGATAAACTGTATATCTTACCAAGTAGCTTATATTTGTTAAAGTTATTTAAGGCATACATCTTGATGGAATGAAAGATAACTAGAGGGTATTATATTTAAGAGATAAGTTTTGGTTTGATTTCTAGAATTATTTTTAAGGCCAGTGATTCACCCCCCCTCTCAGTTATTCTAACACATTGAGCCAATCCATATGGAATTTAGGGACACTAAGGACAAGATAGGATTGGGTTTCAATAAAAAATAAGAACATCCTACCCCAAGATATGGTCCAATCTTTGGTAGAGGAAGTGATGAAGAAGAAGAAGTTGAACTCATACCTTGTACATATGAAAGACTACTACATATAGGATTTTGAGAACCCAAAATACTAAGGAGAAAGGTATGTACCTACATATCTTAGAGAACAATCAGAGCACCATATTCCCTTTTTATCACAAAATAATGTTCAAGAATCAAAAGAAGAAGAAGCGGGTAATTATCTAGAGGTTCAGCAAGGAGGGGAATACCATGAAGTATTACATTTGTAAAAAGAAGAAGGAAGAAGCAGGGAAGAAGAAACAAGTATCTCAAAAATTATTAAAGATTTACCTTCAATGAGCTACCAGAAAAGTGAACATCCTAACTGGGGGAAATTGGTGACAATTTCACATGTCCTGGATCTACTGTGTTTTGATCCTCAAATGGCCAATAGGGTACACCAGATAACTATTTCTATATTTCTAAATTGATCTAATGACAATATCTCATATTCACATGATTATGAGTGGGATGAGATGTATGATGCTACTATGGATATTAAGGTATATGCGATCCATAAATTTGCACCTTTATGGGAAAGGGGAGAAAGTTCTAACACTACCCATAATACAAATAGTGTTAGAGGATTGGATGACGTGGTGATGCCTAGTATAATTGTATTGAATAAAATTATTCAATTGTATATTTTCATTGATGTTACACAAATGTAATGATTTGTTGTATTAACCGAGCTCTGTCAGTTAATGAAGGAAGTTTTGTATTAATAGAGTTCACTAGGGAAATACAGTAAGTTTGGTTTCGGCCGATTATTGGTCATCCATCGAAGGATTACAGTGTCAACCGAGTTATGCATTTAGTGTCAGCCAACTAACAGCAGTTTACACTTTAAGTTTAATTGGTTAATTGTAGCTGATAGACTTAAGTTTTATTGTTTAATTGGAAGGGTATTCAAGTAAACTTGACAATTCCCATCATATATATAAAAGGTCAATTTTGTATTGAATGAGTAGTAGTAGTAGTAGTAGTAGTAGTAGTAGTAGTAGTAGTAGTAGTAGAGTTCTTTGATATGAAGAATGAAGGCAAAGTAAGAGGGAATTCTAATTAAGGATAGAATATCTAGACAAAGCTGCAAAAGAATATTTGATATGTAAGGATCCAGTTAAATATAGAACAAAGATCTGAATTAGCAAAGACAGTTTCTTCTTCAATCAGGTCAAACTCATTGTTACTCTCTAAAAATTGTATTAGTAATCCAAATATCTTGACAGAGTAGACATAATTGTCTTTTCATAAATCTTCTCACAAGGTGGAATTTCTACATTGAAGTGTTCAAAGATGTCTAAAAAGGCCACTCCTAACAGGGTGATTAAATCCTCTAACAGGGTCACACCTTACAGTGTGTCTTGTAACCTTTACCAAGGTTGGCTCCTAACAGGGCTCACTTCAGAAGTGTGAAAAACAAAAACTAGTTGCAAGTGGTGGTTTTCTCAAATTGGATTTCCATGGTAAATCTTGCTGTCATCTGTGTACATGTTATTTGTTTTATGCTTTATGTTTATTCACTTAATCACTAAAGGTTAATCACATTTAATATCTTAATATTTCTTTGTTAAGCGAGTGATAGCATAATATCTTTGTTAACCAAGTAATAGTGATAAGTTTTTTTAAGATATCTAAGGGACTTGGATTTTTTTTTTTGGTAACTGATTACCCCCTCCCCTCTTTGTTACTCAACTCATTTCCAATGTGTTGATGCAAACACATTTATCTTAATAAGATAAGAGGATTACCGAAGGATGTTAGACAATTTTTATAGAACAAGGGAAAGAGAAGAAGGAGAAAGCTCAAATATTAGATCACTAGAGTTAAGTTCGCATAACAATAAAAATTACACTAATAATGGTGATCTAAATCTTAATGATTTAAACACTATATAAGCTAACTTAAAATAACTTTCTTTATTAGTTAATAGTCTTGACACTAATGTGGTGTGATTCTTAGAATTATCCAAATAACAAACCCTGAACTGATTGATTGGACCGAGTCAGAACCCATAGCTATAATGAACTTTCCCAATGAATTTACTTTGGCCTACTATCTGGATGATTGTGAACCATATCCCTCTTCCACCAATGCAAGGAGAACAAATATGTTAGAGGAGGATATCAAGTTTCTTAGTAAAAAGTTGAAGAAAAAATAGAAAAAAAGAACTGATGGTGCAAACGATGTTGTGGCAATATCAGATTCTAAAAAATTGAAAATAAAAGATGTTGTTAGTAACAACTAAGAGGGGGGGGGGGGGGGGGAAT
>MU224635.1:382381-401544 GCA_018584345.1 Thuja plicata | reverse complement strand
TAAATGAAAATCAGGTCTATGATAGAGGCAAGTATTGATTTCAGTTGTGGAGATGTTTGAAGCACCTTGTACATATTGTATAGCTGCTTTCCCTTCAGTTGTGTGTTTGCTTTCAGTTAGAGGGTTTTCCCGTTTTTGAGGAGAGAAGAAGGTTTTTGAGCAGTTTTTGTGAAAAGTGAAAGATGAGAAAAGGAAAATCTGATTTTTGAAGCTTTTTGGGGTGGTCTGCTACTCCAAAGATCTGTGGTTCTCGGTATAAACTTGCATTTAACCATCCTCAGTCAGAGCCACTATTGGTGATACTTCTTATTTGGCGGTTCTCCTAGTTCCTTGTCCTTTTCCTGGTTCTGGCCTATCCATTTCAGTCCCTTATTGTTCAGTCTGGCTTCAACTCTACAAATTTTCAGGTTATCATGCTTATTACATTGCCAAAATTGTCAAAACCTTGAAAAAACCCTAGCACCCTAGTATTAAATGATGCATTTGAAACCCTTAGCCATGTCTTCTATTTCATCATTACCTTTTTCAAGTCACTAAAGGCATGTGCTTTAAGTCAGGTCGCTTGATCGCTTTACCAAAATCGAATATGCCAAAGCTTCTCCCGACTTTTCTTTTCCTTTATGTCGCGTAGTCTCGTTAAGAAATTGAGTATTCCATCTATGTCTCGAGACTTGGCGATCTCTCTTTAGTCGGGTTGTCGCTTAAATTCAATGTTATGAGCTTTTAAAGTGAACAGGACCCACCTCAGTTGGGTGATCACGAGAAGAAATGGCCAGTCAAAGAAACGTCTCCCGACCTTGCGCTTTCTTCATGTCACATTGTCGCTGGATCTGCTCGGTCAAATAGTTAAGACTTTCCTTCAGTCGCATGGTCTCATGATAAATTGGCGGTTAGTAGATAACATTCCCGACCATGTGACTAACGGTTTCATGTTAAATGATTTCCCTCAGTCAGGATGTCGCCAAATCAGGGCGGTGACTCAAATTTCTAGAATGCATAAAGAGGACCAAAGAGAAGATGACATCTGTCACAGAGCTAGTGGTTGTCGGGAGGTCGCCAGATGAAGAATAGGGATCAAGCGATAAGGAGACTAAGGTATGCTTTCCCTCAGTCGCGAAGTCTCCTGATAACTTAAGGGCATAAGGAAATGTAAAGTGATTAAAAGACAGCCGTGTGATGAAGGAGTTAAAGGATCTAACGGTGGTCGCGTAGTCTGGTGATAAAAGTGCCCCAGGGAGAAAGTGCTTCCGACTAAGTGATTAGGGTATGTCGCGAGGTCGCTGTAAGAAGAAAAGGGCACGTGCTTCAAGTTAAAGGTAAAGACAGTGGATCACCCAACTCTGCGACCAAAGGGTTATCGTGAAGTCTTGAAAAAAGGCATGAGCATCCAGTGACTTGGCGATTGCTATGAAATGTTAAGTGCAACGGCTTGTCGCGTAGTCTGGAGAAGGATGATGGGTTAAGGTTAACTCCCCGTGACTTAGATTTTTCTATAGTCGCCTGATCGCCAGAAATACTTGAGTTAACCAAGGTAAAGGATTACTGTTGTCTCCTAATCTGAAGATCAGACCATGGTTAAGAGAAAATGCTCGTGACAAAGAGACTAACGGTTGGTCGCGAGGTCGCAGGACTTCAAATTTGAAATCTTGGCGGCAGATTTGGCACTGGAACGTTCGTCTGCCATGATTTCTCTGTGCTCGTGTTCCAGGATTAATCAGAAAGGTTTCAATTGTAGAAGGCCGTGCACAGAGAATCTTTTGATCCCAGAATTAGATTTGTTTCAATGTCGGTGAAGAAAGAAAGATTCAGAGGCATGGAAAGAGATGCAGAGTCCACTCAGAAGTTATTTCTCTCAGTTGCAGCTGGCAAAGGCATGGTCATGATAGAGGACTCATTAATGAGAAATTGAGTGGCAGCCGTCAGGGGTCACTTCTCATCCTGAGAGGTTATGGTCAGTTGGTGAGCATTCATGGCAAGGTATACTTGCAGAGTTGGGCTAATGAATCCAAGTTACTTGTCCACAGGCAGGATCCAGTACAGGGATGGGCGCAAGAGAGGCCTAATAATGTTGACTAAAGGACAAGGCAGTGTCTGCAGATATAAAAGGATTGATAATGAAAAGATCACAGATTTTCAAAGGGAAAATGTGACAGATTTGCAAGGATATTTTCAATAGATGAAATCAGATTTGAGAGAAGGACATGTGTCAATTGCCTAGAAGTTTTAGGGTTTCTCCCTCTTCTATATCTTTCTTTCTTCTCTCAGTTGTAAGGGTTCCTTTTTCTCTGCTGAGAGCAGGTCCCTATTGGTCTTGGGAATTTTTATTGTAAGTTATATTTCTGTATCTTTGTATATTTTGGAAAGCTTCTTGTCTAGATATGTTGAAGTAGAATACAGTAATAGAATACAGTGTGGTTTTCCCTCTTTCATATTTTCTTGTCTCTTTGCATTCTGTTTGTGCTCTAGTGTGTTTCATCTGTAAGGCATTTGAAATACACCAGCTATAAGGTAGTTTTTCTAATTGTTTATGAGTTCCTTTCAAGGAGAGGACTAAGTTTCATAGATGATTTCAGAGAGCAAAACACTGTGATAAGGATTTGATGTAGATGTATGTATATGAGAGGATAGTTTGTAAGGCACTCTATCTTAGCCACATGTAGTTTGTAAGGCACTCTACAGTATCTCTATTATTTTATCTCTGTGGATTCATGTTTTCATTGACTCTTTGCCCAAGGGATAGGCACTGGTCTGAGGTATAGTTTGCAATATGTTCCTCATACAATATCAAAATCAAATTTAAACACTCTGTTACTAAGAACACATAAGCTAAACTTGTTTAAGGACCTCTGTCAGTAGGACACTGTCCATGTTATTGATTCCTTGAAGAGAGAATCATTTAGGTTGTCCCTCCTATCAAGAAAAGGAAGAAGGATGAGAATCCTTGTCTCACTGGTTATTATTATGTCAATAGCTATGATTTGCATGGTAATATCTTGTTTATGATTATGCTTGATCATCAGCAAGATTATTCATAAGTTGTTTCAGTAAAGATACATATTTAACCAGTGTCCACATCAACAAATACTGTGTTAACAGCCATCATTAAAGGTAAAACCTACCTGAGTAGTTGTGGAACTCAAAAACGAAGAAGGACCTTATCCAGTCTTTAGCAATTAGGCTTTTCTTGTCCCTAAATCAGTATTAGGAAGCATGGTGTTCAAGTAGTTATTTCAAGCACTGTGGTTCATACAAGAAAAATCCCTAACACAACCTTTATCAGATGAAGAAAAGGAACAAATAGCTTACTTACTTTAAGAGAAAAAAGATCATCTTTGCATGGTCCTATTTGGATATGTCTGGGTTAGACCCAAAATTAATAATGGAACACTTATATATAGCTCCTGGGATAAAAATTGTCAAGAAGAAATTAAGAAAGAGGCATAAACATGTAGATTTTTTGGTAAAAGCAGAGTTAGAAAAAATCTTAAAAGATGGATTCATAAGGGTCATTGTTTACATAGGATGGATTTATAATGTAGGCCTAGTTTCTAAACCAGACAAGTCTATCAAAATTTGCATAGACTTCAAGGATTTAAACAAAGCTTGTCCTAAAGATGACTTCCCACTATGGACCATTGATATGATTACAGACCTCACAACAGGATATGAAATCTATTCATTCATGGATGGATTTCCAGGATACAACCAAATAAAATTGTCCCTAAAGAGAAATAAAAGGCATCATTTACATGTGCATGCAGAAAATTTTGCTCCAACATAATTCCATTTGGGCTAAATAATACTAGAGCCACACATCAACGAGCTATGACAATAATCTTCCATGACATGATACATAAGAATATGGAGGATTATGTGGATGATACCTTAGCCAAGTTGAAGATTAGAATAACTCACATAAAAGTATTGGGAAAGATACTAGATAGAATGGAACAATTTCAACTAAGGCTCAACCCAAAGAAATGTGCATTTGGTGTTCACTCACGAAACATCTTATGATTAATTGTATCAACCAAAGGAATTGAGTTAGACCCAAAAAAAGTAAAAGAAATAATGGAGATGCAACCCCCTCATAACATATGTAAAATGAGTACTCTTCAAGGAAGACTCTATTCAATCAGAATATCATTGTCTCAACTAGCGGATAGAGTGCAAGCTTTCACAAAATTGTTACATAAAGGAGTGACTTTCAAATGGGATGAACACTATGAAAAAAACTTCAAGGAATTTAAATATTATCTAGCTAAGCCCCCTATCTTAATTGTGCCTATTCATGGAAAGCCACTGTTACTCTATATTTCAGCTACAAATACATCACTTGGAGTATTGCTAGTGCAAGAGGATGATACCAAGAAGGAAAGAGAAATCTATTATATCAGCAGGACACTAGTATCCTATGAACTCAACTATAGTGTAACTAAAAGGGCTTGTCTTACAGTTTTTTTTCATCCCAAAAGATGAGACACTACACACTTTCACATATAGTAAAACTCATTGCAATGATTGATCATCTCAAGTACCTCCTGAGTAAGATGACATTAACAAGAAGGCTAGAAAAATGGGTCTTAATACTCTATGAATTTTATATAGAGTATGTAGAAATAAAGGCCATCAAGGGAAAAGTTCTAGTAATCAATTGGTTGATTCACTATTGAAAGATGCAACACCAATGACAATAGAGTTTCTGGATGAGACAATAATGTGCTTAACATAATATCCATGCAAAATCTACTTTGACAGTTCTTTCAAACAATAAGGATCTAGAGAAGGGGTATTATTTATCACTCCTCAAGGTTACAAGATACCTAAGGCATACAAAATTATTTTCCCATGCACTAACAACATCTCAGAATATGGAGTATAGGTAAACGGTTTCAAGCTAGCCATTGAATGGGAAATAATAGAGTTAAATATATATGGTGACTCTCAACTCATCATCAATAAAGTAAATTGAGAGTACCAAACAAAAGATGAGAAGATGATGCCCTATAAGTAGATGATAGAGGATTTGAATAAGTAATTTGTGCTTATCACATTTAAAAAATTCCAAGAATAGAAAATAGAGCTGCAGACTTGTGCAGAAGCACCAAGGTAGGGTTACTAGAAGACCTAGGGTTCCTAAGTGTTTTTTTGGCTTGTAGTGGTTCTAGCCAAACAACTAGTGCAATGAGGGGACTAAACAAGTCCTAGTGTGAAGTGTGAGAGTTTAGGAGGCCTTAATAGGTTCTTAGTGCCCTTATTAAGTAGGATGGTCCACATTAGGTTAATTAGAGTGTTTTATAAATTTTGATATAAAAATGATCAAGAAAGGGATTTGTTATCCTATTTTATGTCATAAAACCTTATTTAGGCATTTACACAATATTTATGGGATTTTGACTAAGTTTGGATAGCATATCCAAAAATATGTAAAAGTTGTCAATGTTGTCATTGACAACATTGACAACATTGACAACATTTGTTGCAAAGTTGTAACTTCTAGCAATTGGTTATATAACTGTCTAAAACTAATAATTTTGTGTCTTGTTCAACTACTAAAGGCTATCCTCAACCTTTGTGAAGGGTTGGATTCATTGTGTCAGCAAGTGTACAGACTGTATAATTCAAGAACAATTGCAGTTTGTGTATTTTCTGAGCATTTGGTATTGAGATGGATTGAATCATCTAGTGTAGCTATTGTTTATGTTAGTGTAGCATGTTTCAGGATTCTTTTTGGAGGTATATATCTATTTTGCATAGATTTAGTTTCTTTTGTAAATAATTTTGGTTTTTGTCTAGTCGTTGGCCTGAATCAGGCATCTTGTGCAAATGGGGTCATAAGTCCACTTCCCACTGTGGAACTTGCATGAGCCTTTGAAATTTGGAAAGTGACACCATGTACATTTTGTACAGTAAAGGAGGGGCCCTGGAAAGCATGGGAGAAAATTATAAGGTGATGCCCTAGGCAAGCCAGAGATGCATGGCTAGGGGTCACAAGAAGTTGCAGAGCAAGTTTGAAGGATTGATAGCATTCATTGCTTCAATCAGTGATTGTGGAGAGATAGTAAGGTGTATGAAGGAGCCCCAGATTGGATTAGATGTTTGGGTAAGATGATTTGATGGGAAATAAAACCATTTCTAGGTGGAGACTGTATAATTGCTTACAAACCCTAATTTTTAGGCTTAATTATAGGAAGTACTGTACGGACACTTCTAGAATCCAAGACCTAGAAAATCCTTAGGTTCTTCATAAAGGGTATAAGTATATATTTCTATTTTTCTAACTTGTTAAGAATTTTTACAAGTTATTTCATTTTTCCCTCAAAATAGGCCTACTTGCTTGTAGCCCTATTTTGGGTCAATTAGGCTTATTTCTTGGAACTCGGTAAAGGTGCCTTGGCCAAATAAGTTAGTGGAAATTGTATTTGATCCAATTAATAGTCTTATGGACTATCTATCCATAGAGAATATTTTTTGATCAATTGAAGATCAAAGTGTTGTGATTGAGTAAGAAGAGCATTCTAACTAATGATGTGTAGTTTCATTTCTTTGTTGGTGTACCCAAACTGAATCAGAGTAGGATCTTGTGGAAAGGATCCTTGAAGGTTAGGGTTAGTAAAGAACCCTAATTGGCCTAGAGAAGAGGCCCATTGAACCCTAGTGGAGATTAGGGTTGAAGAGAAAGGTTTGGGAATACATCATATTGGTATCAGAGCAAGTTGAGAAACTTGGGAAGTTAGTGTATGTCTAAAGCTACTGATGAATAAGTAGGAGAGTCAAAGATGTTGACAAATGCAGAGTTAGCTAAGGAAGTTGATGAGAAAAAATAGAAGAATAGACTCCTTGAAGAAGCCTTAGAAGAAATGAAGATAACGCTAGAAGAATTTGCTAATGCAGTAGCTAGAACAAAATAAGTGGAAAGTAGTGATAGGGGTAAAGAGATAGCAGAACAAGACCTTATCCCTGAACTCTTATTTAGATTATTCCCACGAATTTGTCTTTATTTCTATAATTATTTATGATTTTATAAGTTATTTAAGCATATTAAATATTTTTTAAGGCTATTTTAGGGGTATATAATGGATACATGGTCTAAAAATGACCTAAATATCCTCTATGGTGCCTCACAATCCTGTTTTAGCATACTAAATTGATATAAAATGACCATGGGTTATTTTGTCCTTGGGTTATGTTGTCCATGGGTTTTTGTGACCCTGGGTTATTATGTCCTTGGGTTATTATGGTGGGGTTATTGCGTCCAGGGTTATTTTGGCTTGGTTATTATGTTTGGTTACCCCTTGTCTTGAACGAAGAGCCCTTCCTAAAAGCCTTAAAATCCCTAGGAGGAAAGGCATTGGAAGGTATTCCACTGTTTAGTGGAAAGATGGACATAGAGGTAGTAATGGAGTGGATTGGAGGAATGGAGAACCATTTCAAGTTTGAAGGAGTGACTAAAGCACAAAAGCTCAAGGTTGCCAAATCAAGACTCAGAGGGTCAGCCTTGACATGGTGGAAATACCTTCAAGATGAGAGGGTAAGAATGGGTAAGAAACCTGGTGTAGGGCACCTAAGACAATACATGAAGAAACTAAAGTTATGCAATGAAGACAAGACTCTCATAAAGACACCAGTGATTGAAGGAGATATTTTCACATCAAAGAGGATCAACTATGAAATCGTAAAGCCTATAATGGATTTTTAATAACATGTGAATGAAATTGTCCTTAAAGGACTACTATGATTTGTAAGTAGACCAATAGATTCCAAGGGGGTCAAAGGAATGTTTAGGAGTTGTTTTAAAGGTTATTTGTAACCCCTAGGACACCCAACTCCCAATTCTTCTCCATACTGGCCAGAGGCCTAATTGCAAATCTAGTAGCCCTGGAGCAACTGAAAACATCTTATAGCTCAAAAAATTTCCAAATAACTCAATGAAAAAATTACCATTTAAGATACCCTTTATTGGATAATTCAACATATCATATGATGGACTATTGTTGGTTTGGAGAAATTCATAGATCTTTGACTGCACACCTGCATAAATGCATAAAAAGTGATGATTTAACAAATAAACTACTAAATCCTTGTATCCCCAAGACCCCAACCTTTTGGAAGCAGCTTACTATGTCCCAAAACCTCTAAATACAAAAGGAATTTGACTCATACTTTCAATAACACCAAAAGACCCAAATTTCACTCCTTTAAGCCCTTACAACTAGGGCTCTCACAATGTCTTATCTCCCAAGCTCTATAAACTTGAAAAACACTTGAATAAAAAATAAAATTACACTTTAAGACAACCAACAATAACTAAATCACTCCTTGCACATGGAAATATATTGCTGCTACACATTACAAGCAATTTCAATGCTTTTTCTCAACCAAACAATGGTGATCGCTCCACATTTGCTTTACTCCTGCACTTCCAAGGTTAAGTAATTATTTTAAATGTTATATTAGATGCATCCCATGAATTCTAGGCCCTTATAGTTCATGGGATGGTCTCATTTCAAAAGAAATGCAAAACTATCAATTAGAAGACTCCAAAAATAATGAAATTTCAGTCAACACCAGGTGTACAGAATCTAATATAGCCTAAAGAGAATCATAAACTGATTTAAGATGAATATAAAATAGGTATTCAATTCATTCTACTCCTTTTCAATGACCAAAGAAATCAAGACTTCAAATAACAATACAAAATGTGCAAAAATCTGAATTCTATTGCATCTCTGTGATACAGTCCGTACAACCAGCCTCTCTCTCTCAAAAATGGACTCTAGAATCACCAATAATTCATTTCCATCCCAATCTAACCATTTCTTGGCAGTTACATTCGAATGGAATACCAAAATACCTCTTGCATTGAGTTCCCACTAAAGGACAAAATGGTTGTTACACTTTGAAAAAAAAATCTTTCAACTTTGCAAACACTCTAAAACCAACTCAAAACTTGTAACTTTGAAATAATAATCTCCTCCAATATATATTAGACTTATTCTAAACACATATAAATTTAAAACAACTCCTAAACATTCCTTTGACCCCCTTGGACTCTATTCATCCACTTACAAGGCATAGTAGTCCTTTAAGGACAATTTCATTCACATGTTATTAAAAAACCATTATAGGCTTTAGGATTTCATAGTTGATCCTCTTTGATGTGAAAATATCTCCTTCAATCACTGGTTTCTTTATGAGATTCTTGTCTTCATTGCATAACTTTAGTGTCTTCATGGATTATCGTAGGTGCCCTGCACCATACTCCCCTCCACTCAAAGAAATCTTGTGCAAAGAGTTGTCCTTCTTGTGCCCCTTGTGTCTCTTTGCAAATGTCTGATACTTAGGGATGAGATACTCCCCTAAAGTTACCTTCATTTGTCTCAAACACCCTGCATTCATACACAAAATATTAGGTAAAAACTCATTATTATTTGACTATCTTCCTTCATGACAGTATTGCTGCTAATTGAATGTCTGCGTTCTCGACCCTTGGACATACTTCATTACTCTCTTCTCGGTCACTTATGTACCTTCATCTACCTTCCCTCCAATAGGAAAATTCATGATGAAATTCTGATCCATCAGTCCCTTCTTCTTAGGACTTCAATCTCCACTTTCTCTTCTCCAACCCAACTAGTATCACACAGTGATCTTCCCTCTCCATGTACTATAATATTATTTCAATAACACATTATAATATGCTTCATTTCATCCTTGAGAAGTGGTTTGAGGGTGTACTTCATCCTTTCATTGTGAACTAGATAAGTGTTTGTGAAGCCATCATGTACAACCCTCCTAGAAAATTGCCATGATCTAGATGACATGCCCACAACTCATATCCAAGAAATCACATAGAATACTATCAGAATATGGACCAATTGAAAAATTTAGAGCAACTTGATCCTTCACAAGTATGTTATTACCTTTACTCACCCAAGTAGCATAGTATGGGTTTGGGTGTGGAAGAATTTGTAAATGCAACTTGGTGATCACTTCTCTTGAAACCAAATTATGTGAAGCACCTGAATCAATAAGCAAACTACAAACCTTACCATAGATCAAACACTTGGTCTCTAATATGCTTGTCTATTGCACTAGTTTTCCTCTTCCCATCAACAAACATTCTCCTTCTTCTAGTAGCACTAAGATAGGTTCATGTTTCTCCTCCTTGCTTGTCTCTTCTTCTACCAAGTTTATCCTCTTATCTCTACCCTTGTCCCCAGTCCACTTAGGACATCTAAAGGTTTGATGACCTATGTCATTGAATGTAAAACATCTCCCTGTGAACACTCCATTGTTCCTTCCTCCACTTCTTCCTCCTTTATATCCTCCTCTTGTTTGTGATATGTATGGCTTGTCTTTACCTTTATCACTCTTATTCTGAAAATCAGTGGTACCTCTACCACCTCTTCCTCTCATAGATGACCCTCCTCTTGTACTTCCCTGTCTCTCTTCTCTTCTCTTTATCTTCTCCTTAGCCTTAATGGCTAGCTTGTAACATTCTTCAACTGATCTAGGGGTAGCAAGACTAAGTTCATCTTGAATTTTGAACCTTAGCCCCCCCCATGTATCTTGCTGTCTTTTCTTCAAAATATTCCTCGTGACTAACCCTTATGTCTAGCTTATGAAACTCTTCAGTCTACTTTTGCACATACATTTATTTTTTGTTAACACTCTAAAATTTCTTGTATATCTTCACTCTATAATCATTTGGCAAAATTTTTTCCTTCATCTTATCTATCATGGTGTACCAAGATGTGATCTTGGGCTTTCCATTCTTCCATCTCTTAGCTTGAACACAATCCCACCATAGTAAAGCATGTCCTTTCAACTTGGACTTTGCAACTTTCAACTTCTGACCCTCTTCAACATCCTCACATTCAAAGACATTCCCCATGGCGTTGAACCAATCTATCAACTCCTCATCATCCATCCTCCCTCCATACATAGCCAAATCTACTCTTGCCCTTGTATCTCCACTTTTTATGGCTTTTACAAACTTAACCATCTTTAGATCTTTAGGATCTAATTGTTCTTCCTATTGGGGTACTTCTTCTGCTACCTCTTCTTCATCTTGTTTTATACTCTTGTCCCTCTTCTCCAATGCTAAAATTTTTTCCATCATTGTCTTCATCATCTTGTCTTTCTCATTGTTCTCTTTCTCCCTTTGTTCCAACATTGCTTTCAACTTCTTATTATCTGCCAACTACTCCTTCACTATCTTTTCTAACTCCATGTTTGTCATCTTTGCTGATAACTCTTCTTCTCCTTTAGACATGGCTCCTGGTCTCCTAGACAAGTTGGATCAACTTCAAGTGCTTCTCCTCAAAGGATACTTAAAATCTAAGGGCTAACTAAGGATCCAAATTAACAAGGTTCACACGACCACTTCTTAAAATATTTCCACAAGACCATGCAATGGTGACCAAGATAAAGGAGAATTGTCTTCCTGAAGACTATGAGATTTAGCTTCATAGGAAAAGAAAGAAATTTAAGAAAAAATACTTATACATGGCCTCATATACTGAGGAATTCCAAAGATTGTGTCTTAGGTCTAAGCAACAAGAAGAGGAATCAATCAAGGTTGTTGGGTACTTGGGTGGGTTGAAATGGAACATTAAAGAAGAAATCAATTTGTGGACACCAACCATAGTGTAAAGGTGTAATAAATTATCCCTAAGAGTGGAAAAAAAAGAATAGAAAGAAGGGTGATTCTAACTTCAATAACAATAGAGGTAGGGGAAGAGACCAAAGGGGTCAAAGAGGAGGCTATAAAGGTAGATGCAATGAGAAAAGGTCACAAGGAGAGAACAAGATGAAAGAGCATAATAGTGAAAGCCCTCCAAGAGGGGGATTTAACAGAGGCATGGGCAATCAAGGAGGTTCTAGTAGAGGAAGAGGAGGTAGAAGTAACTCATACTCTTCAAGTATTAAGTGTTACAACTGTGGTCAACTCTGGCCACCCAGCATAGATGTCTTGACAAGCCTACTACATAAAAAAGTGATAAGACAGTATCTTTTACTCATAAGGACACTTCAAGTGTCAAAGCACCTAAGATTCACCATCTGGATTTAGAGATGCATGAAAAATTAATGTTTAGAAGGGTATCGATAAGGCAACCAAGTAAAGATGAGCCTAAGTATAGGAGGGATTTGTTTAGGATAAGATGCAAGATCCTTGGCAAAGTTTGTAAGGTAATAGTGGACTCTAGTTCCACTGATAATATCATCTAAGAGGAAGCAGTCAACAAACTCAAGTTGACCAAAGTACCCCATGTGAATGCCTATAAGGTGACATGGCTCAACAAAGGCCAAAGTGTACTGGTGAATGAGGAGACATGGGTGGAATTCTGCATAGAAGGTTATAAGGATAAACTCTTGTGTGACATCCTACCAATGGATGCTTTCCATTTTCTATTAGGAAGGCCTTGGAAATTTGACAATGGAGCAGTATATGATGGAAAGGAGAATTATATAACCTTCAAGAAAGGAGGAAAAACTTTGAAGATTCAGTCTTTGCTAGAAGATGAAGAGCCACAGTCCAAGACTCCTAATGTTATGTTATGTAGTGGAAAGGAGTTTCTGAGGGATCTCAAGGATCATGAGAAGGAAGGGTATGCTATTGTGATCATACCTAAGGAGGAAGAAAAACCAGTCAAGGACCATTTCCATATAAGATATAAACATTTCTTGAGAAGTACAAAGACATAGTGAGTGATGCTACTCCTGCTACTTTACCTCCTATAAGGGTAGTAATTCATCAGATAGACTTTGTCCCTGGTGCATCCTTTCCTAACAAGGAAGCACACTAGTTAACCCCTGATCATAATTTGGAAGTGGCAAGGCAAGTGCAAGAACTCTTTGATCAAGGCTTGATCAAGAAGAGTATAAGCCCATGTGTAGTCCCAGTTGTGTTGGCATCCAAAAAGGGAGGAAAAAGGAGACATTACATAGATTCAAGAGCTATAAACAAAATCAAAATAAGGTATAGGTTACCCATACCTAGAATTGAGGATCTCATGTATTTTGTTGGAGGGGAAATACACTTTACCAAGTTCGATTTAAAGATTGGTTATCACCAAATCAGGGTGAAAGAAGGGGATGAATGGAAAACCGCATTCAAGACCACATATGGGTTATATAAATGGGTTGTAGTGCCATTTGGTCTCTCAAATACATCGATCACATTCATGAGGCTCATGAATAAAGTGCTCAAGGACTTCACAGGGAAGTTTGTAGTTATATATCTTAATGCTATACTGATATTTAGTAAGACAAAGGAGGAGCATATCAAGCATGTAGAAGCAGTGTTACAGAGATGACATGAAGATAAATTGGCTATCAACCTTGAAAAGTGTGAGATATTCAAGAAAGAAATAGTCTATTTGGGCTTCGTAGTGTCCAAGGGGTCTTTGAAGATGGACCAAGAGAAAGTTTCAGCTATCCTCAATTGGCCACCACCTACCACAAAAAATGAGGTAAGAAGTTTACATGGCTTATCCCAGTTTTATAGAAAGTTATCAAAAACTTTAGTGGTATTTGTGCTCCTTTATTAGTTACTATCAAAGGTGGGGTCAAAACTAACTTTAGATGGACCTTAGAAGCAAATAAATCTTTTGAGTTGTTGAAAAAGAAAGTAGCCACTCAACCCATACTACAATTGCCAAGCTTTGAGAAATTGTTTACCATTGAGTGTGATACTAGTGGAATAGCAGTAGGGGGTGTATTGAGTCAAGAGGGTAGGTCAATTACCTTCTTTATTGATAAATTGAAAGAGGCAAAGAAGAAATACTCTTCTTATGACTTAGAAATATATGCTTTAGTTCAGTCCCTTAGAAAATGGAGGTATTATCTGTTGCCCAAAGAATTTGTGGCGTTCACTGACAACCAAGCCCTTAGTTACATTGATACTCAGAAAAAAGTAAGCAATAGGCATTTGAAATTGATGGAGTATTTACAAGCATTTACTAAGAGTTAGCATTGATAGTTTTAGAGATATTGACAAGGACGATGAGGACTTTGGGGAATTATACAAGGTGTGTGTTGACTTTCAAAACTATTTCCATAGCAATTTCTCAGAGTTTACTTTGCAGAATGGATTGTTATTTAGGGGTAATCAGTTATGTGTGCCAAGAGGCTCTATGAAAATGAATCTCATATAGGAGAAACACAATGGTGTTTAAGTGGTCACTTTGGTCTGAACAAAACCTTGGAGATTGTGCAAAGGTTCTACCATTGGCCAAAATTGGTAAGAGATGTTACCATGTAAGTGGAGTAGTCTATTCTATGCATGAAAGCTAAAGGATGAATCAGTAATGCAAGATTATATCAGCCTTTACCAATCTCTAACCAACCATGGGAGTGTGCGAGCATGGACTTCATAGTAGATCTACCCAAAACAAAGCAAGGATATGATAGCATTTATCTATTGGTTGATAGATTATACTAATGATGCTAGCCACATATACTATTTGTTCTTTGAGGAGGTTGTGAGGATTCATGGTCTTCCCATCTACATATTATAAGATACGGATGTGAAATTCATGAGCCATTTTTGGAGGACATTGTGGACTGGATTGGGTACCCATCTTTCTTTTGGTTCAAATTACCACCCTCAAACTGATGGCCAAATTGAGGTGGTCAATAGAGTGTTGGGTAACCTATTTAGGTGCCTAACTAAGGAGTATGGTCATACTTGGGATGTGGTCATTCCTCAAGTAGAATATGCTTACAATGACAGTTGTAGACACCTAAATTTGACCAGCTGTATCTCAAGCATTCCAAACTATAAATCTCAGCCAAATGCCTTAAAATGTCATCTCAATTGAAAACAAATGGATCAAATCAAATGGACAAAAATCAAATCGAAAAAAATCAAATCAAATTAAAAGATCAAATAATCATGAAATCAAATAATTAAATTCAAGCCTAAAGGGATTAATCAAATTATGCAATTGATTTTTCAATTGTATAGTTCAAATCAAAAAGATCAAATCCAACCCAATCACCCTTCCATGGCTAATTTAATTAAATGATGGATTTATTAAATTCCTAATATCTTTGAGACAACCAACCAAATTTTGCTCCATTTGAAAACACCTCAAAGCTTTTGACTTAACCAAACTTTGATCGTGATCAACTCACTCTACCCCCTACCCTTGGGAAAATGCTATAAATACAAGCCATTTCCTTTGTCTTTGGGATCCAAGAATTTTAAGAGCAAAAGAATCCTTAGTATAGGCATATTGAGAGAATTTGATAGCATTGGAGAGCTTTTGAGAGAATTTTAGCATTTGCATTAGCATTTTAGCATATCATGTTTAGGAGCATTTGTTATTTTCTCACATATCTTGGAGCATTTTAAGATAGATTGTAGCATTTGTTTATCATTCATATCTCGTTCTAGGATTGTCTTTGAGATAGATTAAGCCTGAGAGCTCTCTTAACAAAGCTTGGATAGAGAACCATGAGATGATATAGATTTTAGCTTCAATTCTTAGATTAATTTGTATTATATTTCCATAGAATTGTTGCTCTTAATATTAATTTCATGAAGGTGTATTATCATACACACATAATGGCACCCATCGTGGGCTCCAAGCCTCTCTACTAATGTTTTTATCTCAAGATTTGGTGTGTTTTCTTTGTTTTTGGTGTTTTTCTTGTAGAAAATAGGAGAAGAGCTGTGTATGCAATGCTAAGAATTGCTTTCTAACACAAAAATGCCACCCACAGACCCTGATTCGTCTCTGTCTTTCGTTCTGCTGTCGTGTTCCAGATAAATTGTGCTGCCTACCAGATAAATCATGCCACCTGCTAGATAAAGTGCATTGCCTGGGATTTTTCAACAGCCACCTAACAACAATCTCTGGCCGCCTTTTATACTTTCTGTATCACTTGTTAATTTTATTTAGCCGCTTGTGATATTTTAAGAGTCGCATGTTAAGATTTAAAAGCCGTGTATAAAGTCTTAATTTACGCTTAGTAAAATTTGATAGCCACCTTTTAGCTGTAAAATTCCATGTAATTTTTTTTGCTTTAAATCAGCTTTTAATTAATTTGGTCATTGTTGTAATTCTCTGTGTTTTCTTGTTTTGTAGATGAAAAATCACCCCAAGGTGCAGAAACCAGAGAAGCGGATCTCAAAGCCTAGCAAAGAGGTAAGAATCAAAACCAAGAACAATAAGGAAATACATACAACCAATTTATTGGAGAGTTCATTTGAGGAAGAACACTTGTATGATCACTATATTAAGGTTTTTTTTGCTTATAAACGAAAATTTCATACTCTCTAATTGATTTTGTTCTAACTTCTTTAAAGCTTTAATTGATAAATCTTTCATTTAAAAGAGATTTTAGGAGGTATTTTTTTCATTTGGGGTTTTTCCAAGTTTCCTTCACTTTGCATAGCTTTGTGTTGACTAACTTGTTGGAGGAGATGGAGTGGGAACGATTGCCACTAGGTGAGTAAAACAAGCCAAAATACTCAAAAATGCGCCTAGCCTTGCTAGCTTTGAAATCAGGTACTTATCTAATCAAGCTTGCATTACTTAACTTGTGGCAATTCATTTGAATCTAGTATAAATAAGAAACACCTTACTATTTTCTATTCAAACAAAACATCAGGTATATGCTCTCAACTTTTCAAAGTTGATCAAAAATCCAAAAGTGTCGAGTCTGGGTAGTCAAAACAAAGGAAGGATTAATTGAACCACACACTTCATTTCTAAGAACCTCCTTGTCAAGAGGTTGAAAATAAAAAGATCTATTTGAGGTGCATGGAACAAAGAAAAACAATAGGGATATGCTCTTCACTCTTCGAGTGAATCAGATTCCCAAACTTGTTGGACTGAGTTCAATTCTTTCTTTTCATGAACATGGTAGGTAAATAGAACTTTAAAGGGCCTGCCTCTCGAGAATTGCCTTACGAGGACAGTGAGAGGGATAAACCCAAAGTGGGAGATATTTTATTTTACTGCAATATCGTCTGACCCACTATAAATAATGCACTTTTCCTTAATCAGAAAGTGACTAAAACTTGTGCAATCCATCCTCACTTCCTCTAGTAGTCCTTCGAGATTGCACAAAATTGTACTTTTGTGCATGTGGGAAGCCCTCAAAGGGGTAAAGAATCTTTTCAAGGTTTAGACCGGAATAGTTTGAGACCTGATAAAGTAGTAGACCTACCTTTGTACAACCATGATTAAAAGCCAAATTTGTTGATGCTAAGGTAGATTTCTTGGAAGATTTTCTTGTGCAAACCTATTCAAACATCTGAGAACATAAACTTTTAGTGTGATTTTTAGGGATATGGTGCAAATTTTATGTATGTGTTGAGTTTGTACTTCATTTTCACACAAGAATATTTTTTGATAAATCTGATCAAAGACCTTAAACTTTTAAACCTAGAAAATATCAATAAAACTGTTAAAATCAACTTTGTTTAGCAAAGCACCGCATACCATCAATACAGAGCCACCTACAAACAAAATTGGGCCGCTTATCAATCTTAAAATGCCACTTAATAGCATTAAAAAACTGCTTATTCCCTGGAAAAAGCCATGTAAGAATACTTCAAAACCGCCTGTCAACTATAGAGCGCTGCGTATAGGATTTCCAGTGGCCGCATATTAACATTTAAAGACCGCCTACACACATGTAAGAGCTGCCTAGAATTTTAAAAGGGCAAACAGTTGGTATCTACCAAAGGATTGAAAACAAGAAAGTTTTTGTTTTGGATACCCTTTTGGACGTTCTACCACCGTGGATACCTAACTTGACCATAATCTGCCATTATTGGGCATTTTGCAAAATTACTCTTGGATTGGTCATTTAAGCGAGTTTGAAACCTGAGATCTTCATTCGACATATGTTAATGCCAGTTTTTACTCGATCCCATTACATCAAGACTACCCTACAACCAGACAGATCTTATCTAAGACAAGAGTGTCCCTTCTTGGTGATGACATTATTCTGCCATTAGTATACTTAGAGGAAAAACATAGACAAAAAGCATTACCGGCAGATAGTAGGCATCACCGATGAACCATAAGTAGTACTGGTGAAATGCAAGCATACCTGACAGCACAAAGAATTTTTGAGAAAAAATGCTAACTATAAATGTGACAAGCTTCACGGTCGAACACAAGCATTACCAACGAACACAAGCATTACTGGCAACACAGTTTCAAGAATCAACCCGATAGGAACAGACAAGAAAACCCAACGACATGCTCAAGAAGGAACACCGACGATCAAGAAAACCGACCATCAGAACCGACAGACAGATCAAGAACCCAAAAATTGTGGATCTGAGTTTTACACGTCGATTAAAGCAATGTAAATCTATTTATAGAGTTTTATTTTTGTTTTAAATCATATTAGATGGTCATTCATGCTTTATGTAAATGCTTTAAAGCATCCTAATGGATCAAAAGCATATCTAACTAGAGATCAAGATCAAGTTGTATATCTTGAATCTAGAGTTAACGTGTAAATGCATGAATCAAGAATTGAGCCTAGATTAGTATAAATAGATGTTCATACTCAATTGTGAGCACGTGAATTCTTAATAATTGATAGCCACAAAGAGCATCTAAGGAGAAAAAGGAAGAATTCATGCAAAGAGCACAAATAGAATACATCAGTTAACAAGAACACACAAAGGCTACCGACGAGCAGATAAAGGTAATACTCAATCATGGAAGGATGATTAATAGTATTTTTGGAGCTTCATAGGATCTATTTTATCAACAATTAAAGATTGCATTTAACATCAGATCAAAGACTTATGTAGTTACATTCTAACAAGTGCATCACATCTAAAATCCTTTTATAGAAGGTGGACTTAACCATCCTTTGTAAATCTCTTAATAGAGTGCACACTTAACAGTATTGTTAAAATATTCAAATGAAGTAGATCTTAATAGGTCTCCACTATAATACTCCTAATAGGGTAGGTCATCAGAAGTGACCAAATTGTAAGCCTTAACTAGCTCTTCTTATCTGCAGATAGTGAATTTTGTGGGTAACAATACCCACCGCAGTTTTTACTTCCTTAACAGGAGTTTTTTGCGATACCATATCTTGTGTTATGTGTTATCAAATTTCATGTATGTTTCTTTTACTGTTACACATCAAATGGAATGTATGATATGATTTCA
>MU224635.1:317566-361690 GCA_018584345.1 Thuja plicata | reverse complement strand
TTAACAAAGCTTGGATAGAGAACCATGAGATGATATAGATTTTAGCTTCAATTCTTAGATTAATTTGTATTATCTTTCCATAGAATTGTTGCTTTTAATCTTAATTTCATGAAGGTGTATTTTCATATAAACAACAGTAAGAACAGAATGGCAGGGAGAAGCCCATTTGAGATTGTTTATGGAATGCACCCAAGGGGTGTGTGTGAGCTTAGGGATCTTGGAGGCATGGAGTACATGAGTGGTCATTCTAAGGACTTCACCCATACTATGAAGGAGATACATGATCAAGTAAAGAAAACAATCCAGGACAGTTAATACAAGGTGAAGGCCAAAGTTGATGAAAAGAGGAAAGACATTCAGTTTGAGGTAGGTGACTATGTGATGGTTCATTTGAACAAATCTCAGTTATAGAAGGGTGTCCCTACCAAATTGCAGATGAAGAGGGTGGGACCTTGCAAAATCCTAGCCCAATATGGGGCTAATGCCTATAAGATAAATGTACCATCAGTTTTGAGCATATCTCTAGTGTTCAGTGTACAAGACTTAATCCAATTTAGAGGGAAGATAGATGAGATTAGTAAAAGTAGTCAAGGAATCAGTGGTGATGTTTGAGCTACTGTATTACCTCCCAAACCACAGTTGGTAGCAGACAAAGTTCTAGATTCCAGGGTTAAGAAGAGTACAAGGTACAAGGTCTACATGGAACACTTGATTCAGTTAAAGAATAGACCAGAATTAGAGGCCTCATGCATTGTAGAGGTAGACTTCAAGAAGGTGGGCATTTCAGAGGATATCTTGTCCAAAAGAGTGACATAACTTTCCCTCGTGGGGAGTATGGTGCAGGAGCACCTAGGTAGGGCTACTAGAAGACCTCAGGTTCCTAAATTTTTTTTGGCTTGTAATGGTTCTATCCAAACAACTAGTGCAATAAGGGGACTAAACAAGTCCTAGTGTGAAGTGTGTGAGTTTAGGAGGCCTTAATAGGTTCTTAGTGACCTTATTTAGTAGGATGGTCCACGTTAGGTCAATTAGGGTGTTTTATACATTTTGATGTAAAAATGATCAAGAAAGATATTTAGGGTCCTATTTTATGTGATAACACCTTATATATACATTTGGGAAAGATTTGTGGGATTTTGACCAAGTTTGGATAGCATATCCAAAAAGATGTAAAAGTTGTCAATATTGTCATTGACAACATTTGTTGCAAAGTTGCAACTTTGAGCAATTGGTTAGATAAATGTCTGAAACTGATATTTTTGTGTCTTGGTCAACTACTTAAGGCTATCCTTGACCTTTGTGAAGGGTTGGATTCATTGGGTCAGCAAGTGTACAGAATGTATAATTAAAGAATAGTTGGAGTTTGTGTATTTTCTGAGCATTTGGTATTGAGATGGATTGAATCGTCTACTGTAGCTTTTTTTATGTTAGTGTATCATGTTTTAGGATTTTTTGTGGAGGTAGATTTCTATTTTTCTTAGATTTAGTTTCTTTTGTAAATTATTTTGGTTTCTTTCTAGTTGTTGACCTGAATCAGGCATCTTGTGCAAATAGGGTCATAAGTCCACTTCCCCCAGTGGAACTTGCACGGGCCTTTGGGATTTGGAAGGTGAATCAATGTAAATTATGTAAAGTAAAGGAGGGGCCCTATAAATCATGGGAGAAATTTATAAGGTGATTCCCTAGGTGAGCCAGAGATGCATGGCTAGGTCACAAGTAGTTGCAAAGAAAGTTTGAAGAATTGATAGAATTCATTACTTCAATCAATGATTGTGGAGAGATAGTAGGGTTTATGAAGGAGCCCCAAGTTAGAGGATAAGTTTGGGTCAGATCATTTGATGGGAAAGAAAACCATTTCTAGGTGCAGATAGTATAATTTCTTACAAACCCTAATTTTTAGGCTTACTTGTAGGAAGTATTGTACGAACACTTCTGGAAGCCAAGACCTAGAAAATCGTTAGGTTCTTGATAAAGGGTATTAGCATATATTGCTATTTTTTTTACTTGTTAATAATTTTTACAAGTTATTTGAGTTTTCCCTCAAAATAGGTCTAATTGCTTGTAGCCCTATTTTGGGTCAATTTGGCTTAGTTCTTGGAACTCGGCAAAGGTGCCTTAGGAAAATGAGTTTGTGGACATTGGATTGGATCCAATTAATAGTATTATGGACTATCTCTCCATAGAGAAGATTTCTTGATCAATGGAAGATCAAAGTGTTGTGATTGAGTAAGAAGAGAATTATGACTAATGATGTGTAGTTTCATTTCTTTGTTGGTGTCCCCAAACTAAATCAGAGTAGGATCTTGTGGAAAGGATCCTTGAAGGTTAGGGTTAGTAAAGAGCCCTATTTGGGCTAGAGAAGAGGCCCATTGAACCATAGTGTATATTAGGGTTGAAGAGCAAGGTTTGGGAATACATCACAAACATAATGGAAATTCTAGCATCCATGCTACAACTAGAGGAACATAAATACCACTATGACTTCTTGGTGGAAGAACTATCCTTTCCTTCATTTGATGCACTTGAGTCCCAAAATTTATTTTTTCCCTAAATGTCCAAAATCAATCTAGGTATACCAATATAAATTCTTATCTTAAGGATCAAACCATACCCAATGGTCTATAGAGAAATGAAAAATGAGCCTTAATTAGGACAACATCGTGTTATGTACTCATCACTATTAACTTATATAGACGTGATCTTGATGGAATGTTACTTAGATGTTTAGAATAAGAAGAGACTAATTACATTAAAAGAGGTCCACGAAGGTGTGTATGGATCTCACTCGAATGACTTTTCATTAGCTAAGAAAATTTTAAGGGTAGGGTACTACTGGCCTATAATGGAGAAAGATGTAGTTCAATATGCAAAAATTGTCAAAAATTCCAAAAAATGGAAATATTACTTGTGCTCCATCTAGAGAGATCATACCATTTATCACACATTGGCGATTCCAGCAATGGGCTTTTGATCTTGTTGGATAGATCTATCCCAATTCTTCAAATGGATATAAATACATTATCATGACCACTGAGTATTTCACAAAGTGTGTTGAAGTAGTGTCAATAATCAAATCCAATAGAAAACAAGTAGCTATGTTTATCTTGAATTACATCATATGTAGGTATGAGATACCCTCATCTATTGTAATAGGAAAAGGAGGGAATTTCATTAACCAAGACATTGATGACCTTTGTACACAATTTCACATTATTGAGCACTGTTTGTCCATCTATTATCCTCAAGTTAATTGACAAGCCTGGGCTTAAAACAAGAAAATTCTAAATATCCTACATAGAACTATGAGAAAATCTGGTAGAGACTAGAATTTACAATTGAATCCAACACTATGGGCTTTCAAAAGAAGCATAGGAACACTAACATGAGCCATGCCATTTTCTCTTGTCTATGGCTGAGAAGCAATATTACCAATTGATGTAGAAATCCCTTTGTTGTGAGTATCCCTCAAAGGTCTTTTCACAGATGAATAATACCACATAGAGAGGGTACAAGAACTAGAGATGCTAGATGAGCGCAGACAACAAGTGTTTGATCACCTAAAAGTCTACCAGAAAAGGATGTCAAAAGGTTACAACAAGATGGTAAATCCAAGATAGTCTAAAGTGGGAGTCATCATTCTCAGACAAAACCCTAAGAATTAACCAAGAAAATAACAAAAAGATAGGTTTGAACCCAACTAGGTAGGGCCTTTTTTTATCGTAACATCTTTTGGGACAAGAGCTTATCAATTATATACACCTGAAGGAAATGTCCTTCTTGATCCTATCAATACTCTACACTTGAAGTAGTTTTATGCCTAAAATCTACCTGGATGGCTTGTACAGTGAAATTAATCTTGATAAAATACCAAAAATAACAAAAATTTATCCTGAAGAAAGCCAAAAAAATAGTGGAAAAGAGAAAAAATTAAAAAAATAGTTGAAAATTCCTAAAAATAGGTATTCTTGGTGAAAACCTGGCAAATAGGATCCTTGATAGTAAAAAAAATAAAAAAAAAGAGAAAAAGACAAAAGTACAAAAAAAATCAAAAACAAGAAAAAGGGTCTTGGCGAAAACCTAGCAAACATGCATCTTGGTAGAAAAAGTAGAAATTTTCCAAGTGGTGAAAACCTAGAAAACAAACAACACTTATACTCAGTACTCTATCTATCAATGCACCACTTGCACATATCCTTCATGATCATTTTATTGACATCAGCTGGACCTGAACCCTTCATGAATATACTTTTATTGCCTGGAATATGTCTATATTTGTGGCTTAGGATAGACATACTTCACTCGGGGAATGTGTCTTACCAATTTTATAGGTCATCTTAAGTTCTGTCAGTCGAAAGTTGTGGGTTGCATTGTCATCTTAGGTCCTTGTCTAGGAAAGTTTCCCACTGACATAAAAAAATATTTCTTCAATAATTGAATCAAAACATCATTTTTACTATCACAAACAAAGGTGTTTCTTAAACACCACCTACCTTTAAAAGACATGATACTAGTCTTTATTAACACTTTAACCAAATAATGTTTCTCAAAATTCCATTAGATTGTATTTAATGATATTGTTTATCTCACAGACTCAAACACAGATAAATTTCAAAAATCCAAGCTTTAATTGATGATTTCTATACTACGATTGAATGATGAATCAAAGGTGTTCCTAAATAATGTGAGTGTTCTAATGGGCTTGCTTGCACAATCTACTAAGAATATCTTCTTTATCTTCTTCAAGGATCCTAATCTCCTCTAGATCCTTACTAGGCTTAGATAATTAACTAATTCCCAATCCTACTCTCCTCTAAGGGTCTCCACTTGTGCTTCACCCTTTTGAAAGACTAACACCCTATAGTTAGTTCAAATCACACTTTTCCAACTTACACTTAGAAGAGTCTAAGTGTCAATTCCCACACTAATCTTCATCAATCACTTGAAGGGGTTTCCAAAACCATGTAGACACTGCATTTGATAAATTTGGAATCCATCTTGATGAATCTCCTTTCAATTTTCAGTCGAGTTCAAGTTTGTGTCTTCAAGAGGCCTAATTAGGCTTATCTCCTTGTAGCCCTACACAGTGTGTTTTTCTCAATTCTTGAAAAACTTTTCCAAAGACCTAAAAAAATATAAGACCATATCCAGATACCCTTCTCCCCTTTACAAAGTATTTTTTAAGTCTCAGTCCCCTAAGTCATCCGTACATAGGGTTCCTATAAACTAGGTCTTATAGGGCTAATAGGCCCAAATAGTAGGACAGTCTGCAACACTATCCAAAACTCACTCAAAACTAGTCTTCACTAACTGGCATGAACTTGACCAACCTATCAAGTCAAGGTAACACTAAACCCTAACTATACATGTACTTGGATTGTACAGTACCTTCTTCCCCTACTCATGAAAACTGACAGTTACTCCTCCAAACCTCTAACCGGACAGTGCATGCTCTCCTAGGGCTTGGATCTAAAAATAGGAACTTGAACTCCTAAGACCCATAACTCTTCAATTATGAACAATAATGACTCCCCTAACATTTACATCTACCCTTAGGTGTTTCCCATTGTTATATTTCATGGGGGAGCCATGATTAGACTGACTGGTCTGGACAGGACCAGTGAGTCTCCTAAACTGAAAACAATTTAAACAAAACCTTAAACGACCACAAAGAAACTTTACTACTGAATGAAAAACACTAAAAACTACACTAAGAACACAAAACAATCACTAGTCTCAGTCTTTCAATCCATTACATATGACTATCAACACAAAATGTTGGGGATTACTGAAAGCTCAGAATTGGAGTCTCTATTCACTTCACACTTATTACAATATGAAAAAATTAAGCCTTAGTTTGAGTCTCTCCATACACTAGATGCCTTCTTCCACAATTCTATGGCCTTGTTGGTCGATTCCCCACTCGTATTTTCAAGGAGAATCCGATGTAACCAAGTTGCATGCAATATTTGTAATTATTGCAAATGTAATCATGACAACAATTTAGCAACTTTTAGCATCTTTTCATTCATGCCTTCTCCCTATATTTTAGGACCCCTAACCTCTTCAATTCAAGGATCCAAGATCATTTAAGACCCTATGGCATCTCTATGTCCACATTTAAGTGATTTGGACACATTCATGACTCTAACCTCACACTTAACAACTAAGCCTAAGAATTTGAAAATACTACTAATAATGGCTATTTTTGTGACCTTAGTCCTAATGAATAACTCACTTAGCCTACATTGTAAAGACCTACTAAGGTACAATAAAAATGAGCCTATCTTGACTTGGATAATGTCAAGTACAAGCCAAAATGAACAAACATGGAGGTTAGCCTAGGTGCTCCTGCACCATCCTCCCCAAAACAAAAAGATTGATCCACCCTTGGATTGAGGATGCCTAGATCAATCCCCATCTTCTTGAACTCTGATTCTTTGACCCATATTTCATCTGCATTTGTTTGATCATGTATTTTCATCAAGTGCTCCTTATACTCTTTGGTTCTGGTCTTCTTGTATACTCTTGTATCCAGTATGTTGTAAGCTCCTGTGACTATAGCAGAGGGTAATTGCAGCTCCTCCACATCTCTGATTACTTCTTGAAGACTCTGATCCAATTCTTTCTCTGGTCCTTTGTAGTGGACTAAGTTTGCAATGTTGAAGATAGGTGATAGTCCACTGTCTTCCGGGAGTTCAAGTTTGAATGCATTATCATCATACTTAGCCATAATAGGACAAGGGCCTATCCTTCTCATCTGCAACCTACGAGGGACTCCCTTATGAAACCTTGATTTTTTGAGATTTATCATCACCATGTCATCCACATTAAACTCAAGTGTCCTCCTACTTTCATCAACCTTTGCCTTACGTTTCAAGGTGTTCTTTGTCAATGTTTTTCAGACTGTATCATGTATTTCTTGCATGGAATAAGAAAAATCATCTGCATATCCACTTGATTTCACTCCATCCTTAAAGTCTCTCAATCTATACACCACCTCAAAGGGGCTCTTCCCTGTTGACCTATTGATGGTGTCATTGTAGGCATACTTAGCCTGTCCAATCAATTGATCCAATTGTTGTCTATACTCCTTTTTCAAGTACCTTAGTCCATTTTCAAGGCTTCTATTCACCACTTCGGTCTGACCATCAGTTTGGGGATGGAAGGAAGATCCAAAGGATAAATTGGTGCCTAGTCTTTTCCAAAGAGTCTTCCAAAAATTACTTATAAATTTGGTGTCTCTATTAGACACAACGCTCTACGGTAACCCATGGATTCTTACTATCTCTTTGAAGAATAGAGATGCTATTTGGCTGGCATCATTAGTGGTCTTGCATGGCACAAAGTGAGCCATTTTACTAAACCTATCCACCACTACATAAACACTATCCATGCCTTGTCTTGTTTTGGGTAACCCAACTACAAAATCCATGCTCAAGAAATCCCATGGTCTAGTAGGAATAGGTAGGCACTAATAAAGGCCAGCATTAGATGTACCCTTGGCTCTTTGACACACTATACAACTCTCCACATACTTTTTGACATCAAGATTCATCCTCGGCCAATAGTAGAACCTTTGAACTAGTTCTTGTGTCTTTGTGATTCCAAAGTGACCACTCAATGCACCACTGTGCTTCTCTTGAATCATGTTCTCCCTAACGGAACCTCTAGGGACACATAGATTATTCCCCTTAAACAAAAGGTTACTTTGCAAGGTATATTCATCATACTCACTATGGAAATCATTCTTGTCTTCAACAAATACCTTGTAAATGTCTGCAAAGTCCTTATCTTCAGCATATAGATCCTTGAAGTAATCTATTCCCATGCTCTTCAACTGAATCTCTTGAATGGTAAGATCTCTTCTTGACAATGCATCAACAAATTTATTGAGGACACCTTTCTTATGTTTGATGTTAAAGGTGTCAGATTGTAGGTACTCACCCCACTTCATGTGCTTGTGGCTCAACTTCTCTTGAGAATTTAGAAAGCTTAAGGCCTGATTATCAGAGTAAACAATGAACTCCTTGGGTAGCAAGTAGTGCCTCTACTTTCTTAAGGCTTGAACCAATGCATACAATTCAAGGTCAAAAGAAGAATACTTCTTCTTTTCTTCACTTAGCTTCTCAGAATGAAATGCTACTGGTCTACCCTCTTGGATTAGGACATCCCCAATAGCTATGTTGCTTGCATCACATTAAATTTTGAAAAGCTTCTCAAAGCTTGGGAAGACCAATACTAGTTGGGTAGCAATCTTTTCCTTCAACAACTCAAAGATTTTGTTGGCTTGTTCATTCCACATGAACTTGGTCTTCATTCCTCCTTTGATTGTGTCCAACATTGGAGCACAAATAGCACTAAACTGCCTTATGAACTTCCTATAATACTGAGAAAGGCCATGAAAAATCCTTACCTTTGTGACTGTCCTTGGAGTAGGCCAATTCATGATTTCTTCTACCTTACTCTTGTCCATTTTTAGATTACCATGAGATAGAACAAATCCTAGGTACACTAGCTCTATTTTGATGAACTCACATTTCTCCAAGTTAATCCTTAACTTCTCTTCATGTAACCTCTTAAGTACTAATTCCACATGCTTGAGATGTTCCTCTCTTGTCTTACTAAAGATGATTATATCATCCAAGTATACCACTACAAACTTGCCAATGTGATCCTTGAGTACTTCATTCATCAACCTCATAAATGTTGATGGAGCATTTGATAAGCCAAATGACATGACTAGCCATTCATACAACCTTTCAGTGGTCTTGAAGGCTATCTTCCACTCATCTCCTTCATTCACCCTTATCTGGTGATAGCCACTTTTTAAATCTATCTTGGTGAAGTACCTTGCACCGACTAGATAATCCATCAAGTCTTCAATCCTAGGGATAGGGAACCTACATCTAATAGTGACCCTATTAATGGCTCTAGAGTCAGTACATAATCTCAAAGTACCTCCTTTCTTAGGAGCTAGGGCTATGGGTACAACACAAGGACTAATACTCTTCCTTATAAGACCTTGTTCTAACAATCTTGAATTTGCCTAGCTATTTCCTCATTCTGTTGAGGGGTCATTTTGTAGGCTGCCTTATTGGGTAGGGTAGCTCTAGGAATAAGGTCAATCTTATGGCTTATGGGTCTTATAGGGGGAAAGGTTGATGGTTGTCCATCACTTACTATACCTTGATACTTCTACAACATTTCTTGTATCTCTTGTGGCAGCTCTGTCCTCTTCACTATTTTTTCTTCCTCTTCCTTGGGCTTCAACATTAGTGAAAATCCAACTCCTTCTCCTTCTTCAATGGCCTCCAAGAACTCTTTCTCACTCACCATTAGCACATTGGGACCAGCTGTCTTCATCTCTCCATCTTATAATAATGACTGAATTTTGAAAGTCATGTTATCCTTCTTGAAAGTATATGAGTTCTTCACTCCATCACAGATAGCTTGGCAGTCAAATTTCCATGGCCTACCTAGGACCAAGTGACATGCATCCATGGGTAGCACATCACATAGTACCTTGTCCTTAATCTCCCTATAGAGAACTCCACCTATGCTTTCTCATTCACTAAGACATGTTGTCCCTTATTGAGCCATGTGACCTTGTAAGGATGGTTATGAGGTATCCTTGTCATGCCCAACTTGTTGACTACCTCCTCTAATACAATATTATCAGTAAACCCTGAGTCTATGATAACCCTACATACTTTACCCATCACCTTACATTTAATTCTAAACAGACCTCCTTTGGCTTGGCTCCTCCTTGATTGGTTCCTTGATCAATGTTCTCCTCGTCATGAAGTTCTCACCTTCCTCTAAATTTAATGGAACCTCAAGGTGTTTATCAGCTACATTTATGTCTTCTTGGACCAAATTATTCCTCTTGTTAACTCCTTAAGAAGTACTACTTTTCTCTGGACACCTATAGGTAGGGTGTCCCATTTGGTTACAATGGTAACATTTCATATTGGAAAAGTAATTGCCTCTTCCTTGTCCACCACTTCTACCTCTGAAATTGGAATTCCTTCCTCTACCACCTCTACTATAACTTGCTTCTTTCTTCTCATTGTATTTGACTTCTACTTGTGTCCTTGATTCTGAACTCTTCCCACCATAACCACCTCTTTATCCCCTACTATCTATTCCTCTACCTCTTCCTTTATAACTTTGTTCTTTCTTCCTCTTTCCTTTTTCTTCTATCTTCAAGGCCATTTGATAGCATTGGCAGATGGTTTTGAAGTTCAATAGACTCATGTCTTCTTGAATAGACCATTTAAGTCCATTTAAATAACTAGCTAGCTTGATGCTTTCATCCTCAACCACTTGTGACCATAGGCACAACTTTTGGAACTCTTCAGTGTAGTCTTGGACATCTAAGTGTTTTTGTCTAAGATTATGTCTCCTCCTATGTAGTTGCACTTCATAATCATCAGGAAAATAGGTCTGCTTCATCTTAGTAACCATGCCCTTCCACATGGCTATAGGACTCTTTCCTTCCTTCTCTCTTTTAGTTTGAACAAACTTCCACCATGTGAGAGCTAAACCTCCCAATCTTGACTTGGCCACATTCACTTTTTGGGCCTCTGTGATACCATCACATTCAAAATGGTTCTCTATGATGTCTATCCAATCCACTACTGAATCTGGATCCATTTGTCCACTAAATAGTGGCACACCCTCCAAAGATTTACCACTTAAAGCCTTCAATGCCTTTAAGAAGGGTTCTTGGTCACTGACAGGGTCAAGGGTTGGGGGTTATTCTTCTATTTCCACTCCTTTCTCTCTATATTTTTCTTCTTCTTTCTACTCAATCTTATCTTTCATCTTCTCATCTTTGTCTTCGACTTCTCCCAAGAGTTGCTCCATTTGAGACAACCTTTCTCTTAACGACTTGTTGTCTTCTTCTTTCTCTTCCACCTTTTTGGCTAACTCAACATTAGTCACCATGACTTTGTCTTTTACTAATCCTCTAGGTGTATTCTCTCCCACTAATTCAATAGGCTGAAACATCCATCACAAGCCTGATCTTTAATCAAGCTCTGATAGCTATATGATGTGAGTGTTCCAATGGGCTTTCTTGCACAATCTACTAAGAAGATATTATTTATCTTCTTCAAGGATCCTAATCTCCTCTAGATCCTTATTAGGCTTTGATCATTAACTAAGTCCCAATCCTACTCTCCTCTAAGAGTCTCCACTTGTGCTTCACCCTTTTGAAAGACTAACACCGTATAGTTAGTTCAAATCACACTTCTCAAACTTACACTTAGAAGAGTCTAAGTGTCAATTCCCACACTAATCTTCATGAATCACTTGCATTCGTGTCCAAAACCATGTAGACACTACATTTGATCAATTTGGAATCCATCTTTATGAATCTCCTTTCAATTTTCAATCGAGTTCAAGTTTGTGTCTTCAAGAGGCCTAATTAGGCTTATCTCCTTGTAGCCCTACAGAGTGTGTTTTTCTCAATTCTTGCAAAAAATTTCCAAAGACCTCAAAAATATAAGACCATATATAGATAAACTTTTCCACTTTACAAAGTATTTTTTAAGAGTCAATCCCCTAAGTCATCCATACATAGGGTTCCTATAAACTAGGTCTTATAGGGCTAATAGGCCTAAAAAGTAGGATAGTCTGCAACACTATCAAAAACTCACTCAAAATTGGTCTTCACTGATTGGCATGAACTTGACCAACCTAGCATTCCAAGGTAACACTAAACCCTAAATTTACATGTACTTGGATCGTATAGTACCTTCTTCCCCTGCTCGTGAAAACTCACTTTTTCTCCTCCAAACCTCTAACCGGACAGTGCATGCTCACCTAGGGCTTGGATCCAAAAATAGTAAATTGGACTCCTAAGACTCCTAAGTCTATAATTATGTACACTAATTACTCCCCTAACATTTCCATCTACCCTTAGGTGTTTCCCATGGTTAGATTTCATGGGGCAACCATGATTAGACTGACTGGTCTGGACATGACCAGTGCGTCTCCTAAACTGAAAACAATTTAAACAAAACCTTAAACGACCACAAAGAAACATGACTGTGAATTAAAAAACACTCCAAAATAATCTAAGAACACAAAACAACCACTATTATTAGTCTTTCAATCCATTACATATGACTGTCAAAACAAAATGTTCAGGATTACTGAAAACTCAAAATTGCAGTCTCTATTCACTTCACACTTGTTACGATATGAAAAACTTACTCCTTAGTTTGAGTCTCTGCATACACTAGATTCCTTCTTCCACCATTCTAGGGCCTTTTTGGTTGATTACCCACTCCTATTTTCAAGGATAATCTGATGTAACCATGTTGTATGGAACATTTGCAATTATTACAAATGTTGTCATGACAACAATTTAGCAACTTTTGGCATCTTTTCATTCATGCCTTCTCCCTACATTTTAGGACCCCTAACCTCTTCAATTAGAGTATCCAAGGTCATTTTAAGACCCTATGGAATCTCTATGTCCACATTTAAGTGATTTGGACACATTCATGACTCTAACCTCACACTTAACAACTAAGCCTAAGAATTTGAAAATACTACTAACAATGGCTATTTGCGTGACCTTAGTCATAATGACTAACTCACTTAGCCTACATTGCAAAGACCTACTAAGGTCCAAAAAAAACTAACCTATCTTGACTTGGATAATGTCAAGTACAAGCCAAAATGAACAAACATGGAGGTTAGCCTAGGTACTCCTGCACCACTAAATGCCACATAAACACATATATACTGATCTTGATTTGATCATTTCTCTTTTAATGTTCCAGTGATGTTTCAAACTATGGGCATACAAGTGGTTATGAATTTTCTTTGTCTAATTATCAATTGTTTCTTTTTATGTCTTTTGAGTTACTCCATGATGTCTATTAAATGAAAAAGAGTTGCAAGGACAGCGGGCATAACGTTTTCTTGGTTTTCTTCTTGTGGTGATTATTTCAATGATCCTACAAAATTCACCTTATTTTTATGTTTATGATAAGAGCTTCCAACATAAGAGGATAGTCGCATATATCTTGATCCTTTTTATGTGTAAGCTATGGTGAGGTTGAATCAATTTTCTTGTCTACTTCTAATCATCTTCTAAGTAAGGTGTACGATACATTATGTACCCAAGGATATGAACATTAAATTTCATTGTGTGTTAGATATCTTATATTGCACATGAAAATAAGATTATTCTTAAATCAAAAGGAGATAACTGACAAGTCATCCTGGCCTCTATACCTTGATGCTTACGTTTATTTTTGACATTGCAGCCAATTAAGGTAGTATTCATACTTTCATGATATTTTTATGGTATTAGTGATAGTTGTACTAACCGATGATGTCCATTACGCAAATTCTCTATGATTATAAAATGGTAGTGTAAAAAGATCAGTGATAGTCCTAGAGGTTTGCATTTAGTTTCATTTATGTTTGCATGATTCACTTGGTAGAATTAGTTTTTGAGCTCAAAATGATTTCCAGTTTCATTCAAATCCAATTTGGCCACTTAATCTATTTACTGATACATTTGTGTCATTGCATATTCATAACATAGCCATTTTGCATTCATAATCAGAAAAGAAAAAAAGAAATTTTTTTTTTATACAAGTGTTGCTTTTCTACATCTTAAGTGCATCCATACATATATTTTCATAAAGAAAATCTCAAAAAATATACATTTTCATATTCACATAGCATCATTAAACACATCTATATATCAGTGAAAATAAAAGAGCATAAATGTTGTCATCACATGAATACAATCTAAATCACCACAAATACCAAGTACATCATCAAGAATGAATCTATCTAATCATATATCACATACAAAACCTATCAAAAGTAAAAAAATGAACATATCAGAATCAAAAGATGTCATCACATATATATCAGGGGATATCAGACCAACAAAGTGAATGTCTAAACAATATCATGAGATCAGGATCAAAATATACAAATGAATCGAATATCTAGGGTACAATGAATGATCACATAAGGATCAATATACAAAATCATCAAGGATAAATGATATAAATACTAACTCACACCCTCATCTTGATCATGAGGGGGAGGATGTGTTGCATCTCCTCATGGAGGAGGTGGATGTGGCATAGATCCCTCTAAATGATGTGTTATGACTGAATACAAAGGTGCTCTCTATGGCTGAGGAACATATGTGCAATATAGAGAAAAATAGTAGGTTCCTTTCTATACCTGATGCCTAGCAGTACGAGCTTGAGTGTCTCTCTCAGATCTCATCATATCCAACTACCTATCTTGATCTACTAGAAGTGTTTCTAGAGTAGTGATCTAATGGTGCAGGAGCACCTAGGTAGGGCTAGAATGTAACCTAGGGCTTCTAAGTGTTTTTGGCTTGTAGTGGTCCTAGCTTCACCACTAGTAAAATAGTAGGACTTGGATGGTCTTAGGATGTTTTGAGTTAGATGAGGGGATCCAGTTAGGTCTTTAGTGATGTTATTTCTTATAATGTCCAAAGTTTCTCTTTTGTTCCAAAGTGCCAATGTTGGGGCAATAGTGAGAATGATCCATCCAGGGGTAAAATTGGACAAGTAATGGATTATAAGGCTTATTTGATGTTTAATTAGCCTAACTATGAAATTGGCTAAGTTATTGAGGTGTTTGTTCATGTTATATGAAAGAAGCACAAAAGTTGCAAAAGTTGTCATTGACAACATATCTTGCAATTATGTCTTTTAGGGAATTGGAGGGTCTTGACTATCTGAAACTATTGGGTTAGGACTATGGACACCTATATAAGACCTCCCTTGGCCTTTTTAACAGGTTGGTTGATTTTGATAAGCTATTGTACAAACTATATAATCTAAGAAATGATTGTAGTTTTTGTATTTCTAAGAATTTTGTATTTTCATGGATTAGATTACCTACTGTAACTCTTGATTATGTTAGGGTAGCATTTTTCAAGATTCTGTGTGGTGGTAGATTTATTTTTGGTGTTGATTTAGTTAGTTTTGTAAATTCTTTTTGTTTCTAACCAATCATTGGTCTGAACCAAGCCACTTCTAGAAATGGGGTCATAAGTCCTCTTCCCACTGTGGAGTTTGCATGGGCCTTTGGGATTAGGGAGATGACTCCATGTACATATTGTATAGTGAAGGAGGGGACCTGGGAAGCAAGAAAGCTATTTTTAATGTGATGCCCTAGGCAAGCCAGAGATGCATAGCTAGGGATCACAGGAAGTTGTAGATCTAGTTAGAGGGATTGAAAGCATTGATCACTTCAATCAGGGATTATGTAGAGGTATTTTAGTGTGTGGCAGAGTTTCAAATCATAAGAGAGGATTGGGTGAATTTTTTTGAAGGGAAAGAAACAAATTCTTTGCGTAGACAGTGTAAATGCTTGAAAACCCTAATTTTTAGTCATGATTATAGGAGCCCCTATACGAAAAAACTTGGAAAGTAATACCTAGAAAATATTTAGGATCTTGATAAAGGGTATCAGAATCCATTATTAGTTTCCCAACTTGTTAAGGAGTTTTTCAAGTTATTTGGGAAAAATTGGCTGATTAGGCGTAATGCTTGTAGCCATGTTTTGTGTGAATTTGACTTGGTTTTTGGCACTCGTTTAGGGTTCCATGGTAAAGGGTGTTCATGGAAATTGGATTGGATCTAATTAAATATCTAGTGGAATACCTCTCCATTTGGAAGAGTTCTTGATCAATTTATATCAATTTGTGAAGATGGGCAAGAAGAGCACTATGGCTAGGTGTTGAAGTAGACTGATTTTCTTGTTGGTGTACTCAAGCTAAAATTGAGTGGGATCTTGAGAGAGGGATCCTTGAAGGTTAGGGTTAGTGAAGAAACTTAATTATGCTAGAGAAGAGGCCTATTGAAGACCCTAGTGGAGGATATGGTAGGAGAGAAAGGCTTGTAGTTACATTAGATTGGTATCAGAGAAAGTGAAAGACTTGGGAAGTTAGCGCATGTCTGTAGCTACTGGTGAATCAGTAGGAGAGTCAAGAATGGTGATTAATGTAGAGCTAGCTAAAGAGGTGGGTGAAAAAAGGAGAAGAACAGACTCCTTTAAGAAGCCTTAGAAGGAATGAAGATAAGACTAGAAGAATTTTCCAATGTAGTAGCTAGAAACAAGGAAGTTGAAAACAATGATAGGGGTAAAAAGATTGCTGAAGAAGACCTTATCCCTGAACCAGACACTGTCTTAAATGAAAAACCCTTTTGAAAAGCCATAAAATCACTAGGAGGAAAGGCATTGGAAGGTATACCATTTTTTAGTGGAAAGATGGACATTGAGGTAGTGATGGATTGGATTGAAGGAATGGAGAACCATTTCGAGTGTGAAGGGGTGACACAGGAACAAAAGCTAAAGGTGGCCAAATAAAAACTTAGAGGGTCAGTGGTGCAGGAGCACCTAGGTAGGGCTAGACAGGAACCTAAGGCTTCAATTTTGTTTTTGGCTTGTAGTGATTCTATCCAAACCACTAGTGCAATAAGGGGACTAAAGAAGTCCTAGTGTGAAGTGTGTTAGTGTAGGATGCCTTATTTTGTCTTCGGTGACTTTATTTGGTAGATTTTCCACATTAGGTCAAATAGGGTGTTTTATACATTTTGATGCCAAAATGGAAAAGCAAGGGACTTGAGGTCCTATCTCAATGTTCTAACACCTTCTTTAAGCATTTGGTTATGTTTGGTGGACTTGTGACCAAGTTTGGATAGAAATCCAAAAAGATGTAAAAGTTGTCAATGTTGTCAATGAAATCATTGACAACATTTGTTGCATAATTGAAAATTTGAGAAATTTGTGTCATAACTGTCTGAAACCATTGATTTTGTGTCTTAGCCAAATACTTAAGTCCATCCTTGACCTTTTGAAAGGGTTGTCTTATTTTACCAATTACGTGTACAGACTGAGTAATAGAAAGAACAATCACAATTACTATTTTTTTGAGTAATTGGGGTTTTAATGGATTGAATTGAATATTGTAATATGTGGAAGTGTTAGAGTAGGTTTTTTAAATTTTCTTTGTGGTGATGGATTTTCATTTTTTAATCTTTCAGTTTGTTTTGTAAATTATTTTGTTTCATGTCCAGTCGTTGGTCTGAACCAGGCAACTGGTGAAGATGGGGTCATAGATCCTCTTCCCACCATGGAATTTGCATGGGCCTTTGGGCTTAAGGAGGTGACTCCATGTATATATTGTATAGTGAAGGAGGGGCCTGGGAAAGCATTGGAGCTATTTTTAATATGTTTCCCTAGGCGAGCTAGAGTTGCATGGCTAGGGATCATAAGCAGTTACAGAGCTAATGAGAGGGATTGAAAGAATTCATTGCTTCAATAAATGATTTTGGAGAGGTATTGTGGTGTGTGGAGGATCCAAAAATTGAAGGAGAAGTTTGGGAGAGAATTTTAGTGTGCCAAGAACAAGTTCTTTTGTGCAGACAAACTAATTTCTTAGAAACCCGATTTTTAGGCATGATTATAGGAGACACTATATGGAAAATTTTGGGAAACAAGACCTAGAAAATATTTAGTTTCTTGATAAAGGGTATCTGTATCCATTTCTATTTTTCCAACTTTTTAAGTATTTTTACTAGTTATTGTAGAAAAAGAGCCTAATTAGGCCTAATTCTTATAGCCCTCTTTTGGGTGAAATTGGCTTGGTTCTTGGAGCTCATTTAGGGTTTCATTCCAAAAGGAGTTTTTGGACATTGGAATTGGTCCAATAAAAAATATTGGAGACTACATATGCATATGGAAGAGTTCTGGATCCATTGGGATCAATTTGTGAAGAAGTGCAAGAAGAGCACTATGGCTAGGTGTTGAACCAGTTTGGTTTTCTTGTTGGTGTACTCAAGCTAAAATTGAGTGGGATCTTGAGAGATAGATCCTTAAAGGTTAGGGTTAGTTAATAACCCTATCTAGGCTAGGGAAGAGGCCTATTGAAGACCCTATTTGAGGTTAGGGTAGAAGAGAAAGGGTTGTTGTTACATCAGAGTGGTATTAGAGCAAGTTAAAGACTTGGGAAATTAGTGCATGTTTGCAAGCTACTGGTGAATCAGTAGGAGAGTCAATCATGGTGACAAATGTAGAGTTAGATAAAGAGGTGGATGAGAAAAATGATAATAAAAAAATCCTTGAAGAAGCTTTAGAAGGTATGAAAATAAGGCTCAAAGAAGTTGCCAATGTAGCAGCTAGAAACAAGGAAGTGGAAAGCACTGATAGGGGTAAAAGGGTTGTTGAAGAAGACCTTATCCTTGAACCAGAACCTGTCTTGAATGAAGATGCCTTCCTAAAAGCCATAAAATCCCTAGGAGGAAAGGCATTGGAGGGTATACAATTGTTTAGTGGAAATATGGATATTGAAGCAATGATGGATTGGATTAAAGGAATGGTGAACCATTTCAAGTGTGAAGGAGTAACTGAAGCACAAAAGCTCAAAGTGGCCAAATAAAGACTTAGAGGGTCAGCCCTAACATGGTGGAAATACCTTCAAGACAAGAGGATTAGGTTGGGTAAGTAGCCCATAGCCAATCGGAATGCAACGGTGACCAAGCTAAAGGTGAATTATCTTCTTCAAGACTATGAGATTCAACTCCATAAGAAAAGATAGAGTTTGAAGAAAAAAGAACTTGATGTGGCCTATTCTACAGAAGAATTCCAAAGGTTGTGTCTTAGATCCAAGAAGAAAGAATAATATTATATCAAGGTAGAAAGGTACTTGGGTGGTTTGAAATGGAACATCCAAGAAGAAATCAGTTTGTGGACACCAACTATAATTGAGAGGTGTCATCAATTAGCCCTCAGAGTGGAGGAAAAGAAAAAGAAGAAAGGTGACTCTAACTTCAAGAACAGAGGTAGAGGAAGAGACCAAAGGGGTCAAAGAGAAGGCTATCAAGGAAAAGGCAATGGGCAGAGGAATCAAGATGAAAAAAATTAACAGAGCATAGTGGGGAGAGAACTCCAAGATGAGGCTATAACAGAGGAAGAGGTAGTCAAAGACCTAGCAGAGGGAGAGGAGGTAGAAGTAACTCGTACTGTGAAAGTATGAAGTCTTACAATTGTGGACAACTAGGCCACCTAGAATATAGATGTCCTAACAAGCCTACTAGATCAAATAGTGATAAAAGAATAGCATATGCCCATGATGACACTTCAAGTGTCAAAGCTTCTAAGATTGACCATCTAGATTCAGAGATGGGTGAGAAATTAATGTTTAGAAGGGTCTTGATAAGACAACATAGTAAAGATGAACCCAAGCATAGGAGGGATTTTTTTAGGATAAGATGCAAGATCCTTGGAAAATTTTCTAAGGTGATAAAGGACTCTAGTTCCACTGATAATATCATCTCAGAGGAAGCATTCAATAAACTTACGTTGTCCAAATTAGTACTCGATGTAAATCCATATAAGGTGATATGGCTTGACAAAGGCCAAAGTGTATTGGTCAATGAGCAGACATGGGTTGAATTCTCCATAGAAGGTCATAAGGATGAACTCTTGTGTGACATCCTACCAATGGATTCTTGATATTTTTTTTAAGGAAGGCCTTGGAAATTTGATAATGGGGCAGTATATGATGGGAAGGAGAATTCTATAACATTCAAGAAAGCAGGCAAAACTTTCAAGGTTCAGTGTTTACTAGAAGATGAAGAGCCAATTCCAAGACTCCTGATGTGATGTTGTGTAGTGGAAAGGAGTTTGTGAGGGATCTCAAAGATGATGAGAATGAAGGATATGCTATTGTGATTAGACCTAAGGAGGAAGAAAAACTATTCAAGGAGCCATTTCCATCAGAGATATAAGTATTGATTGACAAGTATAAAGACATAGTGAGTGATGGCACTCCTGCTACCTTACATCCTAGAAGGGTAATAAGTCATTAGATATAATTTTTCCCTGGTGCATCTTTTCCTAATAAGGTAGCTTATAAGCTAACCTATGATTAGAATTCAAAATTGGATAGGTAGGTATAAGAACTCTTGGATCAAGGCTTGATCAAGAAGAGTATAAGCCCATGTGCAGTTCCAATTTTATTGGCATCCAAATGGAGACTATGCATAGATTCAAGGGATATAAACAGAATCACAATAAGGTATAGGTTCCCCATACCTAGGATTGAGGATCTCATGGATTTCCTTCGAGGGGAAATGTACTTTACCAAGTTGGATTTGAATAGTGGTTATCACTTAATAAGGGTGAAAAAGGGATGAATGGAAAATGACATTCAAGACCATATATGGGCTATATGAATGTCTTGTGATGCCATTTGGCCTCACAAATGGTTTGAGCACATTCATGAGGGTCATGAATGAATTTCTCAAGGACTTTATAGGGAAGTTTGTAGTGGTATATCTTGATGATATACTGATATTTAGTAAGATAAAGGAGGAGCATGTCAAACATGTAGAGGTAGTGTTGAAGAGATTGTATGAAGAGGAGCTTGCTATCAATCTTTGAAAGTGTGAGTTATTCAAGAAAGAACTAGTGTACTTGTGCATTGTAGTGTCCAAATGGTCTTTGAAGATAGACCAAGATAAAGTTGCAGCTATCCTAAACTGGCCACTGCCTACCACAACCATTGAGGTAAGAGGTTTCCATGGCTTATCCTAGTTTTATAGGAAGTTTATTAGGAAATTTAGTGGTATATGTGCTCCTTTATTAGATACTATCAAGGGTGGGGTCAAAGATAAGTTTAGATGGACCTTAGAAGTAGGAAATGCCTTTGACTTGTTGAAGAAACAAGTAGCCACTCAAACTATCCTACAATTGCCTAGTTTTGATAAATTGTTTACTATTAAATGTTATGCAAGTAGGATGATAGTAGGGGGTGTGTTGAGTCAAGAAGACATGCCAATGACCTTCTTTAGTGAGAAACTAAATGAGGCTAAGAAGAAATAATATTCTTATGACTTTGAACTATATGCTTTAGATCAGTCCCTTAGAAAATGGAGGCATTATTTATTTCCCAAAGAGTCTGTGGTGTTTACTAACAACCAAGCCCTTAGTTACATTAATACTCAGGAGAAACTAAGCAATAGGTATTTGAAATGGATGGAGTATTTACAAGCATTTACCTTTATAGATGCACTAAGAAGGAGGTTGCTAAAAGTCCAATAAGTCTAGTTGAATAGCATTGGCATTGATAGTTTCAGAGATATCTACAAGGCAGATGAAGACTTTGGGGAAGCATACAAGGTGTGTGTTGATTATCAGAACCATTTCCATAGAAAGTTCTGAAAATTTACTTTGCAAAATTGACTCTTATTTAGGGGTAACCAGTTATGTGTTCCAAGAGGCTCTATGAGAATGAGTCTCATACATGAGAAACACAATGGATCTTTAAGTGGTCACTTTGCTATGAATAAAACCTTGCAGCTTGCGCAAAGGTGGTAAGCGATGTTACCAAATATGTGGAGAAGTATGTTGTAGTCATGAAAGACAAAGGAGGACTAAGTAATGCAAGTTTATATCAGCCTTTACCGGTACCTAATAGGCCATGTGAGTGTGTGAGCATGGACTTCATAGTAGGTCTACCCAAAACAAAGCAAGGATATGACAAAATTTATGTATTGGTTTACATATTTAGCAAGATGGATCATTTCATACCCTGTAAGACTACTAATGATGCTAGCCACATAGCATATTTATTCTTTAAGGAGATTGTGAGGATACATGGTCTTCCCTTAAGTATAGTATTAGATAGGGATGTGAAATTCATAAGCCATTTCTAGAGGACATTGTGTACTAGATTGGGTACCAATTTTTCTTTGTGTTTAGCCTACCACCCTTAGATAGATGGCCAAACTAAGGTGGTCAATAGAGTGTTGGGTAACCTATTGAGGTTCCTAACTAAGGAATATGGTCTGACTTGGGATGTGGTCATTCCCCAAGCAGAGTATGCATACAATGACAATAAGAATAGAATGATAGGGAGAAGCCCATTTGAGGTAGTTTATGGGATGCACCCAAGAGGTCTATGTGAAATTATGGATCTTGGAGGCATGGAGTATAGGAGTGGTCATGCTGAAGACTTCACTCAAACCATGAAGAAGATCAAAGACCAGGTTAAGAAAACAATCTAGGATATTCAACTAAATTTGAAGGCCAAAGTTGATGAAAGGAGGAAAGACATTCAGTTGGAGGTTGGTGACTATGTGATGGTTCATTTGAACAAATCCCAGTTACAAAAGGGTGTGCCTACTAAATTGAAGATGACAAGGGTGGGACCTTGCAATAGCCTAGCCAAATATCAGGGTAATGCATATAAAATAGACCTACCTTAAAATTTGAGCATCTATCTAGTGTTCAATGTAAAATATTTGATCCAATTCAAAGGATAGATAGCAGAGAATGGTCAAATTCATTAAGGGGTCAGTGGTGATGTTGAGACTACTGTATTACCTCCAAAGCCTCAGTTGGAAGTTGACAGAGTTCTAGACTCAAGAGTCAAGAAGAATATAATGAAAAACATGTACATGGAATAAATCATCAAATGGAAGCATATACCTAAACCAGAGGCCTCATGGATTGCAGAAGAGGACTTCAAAATGTGGGAGTCTCTGAAGATTTGTTGTCCACAGGAGTGACATAACTTTCCTTTGTGGGGGGACTATGGTGTAGGAGCACCTAGGTAGGGCTAGAAAGGAACCTAGGGCTTCAATTTTTTTTTGGCTTGTAGTGGTCCTAGCCAAACCACTAGTTTAATAAGGGGACTAAACAATTCCTAGTGTGAAGTGTGTTAGTGTAGGATGCCTCAATTGGTCTTCAGTGACATTATTTGGTAGATTGTCCATATTAGGTCAAATAGGGTTTTTTATTCATTTTGATGTCAAAATGGACAAGAAAGGGACTTGAGGCCCTATTTAAATGTTCTAACACCTTATTTAAGAATTTGGTTAAGTTTGGTGGACTTGTGACCAAGTTTGGATAGCGAATTCAAAAAGATGTAAAAGTTGTCAATGTTGTCAATGACAACATTGACAACATTTGTTGCATAATTGCAACTTCAAGAAATTAGTTTCATAACTGTCTGAAACTATTTATTTTGGGTCTTGGTCAACTAATTAAGCCCATCCTCAAACTTTTTAAAGGGTTGGTTTGTTTTTCAAATTATGTGTACAGAATGAGTAATAGAAAGAATAGTCACAGTTAGTGTTTTTTTAGAAATTGGTGTTTTAATGGATTGAATTGAATAATTTAATCCATGGAAGTTTTAAAGTAGGTGTTTTTAAGTTTTTGTGTGGTGTTGGATTTCCATTTTGTAAGCTTTCAGTTTGTTTTATAAATTATTTTGTTTCTTTTCCAGTCGTTGGTCGAAACCAGGCAACTGGTGAAGATGGGGTCATAGATCCTCTTCCCACTCTGGAATCTATAGGGGCCTTTGGGGTTAGGGAGGTGAATACATGTACATATTGAACAGTGAAGAGGGGACTAGGAAAGGATGGGAGATGTTTTTAATATGATGCCTTATGCGAGCTAGAGTTGCATGGCTAGGGATCATAAGCAGTTGCAAAGCTAATGAGAGGGATTGAAAGCATTCATTGCTTCAATCAGTGATTGTGGAGAGGTATTGTGGTGTGTGGAGGATCACAAACTCAAGGGAGAAGTTTGGGAGAGAATTTTAGTGTGCCAAGAACAAGTTCTTTTGTGCAGATAGACTAATTGCTTAGAAACCCTGATTTTAGGGCATGATTATAGGAGGCACTATACAGACACTTTTGGGAAAAAAGACCTAGAAAATATTTATTATCTTGATAAAGGGTATCTGTATCCATTGCTATTTTTCCAACTTGTTAAGGATTTTTACAAGTTATTGCAGAAAAAAAAAATCATAATTAGGCCTAATGCTTGTAGCCCTCTTTTGGGTAAAATTGGCTTGGTTCGTGGATCTCATTTAGGGTTTCAATCCAAAAGAAGTTTGTGGACATTGGAATTGGTAAAATAAAAAATATACAAGACTACCTCTCCATATGGAAGATTTATTGATCTATTGAGATCAATTTTTGAAGAAGTGCAACAAGAGCACTATGGCTAGTTGTTGAAGCAGTTTGGTTTTCTTGCTGGTGTACTCGAGTTGAAATTGAGTGGGATCTTGAGAGAGAGATCCTTCATGGTTAGGGTTAGTGAAGAACCCTATCTAGGATAGAGAAGAGGCATATTGAAGACCCTAGTGGAGGTTAGGGTAGGAGATCAATGCTTGTTGTTACATCAGTCAACCCTAACATGGTGGAAATACCTTCAAGATGAGAGGGTTAGATTGGGTAAGAATCACATAGCCAATTGGAATGCAATGGTGACAAAGCTAAAGGAGAATTATCTGCCAGAGGACTATAAGATTCAACTAAATAGGAAAAGACAAAATTTGAAGCAAAAAGACTTGGATGTGGCCTCATATACAGATGAATTCCAAATATTGTTTCTTAGGTCTAAGCAACAAGAAGAGGAATCAATCAAGGTTGCTAGGTACTTGGGTGGATTGAAATGGAACATCCAGAAATAAATCAGTTTGTAGAAACCAACTACAGTTTATAGGTGTCATCAATTATCCCTAAGAGTAGAGGAAAATAAGAAGAATAAAGGTGACACTAAACTCTAAAATAGAGGCAGAGAAAGAGACCAAAGGGGTCAAAGAGGAGGCTATCAAGGCAGCGACAGTGATCAAAGGACACAAGGTGAGAACAAGATGAAAGAGAATAATACTGAAGGCACTCCAAGAGGGGGCTATAACATAGGTAGTGGTAATCAAGGTGGTCATAGCAGAGGAAGAGGAGGTAGAAGTAACTATTACTTTGCAAGTATACAGTGTTACAATTTTGGTCAATTAGGCCATCCAACATATAGATGCCCTTACAAGCCTACTCCTTCAAATCATGATAAGAGAGTGGCCTATACTCATGAGGACACTGCAAGTCTCAAAGCATCTGAGATTGACCATCTAGATTCATAGATGGGTGAGAACTTAATGTTTAGGAGGGTAATGATAAGACAACCAAGAAAGGATGAACCCACGCATAGGAGGACTTTGTTTAGGATAAGATGCAAGATCCTTGGAAAAGTTTATAAGATGATAGTGAGCTCTAGTTCCACTAGTAATATCATCTTAGAGGAAATAGTCAACAAACTCAAGTTGACCAAAGTACCCCATGTGAATCCCTATAAGGTGACATTGCTTAACAAAGGACAAAGTGTATTGGTGAATGAGTAGACATGGGTTGAATTTTCTATAGTAGGGTATAAGGAAAAACTCTTGTGTGACACCCTACCAATGGATGCTTGTGATTTGATGTTAGGAAGGCCTTGCCAATTTGACAATGGGGCAGTGTATGATGGAAAGGAGAATTACATCACTTTCAAGAAAGGAGGTAGAACTTTCAAGATTCAGTCTTTGCTAGAAGAGGAGGAGCAACAGTCTAAGACTCCTAACATCATGTTGTGTAGTGGAAAGGAGTTTGTGAAGGATCTCAAGGATGATGAGAATGAAGGGTATGATATTGTGGTAAGACCTAAGGAGGAATATAAATCATTCAAGGATCCACTGCCATTAGAGATACAAGTATTGCTTGAGAAGTATAAAGACATAGTGGGTGATGGCACTCCTGCAACCTTACCTCCTAAAAGAGTAAGAAGTCATCAGATAGACTTTGTACCTAGTGCATATTTTCCTTCTAAGGCATCTTATAAGATAACCCCTAGTTAGAATTTGGAAGTGGCAAGGTAGGTACAAGAATTCTTGGATCAAGGATTGATCAAGAAGAGTATAAGCCCATGTGCAGTCCCGATTGTGTTGGCATCCAAGAAAGGAGGAAAATATAGACTTTACACAGATTCAAGGGATATAAATAGAATTAAAATAAGGTATAAGTTCCCCATACCAAGGATTAAGGATCTCATGGACTGCCTTGGAGGGGAAATGTACTTTACCAAGTTGGATTTAAAGAGTGGTTATCACTAAATTAGGGTGAAAGAAGAGGATGAATGGAAAATGGTATTCAAGACCACATATGGGTTATATGAATGGCTTGTGATGCCAGTTTTCCTTACAAATTATCTAATCACATTCATGAGGCTCATGAATGAAGTGCTCAAGGAATTCACAGGGAAGTTTGTAGTTGTATATCTTGATGATATACTGATATTTAGAAAGACAAAGGAGGAGCATATCAAGCATGTAGAGGCAGTGTTGCAGAGATAAAATGAAGATAAGTTGGCTATCAATCTTGAAAAATATGAGTTCTTGAAGAAAGAACTAGTATACTTGGTTTTTTTAGTGTCCAAAGGGTCTTTGAAGATGGATCAAGAGAAAATTGCAGCTATCCTAAACTAGCCACCACCTACCACAACCACTGAGGTAAGAAGTTTCCATGGCTGATCCTGATTGTATAGGAAATTTATCAGGAACTTTAGTGGTATTTGTGCACCCCTATTAGAAACCATCAAGGGTGGGGTTAAAGCTAAATTTAGGTGGACTTTAGAAGCAGGGAAATATTTTGAGCTGTTGAAGAAACAAGTAGCCATTCCACCTATCCTACAATTGCCTAGTTTTGAGAAACTATTTTCTATTGAGTGTCATGCAAGTGGGATGGCAGTAGGGGGTGTACAAGAGTCAAGAAGGTAGGCCATTATCCTTATTTAGTGAGAAATTAAATGAAGCTAGGAAGAAATACTCTTCTTATAACATAGAAATATATGATTTAGTTTAGTCCCTTAGGAAGTGGAGGCATTATCTATTGCCCAAAGAATTTGTTGTGTTTACTAACAACCAAGCCCTTAGTTATATCAACACTCAAGAGAAACTAAGAAATAGACATCTAAAATGGATGGAATATTTACAAGCATTTACATTTATAATAAAGCATAAGAAAGTGAAATTGAACAAGGTTCCAGATGCACTAAGAAGGAGATTGTTGACAGTCCAAGAGGTTCAGTTGAATAGCATTGGAATTGATAGTTTCACAAATCTCTACAAGGGAGATGAAGATTTTGGTGGAGAATACAAGGTATGTGTTGAGTTTAAGAATCATTTCCATAGCAAGTTTTTTTATTTTCCTTTATAGAATTGATTATTATTTAAGGGCAATTAGTTGTGTGTGCCAAGATATTCCATGAGGGAGAATCTCATACAGGAGAAACAAAATGGGTGTTTTAGTGGTCACTTTGGTATGAAAAAAACCTTGGAGCTTGTGCAAAGGTTCTACCATTGGCCAAAGTTGTTAAGAGATGTTACAAGGTGTAAGGTAAGAAAATATGGATAGGGTTTAGAATAATGGATATTTTCTCATAGAAGTGTCCCTATGCACATATTATCCAGTTACATTTAATTGTAATTGACAAGGGATGTAAATATGGAAATGTTTGTAAAGGAAAATGGAATAAAATACATACCTCTGAAAAATAACCTTTCTTAAAACCCTATCAGACAATCTTAAAAACTATTGACTTCTGCATTCTTGAACCAAAACCATGAGATCTACAAAACCCATAAATATTTTTCTTTTTTGAGAAAGGTTGATTCTGACCCTCAAGTCAATGTCAACCTTGACCTAGAATTTCTGATTTTGACATAGGTCAGGGTTGAGGTCATCCTTGACCAAGGTAAGGGTCAACCTTGATCCCAAAATGTTGACCTTGACCTGCACAGCTCTGATGAAAAATCTGTTCCCGGATCTCAAAGTTTTGTCGAAAAGGGTATCCAGATCTGCACTTTAATTCGCTATCTCGAACCTATACCTCAAAGAAAAATGGTTTATTTGGTGGGGGGATGGGTTTTCCTTGGTCAAACCATGATTTTTGAATTAACCTTATAATCGAATTGAAATTTAATAAGTAAACAAAGTAAATAAATGAATTCACCTTGCATGTATAGAAGCCCTTGTGGTGGACTCAAATACTTGAATCCACAAGTATGTATCCACCAAATGGATTTAGAATGTATAATGTATGATGTAGGATGTATCAAATCAATTTCTTTTGGATCTTCAACACCAATCTTGAATGGGTCTTGGAATAGGAAGAGGCTTGTATGGATATGGATGGAGAAATATTCAAAAAGAGGGCTCCATAGAGCTTGAATCCTTCAATGGCTACCAATGGACCTCCTTGATGAATTGGATGCTTGAATTATTGAATTCTTGAGAGTAAATTCTTTCTTGAATAGATCATGCATAGATTTTGGATGGATTTTCTTCTTGGATCTTCAAGTCTTGGATTGTTAGAGAAAATGAGAGGAGAAGGCTTCCTTACATAAAAATCTAGGGCACAATCTTCTAGAGAGGCCTACATAGGAGAATTAATTTCCCATTAGAAATATACCACTAGAAGTGGATATATATTAAATATCATTTAATAATTTTTGCTTCAATGACCAAAACAACCAACCCAGAAGCAGGAATTAAACGTTTTCAAAGCCCAGGATCCAAAAATCCTAGAAATTTGAAATCTAGACCTTAGGTCAAAAAAAGGTCAATTCTGACCTAGGTCAGGGTTGAGGTCAACCTTGACCTAGGTCAATTTCAAGGTCGACCTTGACCTAGGTCAAGGTTGAGGTCGACCTTGACCCAGAAAGGTCGACTTTGACCCTGAGGTCAAAATCTTAGTTTCTAGTTTAGGGTGTCAGAAATAGGCTAGAAAAAGTAGGAAATGGGGCACAATAGGGGAAAAAGCCAGATCCAAGTTAGAGACCCATTCAAGGCACTTGAAATGACTCCAAACCACTTAATCGGATGGCTAAATTAGTCTACAATGGAAGTGCTTCCATTTTCTGACTATACATTTAGACCCCACTTTAGTAAGAGTATGGACTTAATGCAAACTCTTGGTAAAGGAAATCATGAAGAAAAGAAAATCTTATTGAAATTAGAATGGACAAAGGAATCCTCAAGCCCCCAGGAACTTAAGTCTTTATCAACCCTAAGATCATGATAAGAGAGACGTCATTGGTTAAAGAGAAAAAGAGAGAGGGTGTGATTAGCTCGCCTAATAAGATGTGTGTATCTCACTGTGAAACACAAAAAGGATAGGATGGCCCACTAAGCAATCACTTCATAGTCACCCCAGAAAGTTGTGCATCTTCTAGTGGCTTTGTGCATGTATGCAGTGCATCTTCTGAAAACTTTTATGAAGTACCAATGGATCCATATCCTCATATCACAATGAAATACATTTGTAAAATGCATATCTCTTCAGGATTTAGCTACTTATGTGCGTTACCCTCTGAGGATTAGCATATTGAATTGTAATTGAATGCATCTATTTAGGATTTAGCATGTCGCAAAAAAAAATGTTAGAAAAAAATGCAATAATATAGAACGAGAGAGGCCGTATATATGCCCCCTCCTTAATATGGCAAAAAACATACTATTTTGACATGTTAAGGAAAGAAAAGAAGAAGGATAAAGCCTTCTTCAATATCAAGACAATATCCATAGACAACACCTAGGCCAAGCCAAGAAGGTCACAGCTCCTATGAGTTCATGGAAGTGACAAATGAAAAGATATATCATGTAAGTAGTGAAAAAGTAATACTTGTGAGGGATAGCACACTATTTAGTTTCCAAGGTGAGAGATTTATCAAGCATGGAAACCCAAAGTTAAACAAATAAATAGGTTATGATTAATGACATAGATCCTCAATGCAAACCAAAATGTTCATGTATGATTGGATATCACATAATAGATAGATACTACTTAACCAAGAAAAAAGTGGATCTCAGAAAGATAGAAAAGAAGGAGATGACATCCTTACCCCCCAAGCGTAGGAACAAGGATGAAAGAGGACCTATTATATCACTCACAACACTATGCAAGACAATGAGCCCCCAAGGATTAGGCTAACATTGTTTACATAATGTGGAGTTCCATAATAGGAATATAAATGTTATTTACAGAAAACATGATTGAAATACAACTCATTGCCACATGTTAAATAAATAACTTTACTATCAATGAGTTGCCTAATCTTATAATGTAAAGATTGACATTCATTAGTTGAGTGATCATGAAATCTATGATACAAAGAAAAAGGAAGAGTCTTCAAGTTTGAACGACGTTTCTTTTTGTGTTTAGGTCTAGTAATCATCTTAGCACGAAGGAGTTTAGGCAAAAGAAATTCTTGGTCAAATTCCGTCATAGTGTCATCATGTTTTGAAGTATTATTTGAGATGTTGTTAACATTGATGTTTTGTTGAGGATTAAATACCAATCCATAAGAATTCTCATGGCTTCCATTGTATAAGGGCATTTGAATTCCATGTTTATTCTTACCACATATTTTACCATGGAATCCTTGTTTAACTTGTAAATGATAACCATGATCATAATGAGAAGCCATATCAGAAGGAGTCAATGGAACTTCAGTTGTCAGTATGTCATCATTAGTAGGTTTGATAGATTTATAGTGGGTAGAAGAAATGACAAAATTATTATGAAGGGAATGAGAAGTAGAAGCAAAAGCTCATTGTTCAAACTCTATTTGTTGCTTCATAAAATCAAGATCAGAGATCTTATACTCTCCAATAAAGGTAGGATTAAAATCCAAGGTTGCCTAATCATCTCCAGGAAGAGAATTAGAGAAATAAGGATTAGTATTAGGAAGAGAAGTATTGTGGGTTTGAATATTCAAACAAGGATTTGGCACACCATCCGCATGAAGTGTATATATCATGTTGTTATGAATAAACTTGACTTTACAGTGAAGAGTGGAAGGAAAAACATATATCTCATGCAACCAAGGCCTACCCAAAAGAAGGTTATGATTGAGGGGTCAAGCCATAACATGAATAGGTGTATTGAGAATAACTGGACCAACCTTAATAGGTAAGGTAATGATGCCCAAAGTGTTCTTAGAAATTTTATCAAAGCCACGTATATGAGCATTATCAGGTTGAATAGTTGAAAGATCGGCTTTAATTTATTTGAGAATTTCCATTATACAAATATTAAGCCCAGATCCATTATCAATCAAGGTCCTATGGATGATACTCTTATTGATAGTAACAACAAACATAAGAGAATCATATTGATTCTGAACTTCTTTAGAAGGTAAATCCTTTTGAGTAAACACAATGTCATGAGGACCTGGGGTAGCATGCATGCACTGTAACAAGGCATTGGTGTTCTCTTGATTAGGAGGTGGAATGGAAAGAGTTTCTAGAGCTTTTCAAGAGGCTTCATGGTAGGTAGGTGAAGTTTGAAGAAGCTCCCATAAAGAAATTTTGGTAGGGGTATTGTGAAATTAGTTTATCAAATCATACTCCGAGCTAGGAAGATAGGGTGGAGGAGGAAGAATGGGTTGAGAAGGTGGTAAATAAGTAGGAACCACCAAATTAGGTTCAGGGTTATTCCTCATACAATATGTGTGAGCTATCAAATCTTGATCATTGAAAGACTCTAAAGACTCCATAGGTTTACCTTTGATCATAATGCGAGGACAACCTTTTATATTCAACAAGGGTGATAAACCATGTTAGTTGTCTCAACACTACAAATAGATTCACAAGAAGGAAGAAAATAATACATCCTAGGAGGAGGTGAGGTAGGATCTTGATTCTCCATAAGATCATCACTAAGAGGGAGATCATTAATGAAATTCATATCCTTCTCCGCTAATGCCTCATCATTGGAAGGAATCCCAAATGGAGGTAAAGTATCTATAATGTCTTCTTCTTTCTCTAAAATCTCTGCATAAGGGGAGTGTGGTTTAGAAAAAGAGTCACCATCATTTATGAATATGTCATCCATTAATAAATCATCCTCTTGTATCAAAGCTTCTTCAAGATGAGGGATAAATCAATGTCTTTAGCCAAGGGTTCATCCCAAATAGGAGGATCATCCACAATGGCTTCATGAGGAAGAGAGTAATCAACATCCAAATCCAAAGGTTCATCCCAAATAGGAGGATTATCATCCCTATCAATAAATAATATTGTAGGAGCATCATAAATAACTAAAGCTTGATCCCTAAAGAGAAAGAAGGTAAATTATATTCTAAAGTAGGCTCATGGAAAAGACATATATCAGGAGAAGAGTTAACATCAATCCTCAACTCATCTCCATAAAGAGAAATATGATGGAGAGAAAGATTAAAGTCATCTTCTTTCTCTAATATATCCTTACAAGGTAACACAAGAGAGGTCAAAGAAACATCACATGCACTAAATAAAGTCTTTCTAGGTGTAACACCATGAAATGGTAAAGTAAGAGGAGGATGTTGTTTAATCCCAAAAGTTATAGAAGGATGTTTGGAAAACACTTGAAACAACTTGTGCAACATGATAACAAATAAAGAAATACATAGACAATAGATCTAAATATATCCAAATGCATTCAAATAAAATCTATAAGTATGAAAAATGTAATTTTTTTTTTATTTTTAAAGAAATGTTATGATTTTTTTTTATATATAAGTGCAAGAGCATAAAAGAAATCTACTTTTAAATGCATGTAAGATCTAACACAAGATGCAAATATAAAACCAAAAAGAAAGAGTTGTCTATCGCGGGTTCACCAAAATGTAATATAAGAAAATATGGATAGGGTTTAGAACAATGGATATTTTCTCATAGAAGTGTCCCTATGCACATATTATCCACTTACATTTAATTGTAATTGATAAGGGGTGTAAATCAGGAAATGTTTGTAAAGGAAAATGGAATAAAATACATATGTATGAAAATAACCAGCTTAAACCCTTGTCAGATGGTCTCATAAACTATTGATTTCTATGTTCTTGAACCAAAATTGCGAGATCTACAAAACCCAGAAATCTTTTTCTTTTTTGAGAAAGGTTGATTCTGATCCTCAAGTCAATGTCAACCTTGACCAAGAACTTTTGATTCTAACCTAGGTAAGGGTTGAGGTCATCCTTGACCTAGGTTAGTGTCAACCTTGACCCCAAAATTTTGACCTTGACCTACATAGATGCGACAGAAAATCTATTCATAGATCTTGAAAGTTTACCAAAAAGGGTATCCAGATCTGCACTTTAATTCATTGTCCCGAACTTGTACATGCAAGAAAAATTTTTTGTTTGCTGGGAGGGAGGGGTTTGCTTTTGTCAAACCCCAGTTTTTGAATTAACCTTATAATCGAATTGAAATTGCATAAGTAAACAAAGTAAATAAATGAATTCACCTTGCTTGTATAGAAGCCGTTGTGGTGGATTCAAATCCTTGGATCCATAAGTATGTATGCATGAAATGGATGTATAATGTACAATGTCTCAAATCAATTACTTTTGGATCTTCAAAACCAATCTTGAATGGATCTTGGAATAGGAAGAGGCTTGCATGGTGTGGATGGAGAAATCTTCAATAAGAGGGCTCCATAGAGCTTGAATCCTTCAATGGCTACCAATGGACCTCCTTGATGAATTGGATGCTTGAATTCCTGAATGATTGAATGCTTGAGAGTAGATTCTTGCTTCAATAGATCATGCATAGAGTTTGGATGGAGTTTCTTCTTGCATCTTCAAGTCTTGGATTGTTAGAAATATGAGAGGAGAAGGCTTCCTTATATACAAATCTAGGGAAAAATCTTCTCGAGAAGCCTACATAGGATAATTAAATTCCCATTAGACCTATACACCTAGAAGTGGACCTATATTAAATATAATTTAAGAATTGTTGCTTTAAAGACCAAAAAATCTGACCCAGAAGTGGGAATTAAACTTTTTCAAAGTTCGAGATCCAAAAATAACAGAAATCTGAAATCTCAAGCTTAGGTAAGAAAAAGGTCAATTTTGACCTGGGTTAGGGTCGAGGTCAACCTTGACCTAGGTTAGGGTAAAGGTTGAGCTTGACCTAGGTAAGAAATCAGATAGGGTTTAGAACAATAGAGATTTTCTCATAGAAGTGTCCCTATGCACATATTATCCAGTTACATTTAATTGTAATTGATAAGGGGTGTAAATATGGAAATTTTTGTAAAGGAAAATGGAATAAAATACATACCTCTAAAAAATAACCTACTTAAAACCCTATCAGATGGTCTGAGAAACTATTATTTTTGCGTAATTCAACCAAAACTACGCAATCTACAAAACCCAGAAATCTTTTTCTTTTTTGAGAAAGGTCGATTCTGACCCTCAAGTCAATGTCGACCTTAACCTTGAATTTCCAATTCTAACCTAGGTTAGGGTTGAGGTTGTCCTTGACCTAGATTAGGGTCGACCTTGACCCCAAAATGTCAACCTTTACCTGCACATCTCCAACGGAAAATCTATTTGCAGATCCTGAAAGTTTGCTGAAAAGGGTATCCAGATCTGCACTTTCATTTGCTGTCCCAAACCTTTACCTGCAAGAAAAATTGTTTGTTTTTTGGGGGAAGGGATTTGCCTTGTTCAAACCCTAGCTTTGGAATTAACCTTATAACTGAATTGAAATTTCATAAGTAAACAAAGTAAATAAACAAATTCACCTTGCCTGTATAGAAGCCCTTGTGGTGGATTCAAATCCTTGGATCCACAAGTATGTATGCACCAAATAGATGTAGAATGTAGAATGTATGATGTAGTATGTCTAAAATCAATTTATTTTGGATCTTCAATACCAATATTGAATGGATCTTGGAATAGGAAGAGGCTTGCATGGATGTGGATGGAGAAATCTTCAATAAGAGGGCTCCGTAGAGCTTGAATCCTTCAATGGCTACCAATAGACCTCCATGATGAATTGGATGCATGAATTATTGAATTATTGAATGCTTGAGAGTAGATTCTTGCTACAATAGATCATGCATAGAGTTTGGATGGAGTTGCTTCTTGCATCTTCAAGTCTTCAATTGTTAGAGAAAATGAGAGGAGAAGGCTTCCTTATATACAAATCTAGGGCACAATCTACTAGAGAGGCCTACATAGGAGAATTAACTTCCCATTAGACCTATAGCCATAGAAGTGGACTTATATTAAATATAATTTAATAATTTTTGCTTCAAAGACCGAAACAGCCTACCCGGAAGCGACAATTAAACTCTTCCAAAGCCTGAGATCCAAAAATCTCAGAAATCTAAAATCTGGACCTTAGGTCAGAAAAAGGTCAATTTTGACCTAGATCAGGGTCAAGGTTGACCTTCACCTAGGTCAGGGTTGAGGTCAACCTTGACCTAGGTCAAGGTTGAGGTCGACCTTGACCCAGAAAGGTCAACTTTGACTCTAAGGTCAAAAATATTTGTTTCTAGTTTAGGGTGTTAGAAACAGACTGGAAAAAGTGGGAAATGGGGAAGAATATGGGAAAAAGATAGATCCAATTCAGAGACCCATTCAAGGAAATTTAAATGACCCCAAACCACTTACTCAAAAGGCTAAACCAGTCTATAATGGAAGTGCTTCCATTTTCTAACTATACACAAGGTATGTTGAGCAGTGTGTCATATGCATGAAAGCCAAAGGAGGAATAAGTATTGCAGGTTTATATCAACCTTTACCAGTCCCTAATAGGCCATGGGAGTATGTGAGCATGGAATTCATAGTAGGTCTACCCAGAACAAAGAAAGGATATGAAAAAAATTATGTATTCATTGACAGATTTAGCAAAATGGGACATTTCATTCCCTGTAATAATTCATGGTTTGCCCCTAAGTATTGTATCAGATAGGGATGCAAAGTTTATGAGCCATTTCTAGAGAACTTTGTGGACTAGATTGCATACTAATCTATCTTTTGGTTCAACCTACCATCTTCATATAGATGGAAAAACCAAGGTGGTCAATAGAGTATTGGGTGACCTATTGAGCTTCCTAAGTAAGGAGTATGGTCACACATGGGATGTGGCTATTCCCCAAGCAGAGTATGCATACAATAACAGTAAGAACATAACCACAGGGAGAAACCAATTTCAGATAGTTTATGTAATGCACCCAAGAGGTGTGTTTGAGCTTAGGGATCTTGGAGGAATGGAGTACATGAGTTGTCATGCTGAGGACTTCACTCAAACTATGAAGGAAATCCAAGAAACAGTCAAGAAGACCATACAAGACAGTACACAAAAATTGAAGGTTAGAGTTGATGAAAAGAGGAGAGACATTTAGTTTGAGGTAGGTGACTATGTGATGGTTAATTTTAACAAATCTCAGTTACATAAGGGTGTCCCTACTAAAATTCAGATGAAGAGGGTGGGGCCTTGCAAGATCCTAGCCAAATATAGGGCTAATGCATATAAAATAGACCTACCTTAAGATTTGAGCATATCTCCGGTGTTCAATATACAATAATTGATCCAATTCAAAGGGAAGATAAATGAGAAGGTTCAAAGTAGTCAAGGGGTCAGTGGTGATGTTGAGGCTACTGTATTACCTCCCAAGCCACAGTTGGAAGCTGACAGAGTGCTAGACTCAAGAGTCAAGAAGACTACAAGGCACAAGGTGTACATGGAATACCTTATCAAGTGGAAGAATATGCCTAAATTACAGGCCTCATGCATTTCAGAAGTAGAATTCAAGAAATTGGGAATCTTTGAAGATTTTTTGTCCACATGAGTGACATAAATTTCCTTTGTGGGGGAGTATGGTGCAGGAGCACCTAGGTAGGGTTAGAATATAACCTAGGGCTTCTAAGTTTTTTTGGCTTGTAGTGGTCCTAGCCTCACCACTACTAAAATAATAGGACTAGGAGGGTCCTAGGATGTTTTGAGTTAGATGAGGAGTTCTAGTTAGGTGTTTAGTGATGTTATTTCTTATAATGTCCAAAGTTGCTCTTTTGTTCCAAAGTGCCAATGTTGGGGAAATAGTGAGAATGAAACATCCAATGGTCAAATTGGAAGATTAAGGGCTTATAAGGATTATTTGATGTTTAATTATCCTAACTATACAATTTTCTAAGTTCTTGAGGTGTTTTTTCATGTTCTATGCAAGAAGTACAAAAGTTGTCAATGTTGTCATTGACAACATTGACAACATTTCTTGAAATTATGTCTTTTAGGGAATTGGAGGGTCCTAACTATTTGAAGATATCAGGTTAGGACCATGGAAACCTATATAAGACCTCCCTCAACCTTTTGAATAGGTTAGTTGATTTTTATAAGATACTATAGAGACTGTATAATCTAAGAAATAGTTGCAGTTCTTGTATTTCTGAGCATTTTGTATTTTCATGGATTAGATTACCTACTGTAACTCTTGATTATGTTAGGGTGGCATGTTTTAGGATTTTATGTGGTGGTATATTTCTATTTGGTGTTTATTTAGTTATTTTTTTAAATTCTTTTTTTCCCTAACCAGTCACTGGTCTGAACCAAGCCACTTCTGTAAATGGGTTCATATGTCCTCTTCCTACCGGGGAGTTTGCACGGGGCTTTGAGATTAGGGAGATGACTCCATGTAAATATTTTATAGTGAAGGAGGGGCCCTGGGAAGCAAGGAATCTATTTTTAATGTGATTCCCTAGGTGATCCAGAGATGCCTGGCTAGGGATCACAGGAAGTTGCAAAGATAGTTGGAGGGATTGAAAGCATTGATTGCTTCAATTAGGGATTGCGGAGAGGTAGTTTTGTGTGTTGAGGAGTTCTAACTTAGAGGATAAGATTGGGTGAGGTGTTTTGAAGGGAAAGAAACAAATTCTTTGTGTAGACAATGTAAATTCTCGGAAACCCTTCTTTTTAGGCATGATTATAGGAGCTCCTATATGGACAAACTTGGGAAGTAAGACCTAGAAAATATTTAGGATCTTGATAAAGGGTATCATAATCCATTATTATTTTCCCAAATTGTTAAGGATTTTTGCAAGTTATTTGGCAAAAACCTCCTTATTAGGCCTAATGATTATAGCCCTATTTTTGGTGAATTTGACTTGGTTTTTGGCACTCATTTTGGGTTCCATTATAAAGGGTGTTTATGGACATTGGATTGGATCCAATTAACCATCTAGTGGAATGCCTCTCCATATGGAAGATTTCTTGATCAGTTTGGATTAATTCTTGAATATGGGGAAGAAGAGCACTATGGCTACTTATTGAAGTAGATTGATTTTCTTGTTGGTGTACTCAAGCTAAAATTGAGTGGGATCTTGAGAGAAGGATCTTTGAAGGTTAGGGTTACTGAAGAACCCTACTTAGGATAGAGAAGAGTCCTATTGAAGACCCTAGTGGAGGATAGAGTAGGAGAGAAAGGCATGTAGTTACATCATCCAAGCTCTTAGCTTCTCTCACTGTCTCTCACATTGTGGTAGTGAATCTATGTCTTTGGCCCTATCTCTGGGATGATCCTATCTAGGGGTTCTTCCTCCACTACTACTCTCACCTGCTTGCTTATGTCCTATGGGTCTCTATTGTTATTGTTTCCTCGTTAGTAGTGAACCTATATTTCTGTGTGGAGGTATGAATCTAACACCGGTGTGCCTTTCCTCCTCTGCACCACCACCCATATCATCTCCCTTATCATCTCAGTCATGTATCTAACCTCTTTCTATAGGAGGGCCCCTAATATCTCTCTCACCCCTATCATGCCTACAATCTCTCCCATCTCTAACACCCCTGTATCCTCTGCCTCTACCTCCAACAAGACCATCATCAATAGGATAATAATCTAGTACATCATCAATGCATAGTTCAATCTCATCTGTAGAATTGATTTGTGGGAATGGATACTATGAAATATAATCACGGTAATCATCACTAATCCCTCTATCCTCCACATCTGCCCGATAGTCCCAACACATTGCAACCATCTGTGTGATCTCTCTCTGTGTAGTATCATAGGCTAAGAGAGCACCCACTATAGATCCTCATCCCAAATATGGGCATACAGTGTAAGATCTCAAGGAGATCCTTTCACTTTTCCATACTATCATAGCACTCGCATGATAATGAATCTCTCAATGATGTCTCTAGTACGCCCAATCAAATATCTTCTTTGGAAGAAATATGGCATCTACAGCCAATCTGACCCCCACTCCTCATAATCAAGGTATAGTTGTAACTCGACCTCTATAACATGATCCAAAAATCTAGGCCAATACTCCAGATTACCCAGGGGAGGATGGTGGACATAACCTTAATACATGTATACATATAAATCCTCAAGAGACCGCTATCTGTCAACAACCGGATGTGTCATTGGGAAGTGCTCCCAATCCCAAATCTGAAGTATTAAAATCCCAATATTCATACTCCAAGAATACTCATAGACTATCTTATGAAGCTCTCTATACATATGTTCCAGAATATAGCTACCCCATTCAAATCTGTGGTTAAATCTGACCATCTGCTCTAACTTACCAACCAGATCACACATAAAACCATGTTTTCCATGCTCAAGCATCTGGATACCTCCTATCAAACTAGACAAAAGCACAAGAAGGTGCTTGTAGTGAGATAACATATAATCCCAAGATAGATAACGTCTTGGAATGGAAGGATCAACAAAGAATCTCTGAGAATATATGATAGCCGTTGTTGATCGTGACTCAAAGTGAACCTCATGACCCATCATAGGAATGTGCATGATACACCACACATACTCAGTAGTCACTATCATCTAACCTATGGTAAGGTGGAAGGTGTTGTGCTTTGAGTGCCATCTCTCAGCAAGAGAAATCAAAAACCCTTAATTTAGGCTAAGGTCGGTTAAATTGATCAAAGCACCTTAACATAAATGGCCAACAATTTGTCGCTCTGCCTTAGTCAGGGAGCTAGATAATGCAAGAACATGAATACGCTGGGATACTCAGAAATAAACCATATGAAACTCAATCTTTTAGGTAGAAATAAGGGAATTACATTAGTATTTCAGCTAAATAAAAGATTCACAATGTCTAACAACTAGTCTTTTTTAGAAAATAGAAGAAATACAATCAATTTTAAATTTTAAACATCATTTACAAGAAATGATCTTGTTTTTCCCGGATGTGATCTCGCATCCCAGTTTTGATCCTATTTTTAAAGGGTGTGATGGGGAAAAACAAATGTGATCTTGTTTTCACAACATGCGACATTCATGCATTGGTCAAGAATTACCAAATGTGATCAACTGATGACTCACAAGATGCGATCCTATTTCATTGGGATACAATCCATAAATGTTTCATTTCCCAGATGCAACATGTGATTCAATGAAGGTGAGACAAAATCTTAGGTGTGATCCAAAACAATATTGGATATATCTACTGCAAAACAACTCAAAAAATTGAATAGAAAGCGTAAAAAGAAAGGTCTCAATGTACTCACCGGGGGTGCATAATGTGTCGGCTTCTTGTGACAATGCACAAGCTTGAATTAATGCCCTTTGACAGGGCCCACCATCTTCTGTCCAGAGCTCAAAAAATTACAAAGGGTAAAAGTGAACATGAGTGGGTAAAAAGGCATTTTTTAGGCTTATATTGACCTTTTAGGGCTAAAAAGAAGCTCCAAAACCCTAAGAACTCTATCAGTACTCCATTTGTTCCTTCTCTAATCTATCGGGAAAAAAATCCAACTTGCAGACAACATCAATCTTAGTGTAGTAATAATTTTGTGACAGTCTCCAACAAATGCATAAATGATTTATACATAGAGAAAGTGATTCACAAGTTTTACGCAATGATTTTCAAGGCTCTTTATCAACAGTTGCACATCACATATTTAAAATCTTGGTTGGATATCATTTAATTTTCCTCATGAATACGTTTCAAAGTAGTTAACTTGGTAAAAAAAAATATTCTCTTAACACATTTTCTCTCCAATGCATATTATAATTGTTTCTTATTGATCCAATAGAGTTCCTAATTGATCTATCATGGATATTCACATTCCAACAGAGGGATTTCAATACTATTTCCTGTGATTTCATTTCTGAGGGGGCATGATCACACCTAAAATCAATCAATTTCTTACTCAAAAGAAAAGTTGACTTCATCATCAAATGAATATGGGCATGACCATTTCCTTTGATCAAGTTGGGATTGTTGGATAAAAGGATTCAACGAAAAACAAGCTGGATACCTATTCCTACAATCTCTCAAATCATTTATCAAGCTCTTGGTAACTTCTTAGTGACCTTTGTTCGATCAAGTTTGGAGTCAATATTATTAATTCTAGTTCAATAAGTTCATAATTGATATCTCTAATTGAATATTGAGTCAATCTTCATTCTGTAAAGTTTGAAGTTGATACTATCCGTCTTAGTTCAATCAAGTTCAAAATTCTCTAAACATTCTAAAGTTGACATCAGACATTCTTTGAATCAATTCACTTCTCGCACATCAATTCAAAGAGGGGATAATGTAACCACCCTAAATTGGTCTACTCTAACTAGGGACTGTGTTTTCCCTAAATGTAATCATACTCTCAATTATGTCAATCTGACTATTTGATTATTTGCATTATTCATCAAAATCAATCTAATCCCTCAAACCATAGTGATTTTATCACTACCTCACATTAATTACCTTGGCCTTTTTAATTAAATCAATCCCATTAAATTCTTTTGCTAAATTAATAAATTAAAAGGGAATTACTAAATAATCTCAATTATAACTAATTAATTTCACATGGAAAGTCAATCCATGGACCAATGAGAGTTAACTCAAATGGATTAACTAAGTTTCAATCCTCACCTCTCCTCATGGATTGATCTCAACCCTCCATTTCTCATTCCCCTATATAGAAGGATTGATTTTTGAGCTTAAAGGGGTCATAATTTTTAGAAGTCTTAATTCAATCTTAAGTTACCAATTTGATTTCATATCTAATTAGAGAACATTTAAATTAAGTTCAAGTGAATGAATCATGTTTTTAGTCTAAATTGCATACTAACTAGCTTCATTTTACATTTGAATCTTCCATTTTAGGATTGAATGTGTCACTGATCTAAAGCATAATATGAGAGAAAATTCATAATTTAGATCATGCTCTTTATAAATAGGAAGAAATATATTGGTTTCTTTGGTTTCCTTATGCTTTGCAAATGAATTTGATGTTTTTAATAGTTGATATAATGACATTGAAGTGTTGTGTTTCAGCTTTGTAGGTGTGATATTCAAACACATAAATATGTGTTTATAATTGAAATGACTTACATAACTCACTTAAAAATTAATTAAATAATGAAAATTTAAAATTTTACTATGTGACCATGGTTAGTGATTCCCTCTACGGGACAATGAGGTCCACTCTCTTGGAAAACAAAAGTGGTGGAAGTCAACTCTTGTACAAATAAACATTACAAAATTGTGAGTTCATGGTCATGTGTGAGTCAATTTTAATAATCCCTATAAAAGAGAGGTACATAATAGACATTGCAAATATAATTTTAATCATGACATAAAAGGACAATGTCGACAACTGCATTTGGCTCAACCCAGTAGCCATACTAAGACTGATGGTGTTGTTGACCTAAACAACATATAAAAAACATGAATCAAACTTGTATGTACATAAATTATAAAGTATATAAATACTTAAAATGTAAGCAATAAAATCATGCATTAGGTGTGTGATGTGTGGCCAAAGTCACTAATGGGTGATGATGTAGATGTGATGCATCTTCAGACAATCCAGTAGCCTACAATTGCCAAAAATTAAAAATGAATCAAAGTTATACACAAATTACTAAGCATATGAAAACTTAAAGTTAATGGATGAGAAACATACTAGGGGTATGTGAGGATGAGCGTCAGTGATCTATGAGAGAGAGTGTGAAGAAGTGCCAACCTGATAAAATTATACACCATACAAATTTGCTAAAAATATATCATAGACATTAAAAAATGAAAATGAAAATTATTTATTATTAATTTAATTAAATGTATCTCTAGATCAAAGTGCATATCGTGAATGGGGCACCGACATCTCGAGGTGAAATGATGATGGTCCCTCATAACTGTACATGACATAGTGTCAACCCTCCTCTGTTCACCAAGTATCCCAAATGTTATAGAATTGAATATGTGTATATATGAAATTTAATATTGCACTATAAATTAAAAATAAATTTACCTTTATAGAATGATCATCATCTGTGTAGATAAAATAAACACATGATGTGATGTCATTTCTAGCATCACCCTCAGCAAAATTAACATCAGCACTTGCTCAAGATCAATCTAAGGACCCCAACATATATCCCCGTAGCTTGTATAGATATGTAGTATACTAGGACCAGCCATCACCTAGGTCAATTGATCCACCAAATTTCCTGAAAGGGCACTCAATGCACCAAGATTAGAAATCACTGCTTGATGTTGGATGAGTGCAAGAATAAATGGAGTAAGAGGAGGAACAAGGGGATCACCACGTACACAATCTCAATTAACTCTATCACTCAATTTATCTCCTGGCCTGTCCTGTGGCATAACCCCACCAACCCCATGGAATGCTTTCATATCAAATAAATTGAGTTTCCTACACAATTCAAACTCAACCCATAATTTTTTAAAACATACAATGGCACCTCATGATTAATGTGTTGTGGAGGTTCCAATACCATCCACCACCACTCCAAAAATGTGTAGCAATCTGTGGGTGCCAACAACACCTAATAGAAATGCATGGCTTATTTCTAGATATCTCCTTTTATTTTAGGGTTTGCAAAATAGCATTTCATATATTTTTGGTAATTTTAAAATCATTGATCTCTTTATAAGAAGGTCATTAGAATAATATACATGCATATACTCCCTCCATTTATGGTAACTATCAAGCTCAGATTCTAGTGCATGTATAGTATCTACAATACCATGTAGTTTGCAAGGTGTCGTAGTTGTGGAGATGGGAAATCATCATGTTTAATGTTATTAATATCTTGTGTAATATCCCACATTATTCATGTTATTCTCTCTCAAATCCTTGGGTGTAGGTGGAGGTGGGGGTGTTGGTGGAGGTGGAGGGAGTGGAGGTGGTGGTGGCTATTGACCTAAATGGTAGTCTACGCTAAACTACACCATGTTAAATGAATATAGTCTACACATATATACAAACATATAAATTTACAGTTAATATTTAATTTAAATTTTACCTTACAAAGAAAAACTAATAATTAAATACAACATTTAGAAATATAACACTAAATATGCACTTTTCCACAACTAAATTAAGCATTGAAAAAATCTATACCAATAATTTTAAAATAAATAAATAGAGAGAGAGAGAGAGAGAGAGAGAGAGAGAGAGAGAGAGAGAGAGAGAGAGAGAGAGAGAGAGAGAGAGAGAGAGA
>MU224635.1:289785-317497 GCA_018584345.1 Thuja plicata | reverse complement strand
GAGAGAGAGAGAGAGAGAGAGAGAGAGAGAGAGAGAGAGAGAGAGAGAGAGAGAGATTATTTTCTATCTAGGGTTTTTCATTTCTTGGTAGTTTTTAGAGTTTATGCACATTTCAAAGGTTTTAGTTGCACAACTAGGGTTTGCATATTTAAAGGGTTTACATTTTTGTTTTTGTTTTCTACCTAGGTTTTTAATTTTTAATGATATTTTTAATTTTTTAGGTTTTCTAATATTTTGCGAACTAAACAAAAACTTAAAAATAACTATTTTAAACATAAAATTAATATTTTTTCTACACTATTTGAAAAAAAAAACAAATTTAAAATTTTTATTTACAGTTATATAATAAATAATTAAAAAATAATAGTAAACTATTATTTTTTTCTACAAAAATAAACAAAAAATGAATATTAATAAAATAAATAAATGTATGTACCTAGAATGTAGAAAAAATGACTGAGTGGGTCACAGGGGAAGCTGAAATCGGGCACTCGTATGCTCCAAATTGCTACACCATTTTGCAGATAGTAAAAATGAATAAAAAATTAGTAAAAAAAATATACTTATAAATTGGGAACCCAATTTGTAAGAAACAAGTTCTCAATGTGTAAAAATTTGGCACCCATTTTTTCTTGGGTGCTCGCAAGTAAACGAGTGCTCATTTTTTAAACGGGCGCTCAAAGATAAATGGGCACCTGATTATTAAAAATTGGGTGCCTATTTATTGTGGCAATTTTTTCAACCTTAAGACTTTCGCCGAATTGGGACCTTACTTCTTGCAACTATCATTCGTTGTATGGTGCTTTAACTACATATAAAATTAGAGAATTTGACAAAGATGATCCTAAGGAAGAGGTTACATTCAAATTTGGTAAGAAGACTGAGGAAGATACTGATATGCTTAATGGATTTGAAGATGGTGAAGAGAATTTTTTAAGGAGGTTGATGAAAGGGACTAATAAATACAAAGGTAAATTACCTTTCAAATGTTTTAGTTATGGTAGAATTGGTCATTATGCTTCTAAGTGAAAAATCAAAGCATTACGTTTCTTATTTGGGTAACTTTCTTAAGTAAAAAATCAAAGCATGCTTAGATTTTATCATAGTATTTGGTTTATAATGAAATATAATTTAAAATAAAGGTCTTGTGAAGGTGGGAAAGAGGGTAAAAAAATTAAATTGAGGATCCCCCTTTCTTAATCACATTAGAATATGAAGCCACGAGAAGATAAGTGTGATTGACTAACTCTTTGTTCGAGAGAGTCAATTTAGCATCATAGTCTTAGGATTCTATTATTTTACTACTTATGAATTATTGATAGGATAAGTCAAAAGGTTTAGGAATTTAGACTTTAAACTAAAAATCATATTTAACAAAAAGTGTTAAAAAAAAAGTATATCAATTAATGGAATGGAAATTGTAATATGCATCTAGATCTGAAGTTTGAGTTGATTGAGTGAGAACTTTGTCAAGAAAGGAGACTTGGTCAAGAGACTAATATAATTCATAAGGTTTAATATTATAGATCCTATAGGTCTACACTAGGTTCCTCTAAAATCTAAGCACATTTAGAGGGACTATTTCACCCAAAGAAACCTAGTCTTAGGACTAGGTCGCCCTAGGAAATTGAGTCCTAGGATCTAGAGATAAAGTTATTTATCTGGGTCTATGAAAGTTTAGAGGAATAATTACTTTTGTTGTCTCTTTTTGAACCTATATTTGAACCTTCAAAACTAAAAAATGGCATGTCTATGGCTTGGTAGGGGTTTTCCTTAGTCAACCCCCTATTTTAGTGATTTTCGGCTGCACCAAGAATTGTTATTAAAAATTAAAATTGTGTGTGATCTTGATTCTTAAGTGTGTCTAATAATGCTATTGTCTAGATTACATAAATGTAACTTAGAGATATGCTGAAGTGTGTTAGAGGAAAACCCTAAATGATATTAATTTAAATCACGAGAGCATGAATCACATAACTTTAAATGCTAAAATTTAGATATGAATCTTGTATGTAGAAATATAATAAAAACATGAAAATATACGACACCCAAAGGGAGAGGTACAAGAAAATCATCACTTGGTAATTCCTTATTATCCTCCAAAATCTCTTGAATCTTCCATGATGATGCATGAAAAATGGATTGAAATCTTGATGCTTTCTAATTTTTCCTTGAATTCATTGACCTTCACCTAATAGGATATCTTTAATTTGTAGAGCTAGTATTTTGTAATTTCTTGATCTCACAAATGAGGAGGTTTCCTTTCTTATATATGAGATCAAGTAGGTTTAATTTGTGTAGAATTTTCAATTGAATCCCTATGTGATGTATTTCTCGCCCAACCCCTAGTTTAGAATTCCTGATCTTATGTGCCTAATGTTCTTAATCTAACTTTGTTTTGTATTTAATTATGGATTCTTCTCACAGTGCTAGATCCTAGTTCCCAATTTAGGTTTTCATTGGAGAGTTAAGTTTCCCTAGGAACCCCACTCCCTGATTCTTGGCCCAAAAATCAAACCACTCAATAGTTATCTCGGGGAAGTGATAATTTTAATCTTGTGTCACATTGCTCCAAAATTTACACCCTAAAATTCTTGAGAGAGGTATAAAACAAGCTTCCCTCCCCAATTTTGAAATACACACTCAAGAATTCAATTACATCTATAAGTACAAGCACTTAAGTCCTAAAGAGAAAGAGAGCAATAATCAATCCATTGAAGACAAGGAGTAACTTTCAAATTTATGCATTCACGATGACATCTATGATCTTGTTTTCCTAAATTCAAAACTACATGATCAACATCAACACTTCATGAGCATTTTAATATAGAGAAGGCCTATAAAGGCATAAGCATTTTATTTTTATATCTATCCTCTACTATATATCAACACAGTCTCAAAAAAATTTTAAATTACATTTCAATTTAAATTTTAATTCCTAAGTGAGGTCTGAACTAGATAAACCCATTTATAAGCAATATTTTCTGTCTCTTTTCTGTCTAGGAATAGCTAGTAGCCACAAAAAGAAAGATACAAATAAATCATTCATAGATCTATGGTCTACAAGTCATTAAATCTGAAATAGTCAAGAGTGGGATGCCCCAACTAATTGAGTCCTAGGAGAAACTCACCCAAGCTTGACTTATCCAATAATTTATTCCACAGATCAGTTACAATATTTAATTCTCAAGAATTCTACTACAATTTGTTTGCTAGTTCATTGTTTTACTATACATGTTGAAAGTTGTATTTCTACCATATCTTTCCCAAGATCTTGCATTATCTTTCTACAATTTTAAAGTCATCTTTCAACTCCCAATGAGGGACCATTTTATTCAAGTTGCACCCAAGGATCGTTGAGGCAATTGGATCATTCTCCTTCTAATTTAATGCCCAATAGTGGAATTATCCCTAAGAGGCCTAGTTTGCATGCATAGACTAACTCTCTCCTACTTACCTACATTAAATTTTGGTGAACCCGACATATCCAAAAAATTTCTTGCTTCTAATATGGATGTCTAGATATGATTTAAAAACATTTCTTTAATATATGTTTCATTTTTTTATCTTATGCAATTTCATTTCATGTAATGTTTAAATGGTCATTTAAAAAAAAAAAATTGCATTGTTTTGTGAGGCCTACCCCAGCCCAACATAGATTAGTACTATTTTTCACTTATATAATCTTGAGTCAATACTAATTTTTCTATAGTCTTACTATTGGGACACATGTATTACTTTATGGATCTGTTGACTCCTTTTCTTGTATACAACACCTAATTTTGTAATCAGGGAATCTATTAGATACTTGTGTGAGTGATGCAGATTTCTGTTTAGGAATTAGTTTTGATGGTTTAGTATACTATATTAGTAAGTAGATGTTAGATAATATCAATATGCAAATTTATTAAGAGTTATGTTTATGCATATGGATTAGATGCAGATATTATTAATAAATCATCGATGTAAATATGAGTGAATGTGTGTTCTACTTACATTATGTACTCTTTTATGCTTATGTATCAATTTATTGGACCTACTCATGTGTGCAATGAGTGTGCAGGACAAGTTGAACATGGTACTAATCGGGGATTCAGGAATGTACCTATGTGAAAACCGTGATGCTAAGGCCCTGTCTATAAAAAGAGACATGGACCTCGTTGTATTTTATTTTTATTCTTTAAAGTATGGTTAATGATTGTATTTTATTTAATTGAGTAAATGTGTAATAAGTCATGTTCATGTGAATTTATTGTGTCACTTGACACATGTGCACCTTGTGTGTTGGCATGGATAGTGAATGTGACTAGCATAGGATTAACTTTACCCAAGAGTTACCTAGTATAGTCCCAATACTTACCCTAAGGTTTAGTAAGATAAGATTGAGTCAAGGAAGATAAGGGTGAGTCAAGAGAGATTAGATTGAGTCTTGAGGGTTAGATTTTCGAGAGTTAACCTTGAATAGAGTTTAGGAGGGTCATTTGGGCTCCCAGAGAGTAACTAGGGTCAAAACTAACTACCCTACTTGGTACCTTAGGGATTAGGGGTCATTTTCAACCCATTAAGAGCCTCAAAACTCATTTATGACTCCCCTAAAGTCACCATTTTGGGAATTAGCGAATTTGAAGAGTTGTAAGACTTTGGTTAAGCCATCCATTCTTTCCTTTCAAGCATTTAACTCCATCTATGGAGAAGGCAAGTGGCGAGAGTAGATGGATTGGGGTCTCCCCTCCATTTATGACTCCTAATATTTTAGGAAGAATGCCTTTATAAGGAAGGGTTTAGAGGGAGTTTGGGTACACACCCACTCTCTATTTTTAGAGATAGATTGATTTTGTAGGAGTAAGTCTTGAGAGAAGGAGTAAGGAATGGAAGGAGAATCTCTTCAAAAACCACCTTGCATTTACCATAGATTGGATTTGAGGTGAGTTTCCTAGATAGCTTAGTTTTGAGTAGTCCTTGCTTGCATTTGTACATAGTTTAAGAAATCCATGAATCTAGTTTATGTTATTAGCTTCATGGGTTCTCATGGAGTTTATGTGTTGATTCTTGTATTTATTTTTTGATTTTTTGTACATGGGATTCTTCAAGGCATATTCACCCTTGGGAGGGTTGGGTAACCTTGATGGGGTGAAAGTTAGTGATCTACCCAAGTCGTGTAGATTCTCCAATGTGTGGAGGGATGTACATGGGTATATGGGTGCCCATGATGCCATGAACTCCCAAGGAATTTGGGGTTCATAAGGAAATATTTGAAGGCTTGAAGGCATGAGTTGTTTTGTGAAAGGAAGGTATATTTACTCCAGTTGCCATCATAGGGTTTGGAGGAGAAGGGTAGAAATTTATTCATGAGTCCATGTGTGGCCATGGAACAAGATTAAAAATGTGGTACTTAAGAATCTTGAGCCCATGTGTGGCCTATTCCTAGTGTATAGATTTTGTATTATTGGCTTTCTCCTCTTGTAGTAGTCCTCTTTCACCCCTTTGTTTTAGGTCTTTTGGAGACCTATGTATATCCTTTGGTATTGGGTATTTTATTGTGTTCCTATTTTCAGATTCATGGTTGTTATGTGTGTATGTATCATGGTTCAGTTATGGATCCCCTAGCTCAGCGGTGGCCTTGTAAAGGCCTAGGTTGGGAGGTGAGCCTCCATGGTCAACATTGATATTCTTGCAGGTTCAGAAAAATCTTCTAAAAGTATAACCGATGTCTTGGTGTCTTAGATGCAATTCCTTCCTCAAAGACTTGTTTCTCTTCAAGCTTTTTCCTTTTAAAATTTCAAAGGTTTTGAAAAATGTAATCTCTTATATTTTGAAGAATTGTATTCACTACTTCCTTGTAATAAGAAAAGAAAACTTGTTCTATATTCTTGTATCAATAATTGCATTATTGGCTACTTCATAAATAGTCTTATTAATGTTCATTTAAAGTGATAAGAAAATAAATCTTAAGGATTATAACTTTATATGTTTCTTCAATTATATATTAAACTTTTAATTAATTTAATTTGTGAAATTTGTAAAGTGTAGAAAATAAAAGACTCATCTCTTTTAGTTAAATTAGCAAGATTAAAGAGAAATATATGTTCAATAAGATTAAGGATTAAGTGCCCAAATTTTGGGGCATGATAGTTTAGACATCTCTTTATTCTTAAGATTTGTGCATACTTTTCATGATATTAAGCCCTACATGTAATATCCACATGAGAAGAATTTATAGTCTTATAACCTCTCAAAGTTTAAATACTAAGGGTGTAGAGACATAGTCAACTAGAATTTTCCATGGGAATTTAAGTGAAACCTCTATGCTTGCACATGAAATATCTAACACTGTTGAGAACCAGTCTTCCCACAATTCTCATGATGACGTTGACACCCTAACATGAGTATTTCATAACCAATTGGTAAATCCTATGAATGAATTGGAAAATTTTGAACAATGTATGTGTCAAGAGAACTCAGATAGTCAGGAAATCTCATTACTTGAAGTGTTGAGGAGGATGATTCAAAATGATAAACATGGTGTGGATGTGTTTCATGAAATACTTTGTATTGTGAATGATAATATAATGTTGATAAAAATTTATAATAAATCCTTTAAACTAGATCTAATTCTATTAATCATGTTAGTAATTCCATTCCTATACCAATATCATTCCCTAATCTTCCTACTTATAATCCACCTATCATGGCTACATCTACATATAACATCAATCCTACACATGTTTGTCTTAGAGGAATTCCTATCACACCTCCTTCCATGAGTGCTCCATGTATTTCCCAAATGCCTGCTATACCCACTTACCATAATGTCACACCTTCATATTCCAATATTACATCCATTTCCCAAAATCTTCCACATCCTTCATTATCAAACATGTTCAAAACCAAACTATCCACTAGACTAATGAGGAATAACCTATCTTAAAGTGTTTCATCTTGGAAACAACAACTAGATTTAAAAATCCAATCTAAATTTAACATTCCAACTTGAGACATTGCTAGCCCACTTTCCCAAGAAGTCATTTGTGCTATATCCCTCAATACATGGAAATACCACAATTGGAGACATATAATGAAAAAGGTGATTCCTTAAATCATGTGAAAACATTTAAAACCTTATGTAGTGACTTATCAAATGATCACAGACTCATGGATAAACTATTTTCTAGAATATTTGGAGATAAGGTCATGCAATAGTTTTGTTCTTTGCCTCATCATTCTAATGTTTCTTTTCAAGATTAGCTAATAAATTTATTAAAAAATTCAAAAATGATATTGGTCCTCAAATTTATTTGAGTCATTTGATTCATTACAAGAAAGGAGTTGAAGACAAAGTGACTAATTTTATTGGTATATTTAAACATTTGCGTGCTCAAATATCTTATCTTGTGCCTGATATTGATGCGCAAATAATTGTTATTTCTAAATTATAAAATGGCATTATGGATAAGTTATTATTTTTCTTTCTTTTACCCAATTATGTCCAATGCTTTATAAAATTATCAACTTTAGGTGAGCCAATTTGAGTCATCCACTTAAATGTCTCCATTTGATAAGAATTATGGCACTCACAAATATTTCCAAAATTTTCAAAAGTTAAGTTGGAATCTGATAAGTTTAAATTTAAAGTTTTGTAATAATGATTGCCGCCCTATGAGTATTACTTAATCCTAAAATTGGAATCAGAGCGTTTGGCCCTTGGATAGAAAGTTTAATATCTTAAGGGAGATCAAGATGAATTTTGAAAGTTTAGAAGAAAAATTTGAATCAGCACTAGAAGGCCTTGATAAGGCTAAAGTAGAAAATGGCGACTTGAAATTCAAATTAAGAAGAGCAGAAGGTTTCATCAAGAAAATTAAAGAGCAACTTGAACTATCCAGGAATCAGAGACAAGATCTTATGGAGAAGATAAAAGAAGATTCAGATAGTGATACATTCGATAAGATAAAAAAAACTTGAACAAGAGAAAGATGCTTTAAAGCATGATTAAGAAAATACTTCTATTTAGATGGCTAAAGAAATTCAGAGAGAAAAAGATGAAAGAACCAAAGTTCAAGAAATCCTAAAGGATGCAAATGTTAAGATGGGAAAAATGCAGATTAAGCTTGATGACAACAAAACCAAGTGTCATAAAATAGAAAAATACAATCAAATCATAAAGGGATAACTTTTTGAGGGTAAGAAACAAATAGAAAAACTTCATATGAGCAGTGACAAGATTGATGAGTAGAGAGAGAGACATAAACCTAAAGGAGACATGACTGTAGTTGGCTTTAGTGAAGCTGAATGTTCTAAAACTCAGGAAGAAAAATATGAAGTGAATATTGATGAACAAAGACCTTTTCATGAAGAACCTATAAAGAAGATCATACCTTTCAATGGAAGATGCTTTGGATGCAACAAAGTTGGACACATAAAGAGAGACTGCAAAGGTAAAATTCCTTACAAACCATTTTCTGGTTATTGTTTCAATTTCTATGAATATGGACACAAGAAGACAGAATGTAGGAAGCTTGATCAATCAATAACAAAGAAATATTACATTAGAGAAGACAAAATAGATAAGATCACATGTTACAAGTGAAATAACTTTGGGCACATCACAAAGTATTGTAAGTTGCAAATTAATAAGAACAGATCACCTCCTACATCCTACAAATGTAATAGTCCAAGAGACAGAGAAGTTTTGTAGGTATAATGGAACTGTAAACTAGAGTGGACCTCCACCTATTTTTTTGAACAAGAACGTTGGTGATACTGATAAGAGTCTTGAAGAGTACATGAATGAATTTAATAATCATTTCAAAGAAGAAAATGTAAATAGTGGTAAGGTATTGAGGGTAAATGAACCAAGTGAAGAAAAGGCTCAGGGAGATTCAGTAGATGCTACTGAGTCTTCTCCTGATGTTAACATTGCTACATCAACCTAGATGGCCAAGCATGGCCTTAGGGGGAGCATTGGAGAGCTACGTCATAAAACTATCCAGCCCCTATTTATGTGGAATAAGCTCTTACAAGCTTAGGTAGAGTATGTTGGAATTTTATGGAACATATATATGTGATCACATAGCTTTACAATCTATATCCTATGATGGCCAGATTGTTAGTCGACTAGATCATTTGTAGAGATCAGCTCATTGGGATCTGTGTTATTTATTTACACAGTGAAGAATATGGATAGATAAAAGAACCTATATATTCACCATTCAAACAGAAGAGTTGATGCAGAGTAGTGCTTTGTGCCAAAAGACCAAAGAAGCTAGGGAATTGAACGATTGAAAAAGAAGGGATTTATGGATTCAATAATCAAAAGGTATTTAGACCACTCGCGAACTTGTGAATATAGACACATGTTTGATCTTTGATGTTAAGGAATGAACTAAATACAAGTTTAAGAGGAACCCTGGAAAATTCACTGAGGATGACTTTGAAGGTACAATTTCTCAAACGCGCTACAATGTTCTACACGTAGAGGATATTAGGGAATATATCCATTGCAAGTATGAGTCTCTAGGAGACTTTGAGATCTTGAATGAAAGGAAGGATATGATCAAAGAGGATGGAAAATGGAAGGATGAGTTTTCTCATCTTGAGAACCTAAGTGTAATGAAAATGGAATAATTGCGTGAGTTTGATGAAGAAGAATGTTTCAAGATCCTATTGAGTAGAGTACATGACCAATTCATTTGGATCAGTGAGAAGCCTGTAGTTATTTGTAGTGAGGTGATCCATGCCATTACTAGTTTGGATAACTCTCGAGTCATCCCTATTGCAAAGAATAATGCCAAGAAACTAATAGACATCCTAACCCACTCCAAATGGGATAAATGGGCGATGACAGTGGATGACATATTCCAGCAAGAAGTGAGACTAGTTGAAACAATACTAGGGTACAAACTTCATTATAGTAGCCGACAAAATTTAGTATTTATTGGTGTTATATTGATGGAATTTAAGATGGTAAAGGAGAATGTCAAGTATAACCTATTCGAAGTCCTTGCTCAAAATTTCATGGAATGTGTGAAGCAAATAAAGAGAGATAGGACCAAGGAATTCAGATTTGGATCATTGAGCTAATACACATGTATATACACATTGTGTGTAAATTCCCTGGTATGCACCCAAGACCTTGGAAAGATAATGAACCCACTGGCCTACAAGTGTCAAATAGTTACAGAAGATAGAAAACACATGAGTAGATGGAGAAATATTTGTGATGATCAAAATACTTCAGAGAGAAATGAAATTGAGAGTGAGGATACCAGAGGAACTAGTAGAGAACTACAAGGAAACAATTTTTTTCATGGATGAAATTTATTGTGTGTGTTTTGAAGTAGTAGACTGAATGGAAAAATGGTGTTACCCTATGGGGTATAAATTTAGTAAAGAGGTCTTGATAATGCAGGTTGAGAATGTGTTATATTCATAAATAGATTCATCAGAGGAGAGATGGGGCACTTATGAGGAAAAAAACTCTAAGATCATAGGGGAACAAACAAGAATAACTAAAGGAAAGAAAATTGAAAATGTTGTAGACGATCTAGTTGGTAAGACTGGTATTACTAAAGAAGAGATGAAGGAAATAAGGAGAAAGAGGAATTAAAGGACATATGGAGTGGTGAGCTTAGCCCCTGCATCTCTTCCTCCTCCCAAAACTAAGAAGACTTCTAGTCCACCCCCTACTATGGTAGGAGTACCTATGGAGTCATCGCAGACTGTGAAGGTAGAAGATACCTTTGCGAAGAGGACAAGGTCCTCCAAACAAAGTTCCTCACCTAGGAAACATAGGAAAGAAGAAGAAAAGGAGTCAGATGTAGAGAAGAAGGAAGAATAAAAGAAGAAGGAAACAGAAAAGAAGAAGAAGGAAGAAGACAAGAAGAGAAGAAGAAGAAAGAGGAAGAGGAGAACAAGAAAAAAGTAGAAGAGACGAAAACACGAGATAAACCTATGAATAGACAGCTCTAGAAACCTGACATAAGAATGTTCGAGAAAAGAATTGTAGGCCAAGGAAAGATAAATCTAGTGTGAAATTTCTATGTCGGGTATGATTCAAATGATCAAGTTCTTATAGAAGACTTTGTGATAAAGAACATGATGGATTTCAAGAAGAACCTAACTGAGATGGATGGAAGTATTCCTAAGGAACTGTATTGATAATGTTGAAATAAGAAAACAACTACCACAACAAGAAGATGAACAAATCAAAGTAAAAGATATTGAGGACATGCTACCATTGATATCGTTTGATGAGCATGAGAGGATACTAAATGCACTAAAAACCCGACTGAGAGTAAAGTCCATATTGATAAATATAATGGGAAGGAAATATGATGAGGCTATTAAGGATACACAAAAGGCAATTGACAAAATATTAATGGAAACTAAACCATAGAAATTGTCACCTCCTAAAACTCAAGATACTAAGCCTAAAATATCCTAAGGGGAGATTCCTCTAGTCATTCAATAATCAAATTTGATTCACCTAAGGATGGAGAAGATAATAGTTAGTTTTCTAGTACTATTAAGAAAACTAATTTCTTTGTTGTTGGTGTGCCTGTGGTTTTGGACACCTTGTTGGATACTAATGACGCTTTTGAATGGAATACTGACATTATTCCTGAGATTGATATTAATGATGATAAGGAAAAAAAATCTACTGAGGAAGAGTCCTCTAAGAGTCAAGAGCAAGTAACCATCACTGAGGTTGTGAAGGAACCAAAGAACAAGATTGAAGTCAAGCAGGAAACAATGATACCAGTTTCTTTAGTCTTATTGTTGGTAAGAAAAAAGAAAACAATGAGTGCAGATGTGGAGAGTATGGATCAATATGAGCTGATGAAGATGTATTACATCTCATGTGAAAAAAGAAAAGGAAAGATCAGAACAAAAAATAGAGAACAAGTCAAGGGTATTGGAAAGGACAGTTGACACCTTCAATAAACTCCTACCTATACCTTTACTTTCCAAGGAAAGGACACCATAGAGAACTTGAAAAAGGCATTTGATGACTTTAACAGTCAATATGAGTCCTTAGAGAATTTCAAAGAGGAAAAATATAAATATAAATACTTAGCAAAGAAGTTAGAGGAAGTACGCAAGTATATTTCATGGGACCTGGGCATACTGCACAAATAATTTCTAAATAAAAGGTTTGTGTGAAATGTGGAAGGAAGTTATACAGTTATTATATAAACCCTATCAGACACCTTGAGAACATTGAGTACATTATAGAAAATGACAGGAAGACTCTAGATAAGATGGTGCATAGTTGTGAGACCTCCTCACACACTGTATTAGAGTTAGAAAAAGAAGTGTCCAGACTATTAAAAAAGTTGAGTGTGTTGGAGATAGAGAAAGGGAGAGTTATGGGAAGATTTGGTATGCTGAAGACTTTGATTACTCCTAAGCTATTAATTCTTGAGATACACCTTTCAAACATAGATAAAACAACACAGGCTCTCAATGAGAACATGCTTACTGAGTTGAAGGGAGAAGAGACATCTTCTTTTGCATTGAATGGACCGATTCATGCGATTCATATTTTGGGGAAGTCCTGGACAAAAGAAGTAAAGATATTGGAAAGATTTATACAACAAATTTGGTGAGTAGTTGTATAAATTTTGTTATGTATTCTAAATTTTTGTATACCTTTTCCATTGATGTCAAAGGGAGAGAATAAGAAATGAAAATTGTAGAGCAAAGATAGAGAATATATTTTTTGGATTAGTAGAGATGTAAAGGAGATAAAGAAGTGTAATGTATGTACTTAGTCATATTTCTTTTTGGTAATGAACACTTAGTCATTTTTCACTAAGTGTTTTCATCAATGTCGAAGGGAGAGATTGTTGGAAAGTCACTCATTCAGGAGTGCATTGGGGTTGTCATTTATGGTAATACAAAAATTATGTATGGTTTCTTGGAGTAGAAAATTTTTTTGGTTCTAAGATTTGTAAAATGACTAAGTCCAGAATGTAGTTTACTAGATACAAGAGTATATTTTTTGATAGTGAGCACTATGTATCATGAATGAAGACATACGAGATTAGAGGAAGAAATTTTGGGATGTGGTAGACCTCTAGTTAGGCTCTTGCATTTTGGATTTGAGTGATGGAAGATAAATATGGTTGAAGTCATGCGAAGATAGTCAGACAACTAGAAAAATGAGTTGAATGGTCGCAATGATTGAGGGAGTGTAATGTGGAATCCAAACATGCTAAGTTTTATTTGGATTGGTTATTACCTCTATTTTGGTAATGTATGATCAACAGATTTTTATTTGAGTTTTGTATAAGTGTTGTTCACATTTTGTGATGTATTTGGGAGCCAACTAAGTATGAGATAAAGTATATATAGAGAAACATTTTGAGAAGTTAAGAAGGATGGATGATGGATAATATATGATGGAATGGATGAATGCATCACTATAAGGTTGTACAAATTCATTGGTAAGATAATCTAATACATTATCTGAGAGTCCAGACAGGTGCATTTTCATTCTACTTTCCCACATTCCAAAGTCATCTGCATTTTTATTAAACGTAGGTGCGTCCTTCCTATACATCTTGAGATCTTTTTCCTAAGTGGTTAAGCTTCCAAATTAGGGAACCAATGCTTTGATACCAATTTTAGGTATATAAAAGGTAACTAGGAGGGTGAATCAATAATCACCAACTTAATATTTAAAACTTAATTCTAAATCTTCTCTTAACATATTTCCTGATTACAACCTAATTAACCTATAATAGTGTTATCAGTAACCTTGACATTAAACACCCATGCAATATAAGATAAAAATTTATACAAAATTAACACCAGTATTTATCTCATAGAAACCCAATTAGGGTAAAATCCCACAGTGTGAGATCAATGCCCACAAATAGTTGTACTCTTCTGAAATACGCCCGGTTAAGGGTTACAAAAGCATTGTTAGATGCTACCCAGTTGTGGGATTTAACTAGAGACCTGTTAATGTATTATACCCTATTAGGAGTAACCTAGTTAGAGGATTTTGAACACTTTTTCTAAAATTTCACCTTGTTAAATCCTTTACAATAGACCTATTAGGGTCACCCGATAAGGGATTTTACTATCACAAATATTAGAGAGTAACAAATTACAAAATGATCTCTAGTTTACACTATCTCTGATATATCAGATCCAATAAAGTTCCTTAACACAATAACATACCATTCCAATCCTCTTTATCCTCTTCTGTGATTGCAACAATCTTTCTCCGATTATTTCTTTTGTTCCATTGTTATTTTGTCTTTTCCTTCATTACGATACTAATCTTCATCTTGTCTCTTCCTTAAGTAGATACTCATTAATAAAAAAACCCTAAACCTAGATCCAATTATTATAACTTCATAAATATTTTTATACAATTTCATTTTCTTCCTCCTTGTTGGCTATGTTGTGATTTTCCCTTTTAACCGATAGTTGTCGGCTGCCGATAGCTAACCTCCTTATGTCGATAAGTCTTTCTTCTCATCGATAGTTAATACCTTTCTGGTTTGACTATTTTACATCAATGAAAAACTATATAACTTATCTAACCTTTTCATCAACTTAATATCTATATCAACTAGAGCAGTTATGCCAACAATATCTCCATATGCCAACATAAACCATGATCCTTAAAAATAGAGTCAAACATATATTGATAGATGGAGGGGTTGGCCTAAACATTTGTACATTAAGTGTAATTAGTGCTCTTGGATATTTAGAAATTGTGGTAAACCCTAAAATAAAGATTATCATAAAATCCTGTGATGAAGATATATCTTGGAAAGGACATGTATTTTAAAATAGATTGGGACCTATTGAAAGAACATAGTATGCCAAGTCTTAAACTTGAATCTTTCATACAACATACTATTGGGTAGACCATAGATACATGAAATGTAGGAAGTTGCTTCTACATATCATTAGCATGTAAATTCTCCATGGATAGGACAAGAGATTGTGGTCAATTGAGACTCAAATCCATTTTAGTATTGTAATACTATCAAACATCTCACTAATGTGATTATACCACATAATAGGGGAGTTTATACTTTTGATACTTCTAACAGTGTAACAAAGGAAGAGACTTCTAGTTCAAGATCATTTGACAAGGGAAAAGAAAAAGAGGAAAGTCCATCTAATGCTTCTACCAAAAGGTCATCTAACAAAGGAAAAAGAAAAAGAGAAGGGTTCATCTAATTCTTAAAATATGGGAAACTTGATGAAGGATTTTGAGAATAAACTTATATTGAATGACAAAGAACTAAGGTAATATACTTTATCATTGGAAATATTACAACCTTTTCCTAGATCTTATGGAAAAATCTTAATATCACAACCATAAGTACCTAAATCTTGAAAAATATACCATGGTACCTTTGTTAAATAAATTACACAATCAGAAGATAGTGAAGATAATGAGATCTTGCAATGGCTATATAAAGAAGATGAGGAATCTAAAGAAAGAGTGCAAAAAGTTGACATATCAATGCATAAATATGGTAAAGGTTTCCAAATAATGTAATAATTGGGTCCTATTGGAAATTGAAAAAAGCATCATAGAACAAATAAAACCCACTTTTTGAGTTCATTGTGAGAAAACAAGATTTACATGTACTAAAGAAAATCTACTTGACATTTATCAACATATCCTAGAGCTACACTCATACAGTGATGAAGAATCCACCAAATGGGAGTGAGATTAATTTTTAGAAGATACCTAGGAAGATAAAGAGATTGATGTAATTTATTCATATATGTTTAAATTTGAAGAGGGACAATGCTTAGGGCATAAACTGCTTGAATATGGAACACCTAATATCAACGAGGAATCTAGTGAGGACGAGCCAATTTCATACACGATAGATAGTTTTGAGGAAAATCACGTTACATACCTCAAAGATATTACCTATGAACTATACCATAATACTATCATGGTCATTACTAATGTCAACCCAAACCAAATATATGGCCCCTTGCCACTAGTATCTGGAACTTATTGATTGGGAGCAAAATGAACCCATCAAGGTTAACATTTTTCCTAATGACCATGCCTTAGTCTTGTATCTTAATGAGGTAGAACCAAAAATTATTCCATCAGTGAAATCAATAATGATGATTTGAGTCGAGAAGGTCCCAAGTCTCTTAGCCATAAAACAAAGAACAAAAATCAAATATCTAATGATGAAAACCCTAAAATGACAGTATTAGATATAGAAACATAAAAAATAAAGGGCTTATCCAATGGTGAAAACCACCTAGAGGCACCAAAGGAGGAGAGACTTGACACTCTCCCTTAGAATCATCAAGAGAGATCTTCAATTTTGATTGAGCCTACATAACCTATCAACATTGGCACAATAGAGCATCCAAAGATTATACATATAGCAACATCACTATCAACATAAGAGAAATAAGAGTTCACTGATTTATTTAAAGAGAGGAAAATAATTTTTTCTTCGTCCTATGAAGACATGTTGGAATTAGATCCAATTTCAAAAATACAACATATAAAATTTTCTCCAGGAGTTAAACCAATGAAACACAAAATAAGAAAAATGCATCCACATATAAAATTAATGGCGAAAGCTAAGTTCAATAAATTACTATATGTAGGGTACACTCAAGCTATTGACTATGATGAATAGATATATAATCTTCTACCTATTTAGAAGACATACAAGAGCATTAGGTTATGTACAAACTTTAGGGATCTTAATAAGGCTTGTCTTAAATATGACTTTCCTCTACCCAACATAGACATCATTTTAGATTTGACAACAAGGAATTATATGCTATCTCTTATGGATGGTTTTTCAAGATATAAGTAAATCAAGATAGAACCTATCGACCAAGATAAAACAAATTTCACTTTTCCATTGGGAGCTTTATGTTGGAATGTCATGCCTTTTGGGTTGAAGAATGTAGGAACACTTATTAGAGAGCGATGACCATTATCTTTCAAGAAATTATGCATAGCTTCATGGAAGGCTATGTTGATGATTTTTTAGTAAAATCATTCAATAGGGAAGAAAACTAGAACATTCTAGATAAAATCTTCAAGTGCTTAGAAAATTCGTGGTCTGGCTAAATCCAAAGAAATGTGCATTTGGTGTTACTTCAGGAAAGCTATTAGGATATATAGTCACAACAAGATGAATTAAAGTGGATCCAAAAAAAGTAAAAGTTATAATTGAAATGACATCTCCTAGAAACATAAGTTATCTTAGATCCTTGCCAGGAATATTGTAATCCATCCATATATTCATTGTCCAACTAGCATAAAAGTGTGATTTATTCACTTAATTATTACATAAGGATACTTCTTTTAGATGGGATGATAAATGTGATGAGACTTTCAACCTATTAAAAAAATATTTCATGAGTCCATCTATATTTATGGCCCCGATAGAAGGAAATCCACTATTTTTATACATCTCAGCTACAAAAAATCCCTAGGATCTCTTCTATCACAATAAGATTCTAAAGGGAAATAAAGAGTCAACTGCTACATCAGTCAAGCATTGGTGAAATATGAACTAAATTACACATTCATTGAAAGATATTTTATAGGAGTGGTATTTTCATCCCAAATTTTGAGACATTACACACTGACACATACCATTAAGTTGATAGAAAAATAGATCCACTCAAATACCTTCTCAGCAAAGGATCTCTCATAGGAAGGTTGGACAAATGGGCAATGATCCTAAGTGAATTTGACATCGAGTATGTTGATAGAAAATCCCTAAAAAATTAGGTAATCACTGATAAACTATCTAAAACACCAATACAAGAGGAACAACCATTATACATGGAGTTTCTTGATGTAGATATTCTCAATATCACAACACAATCATGGACAATGTATTTTGATGGATCATACATAGGGTATGGATTGGGGGCAAGAATTTTATTCATCAGCCCTCAAGGATATACCACTCCTAAATATTATAATATCATGTTTTCTTGTATCAATAACGTAGTTAAATATGAATTATTAGTGATTGACATAAAAATGACTCTACATTGGAGGATCACTGAACTTAAAGTTTATGAAGATTCACAATTACTCATAAATCAAGTCAAAAATAACTATTAGAGGAACGATGATAAGTTGATGCCTTTTAAGATAATGGTAGATGATTTCAAAAAGTATTTTCTTCATATCACATTTGAGAAGATCCCTAGAATAGAAAACATGAAAATAGATGCAATGGCGACCTTAGCTTCAATCTTACAAATTCTAGATCAAAATACTCAGTATGAGTTCTTGGTGAAAGAATTGGTTAACCTTGTACATGATACCCCTGATTCCTAATTCATTTTCCTACTTTTTAGTCTCTTTTATTCCTGGTATGCAAAAAATTATTTCTATCTGAAAGAAAACACCCTACATCCTAACCTATCTCAAAACCAAAAACAAAATTTCATAGACCAAGTCTCTCATTACACCTTAATTGCTAACACCCTATATTGACGAGGTCTTGAAAAATATTTACTTAGATGTCTTGAATGTAAAGAATAAAAAAAATTCCTTGAGAGAGGTTTACAAAGGTATTTATGGTACAAATTCTATTGGTTTAACCCTTTCTAAGAAACTCTTATGAATCAGGTATTACTAGCTAAACATGGAGAGGGATTCCTTTCAGTTTGTTAAACAATGCAGAAATGTCAAGTTCATGGGAACCTTATTCATATACCTACTCAGGGATTACAAACTTTCACTACCCCATGGCCCTTCTACTAATGTGGAATTGATCTAATAGGTATAATTTATCCTCCATCATCCAATGAACATAAGTTCATCATCATAGTGATATAATATTTAACTAAGTGGGCTAAGGTTGTATCACTTTTCATTGCCGCATGAAATAAAATATCCATGTTCTACATAAAAGTTGCATCATATGCAGATATGGTATTCCCTTTTCTATCATTACTTATAATGGTAAATAATTTAAGAATAAAGATACATATAAACTATGCAAGAAGTTTCACATCAATCAACACCTCTCTTCAATCTACTATCCTTGGGGTAATGGTCAGGCAAAGGCATCAAATAAAAAAAATATTAAAAATCTTAAATAAAATAGTCAATGATTCGGGTAGAGATTGACACATTCAACTAAATCCTGCTTTATGGGCCTATCATACTAGTATCGGAACATCAACAAGAGCTATTCCATATGATCTAGTCTATGGAAGTGAGGTTGTTTTACCTATTGAAGTATAAATACCATCATTAAGAATATTATTATAAGGAACATGTTGGTTGTATTCCCAGTTCTAGTCTCTTTTCCAGTTATTTGTGGTCCTCAAGCTTGCTTTTTTCCTAAAAATAGAGGTCTCTCAGTTTATTTGTCTTTTCCTCGTGGAAATCTTCAGGTTTTTAGGTCAGAACCCATGTAAAATTGCAAAGCCTCAAAACCCTAGGTCTTGTTTATTAGGAAAAATTCAGAAAAAACCCTTAAATGTTTATATGTCTTCTATTTTGGTGCTACTTTTTGGAAATCACTTAGGTCATGTATTGAATAGCTTGGTCGCCTAGTCGTGTGATCCAGATGGCATATTCCTTTCTTCCTCGAGACTTGGAAATTACCTTATGTTGGGATGTCTCTAAAGGATTTCAAATATTCCTTTAGCTTTAAGAGACTTGGTGGAGCTCTTCATGTCGCATGGTCGCTAGATGAGTAAACAGGTTAGCAGTTCGTGAAAGGGCACACAAATGAGTCATGGTGTCGAGAGAAAAGATCAGCAGTTAATGGTTCTTTATGAGACTTGGCAATTTCTTCATGTCACGTAATTGCTAGATTGGCCCGCAGTGAAGTAAGAAGTACAAGGTCAGTCACATAGTCTCCAGAAAAGAATGGCGGTTAAGTGAAAATGACTGACACTTCGCAACTAACCGTATGTAGTTTGAAATGAAACACAGTCGGGTTATCGCCAGATTGAGATGCAGAGTCAGCTTTCAATTCAATAATGAAGAGATGAGTAATGAATGAGACATGTGTCCAAAGGTGAGTTAACTAAATAAGCATGTCAGGTGGTCTCCAAAAGGAAAAAGACTATTTAGCAACTAAGAGACTAAGTATAAAAGCCTTTGTTGTCGTGTAGTCTCTAGAAATTTTAAAGGTATGATATATTACTCAGTGATTTAATGGAAGCCATCAGATGCAATGATTCAGAGATCCTATGGTAGTCATGAAGTCTCCAAATAAAAGGTTCCAAAGGAAAAGGTACTTGTGACCTAGAAATAAGGGTATGTCACGTGGTCGCTAGATGAAATGAAGGGTAAAGTGCTTGTCGCGTTGTCTCTAAGGGATAAGTCACTTAACATTGGTATTCAATGACTAGGTGACTAAAGGTAGTCGCGGGGTCTCGTAAAGAAAAGCAAGCATTTAGCGACATGGAGATAACCATGAAAGTTATGAGTAATTGTCAGTCATGGAGTCTCTGAAGAAAACAAGAGTTAAACTTTTCTTCCAGTGACTTTGATTTACACAGTCGCGTGATCGCCAGAAGTAAACTATGGTTAACTAAGGTAGGGAAAGTTACATAGTCACTAATTCTCTAGGAGAATCAGGGGTTAAAGACTTGGGTCAGTGACAAGGATATCATACACAGTTGCATAGTCGCTTAATATGAAATCATAAGAAAAGGCGGCAGTGTCTGACATGACAACATGAATCATTCAACGTCCAATGACAAGCTTGGATATTGAGTATTGTGCAAAAAGGGGTAGCTGAGATGTATGACAGAGAACCAATCACAGTGAAACATGTCATCACATTCAAATTTTATAAAATTTTGCACATATATGAATTTGATTTCCTGTCACACTCAAGGGCTATGGCTAGGTTTTCACTTAATTCACAGCATGCTGAATTGAAGAAATGAATTGATGATTTTCAAAATGATGAGCCATGTACTTCAAACAATTACCATAAAGAGTTGATTGAGGATTCATTTTAATTTACTTTTCTTTCATAATTTTAGAGCTAAGAAGTGCTAGGTATTCTGAGAAGAGAGAAGAAGATAGAGAAGTTGCCAAATATTCAGTTGATCTAGAGGCTTTGAATTTCCAAGAATTGTGCATAGAGGAGTAAGGTGAGCCTTGGAAATAGATTTGTTTCAATATTCATAAAGAAGAAGGGATTCAAATATAGCAAACATGAGCAAAGCAGTCAATGTGGCTTCTACCAGTGGTTGAAGTCAGGATGCAGACGAAGAATCCAAGGGGAAATGAAATTTCTCAAATGAATTCCTCAAATTATTGCTAGGTACAACTCAGAATAGGAGGGCAGATGCTAATCTACTTAAAGATGACTACTGCGATATCATAGATGCTGATACTCTAGGGACAACAGGTATTTCCCTTTTTAACTAATTTTTAAAGAATTCTGATAAACCTATCCCAGTATCAAACCCTTGGGCTTGTGGTTTAGCTAAACTGATAGTTCCTGATGTCTACATAGATGTAGATTTGTTTTTAGGCCTTGCCAGTCATTATGATGTCTTGTCTAAGATGTTTAAGAGGAATGATGGCACTGCCCTGCTCATCCTAAACAAAAATTCATTTATGAAATATTTTGGTTTGTATAGCACTATGTCCACCATAATTGATATCACTAAGAATGAAGCAAGGTACAATTTGGAGCCTGGTATTGCTAGGGAAACATTACAGAAGCGCATGTTCAAGGAAGTGAGACAACATCATGGTCCTATGTCTAGGACAAGCCCTTACTACTTCAAGGACCTACAGTTCTACATTAAGTACATTGTCTATGCCCTATGTGCTAGGGATAGATGGGGAAGCAGACAGATCAATGCTGGGATATTGATGATGATGCTAGATTTGCAGGAGGTGCATTCTAGCACTAGATACGATTATATATAGTATATCATTGACAAGATGCATGAGGGATTCATAGCAACTCAGAAGAAGATGAAGGATCCTAAGGAGAAAGAGCCCAAGTTCTTACACTACTCCATCCTCATGCATCTCCTGTTGCATTTTAATTTTGTAATCATGGATGTGAATAATTTGACCCCTCAGAGGTTTTATCAAGATGGACCTAATCCTATCCAGTTCTGGATAAAGATTTGGAATTATACATCTAGGGATTGTGATTACTGTGCATTTGAAAATTGGATTGTGTACCCAATAGTACAGAGCCTGGGCATCAGCGGGACAAGGGTCCCAATTAAGGTCATGCAACTGCTAAGGCCATGTGACTACTCTGATAAATGGGAGGGAGACCATAATTGGGGAGATTTCTTCTTAGAAGAGAACTACACCATAATAAGGGTTTATGGATGCATACATCCACCTCATATCTTGCTTGCAAGAGTTGCTACCATGGAATTTGTTTGGCAGTTGTTGTGAACAGACAATGAGCACTTTGTATCACATAGAAAGGGGACCATAACCCCTAGATAGTTCAGAATTTCAGAATTTACTATTGGCAAAGGTGCCATTGATTCAGTTAGCCAGTGGTTAGAAAGTTGCAGAATGGGGATAGCCTCATATAGATACATTGATCCTGAAGGTTTCATGGCAGGAGTCAGGAAATTATATACTCCCACAATTCTAAATAAAAATGTTCATTGTGAATGTATTGAGGAGGATGCAACAAGGAATATTCTTGATGAAGATGAGATCAACACAAGGAGAACAAGGATTCAGGATTTGCTGAACATTGAAAGACAAATCAAAAGAAATGGGTTGGCTTTTGGAGGTTTTTACCCTAACCTGCCCTATTTTGATAGAATAAAAGCCATGATTGATAATTTTTATGTGCTTACTGAACAATTTGAAACTGTTCTTGATAAGAAGGGTGCCCAAGGGCCAGATCATTCAGAATCTGAGTATGATAGTAGTAGTGGTAGTGACTATGCCCATCCTACTAGATATGGTTAGCCTCAGCAGGATGTTGTTGAGATACCATAGTTGCAAGGAGCTAAAGGCCACATTGTTGACTTGACAGAGGCCACTCAACCTGATGATATAGAGGAGCCTTTAGCTAAAAGGAAAAATATTGAAATAGGCCAAATTTCAGTTGAAAGGCAAGAGAAGAATAAGGATAAAGAAAGTGCCCTAGTGCATGGAAATAGGTTATATGACCATAACCTAAGAAAATTGATTAGGGAGGGCAAGAAAAAGCAACCTGATATGGAGGAGAAGGTTGAATTACCCCTAAAGGCTTGTGTTGATGAAAGAATGATACATCAACAACAGTTCCTAAATGATGATAATTTTATCAAGACTCAGGAGTTTAAATACTTCCTAAGGTGGTATAAAAAGGAGAAAATTAGAGCTCAGTTGACTATTGATAAGGAGGAGACAGTAAAAAATGAGGCCCTAGTCGCCCTACAATCATATGACTCAGACAGTGAGGACATCTCACCTGATGAAGCCAGAAAAATGGTATTGGACAGTGCCATATTGCTTGCTGAGGGTTGGGATTTGGCTTCTGCCTTCATAATATATCAAATACCAAAGCAGCCAGATTTGAAGATGTCAAGTGAGATGCAAATGGGGGATATGATTAAAGGATTTGGGTATAGCCCAAAATCTCAAGCCTTTGCAATGTGGAACCTTTTCCCTAAGGACTAGAAGCCTTAGCTAGTAAACATTCAAGAAAAAATGGTAGGTAATCAAATGGTCTGGTCTGTACAAAATACAGGGGATTTGGAAATATCCCAATTCATGACACATTGGGCACACTTGAATGAGGACAAGACAAAATAGTTGTCTGACAAGTGTAATATGCTGATAGAGGAGACCAGTGCATTGGCTAAAGACTGAGAATTATGCCATATCCAGATGCACTAGCAAGATTAGGTAATTAAGAGATTAATGAAGGAATTAGAGGAGAAGCCTGAGGTGATGTATGTTCCTATACAACCATAGCCTTTGCAAGTTGAAGACAAGGAAAAGTCAGAAGAGGTGGTTGAGAAGGAGGATATAGGACAAAAGAAGAATGAAATAGCCTTGAATGCATTAAGGGGCATTCTACTACATAGGATTGAAGTCTTGAAGGATAAGATTGATGTTATCCTTAATGCCTATAATAAATTGCCAGCTTTGCATGCTGAGGTCATGGGGTATCTTGCCATATTAAACCCCTATTTTACCAAATGGTCTACTAGAATGCAATTGTTTGAAAAGCTTGCATCTTCGCAAACCGTAAGATCAAACTTGCCAGAGATAGTAACATAGGTGGAAGATGAGATCAAAAGGTTAATGTTTCTCTCTCATTCTTTAAGGGCAAGTTGAATCAAATAGAGGTAAAATTGAGCCTCTTTGCTGCAAATTTTAATAAATTTGTTCCCTCCCTAAGGGGAGATGATGATCAAGTAAAAGCCTTAGATGCCTGGAGGACTGAGTTTGATAGCAAGATGCCTAACAATGAGTCATTTATTATAGGATCAGATGTGGACATTGAAGGATTTAATAAGATATTAGATGGGGCATTCAAGGCAGAAACTGACATGAATAAGTTTCTATTAGATGTTAAGAACATCACTGATGTTAGATGGGAGAGGCAGAAGGCACAAGTGCAAGCCACCCAAGACTTCAAGTGGCCAACCGATGATGAAGTGACAACATGGGAACTGATCACTAGGCCCAAGAAAAAGAAACTTGTGGTGGAAAAAGAAATTTTGGATGATGAATAAAGGTGAACATTTGCCACCTCACTGTTGAGTATGAAGAATGTCAGTTATTACTAAAGAAAAGTAGGTGAGCATGTAAAGACAGTTGCCCAAGTTTGACATAAATGATACCAGCTACCATGAATACTGTCAAAGTGAAGGCGCCAGATAAAGAGAAGAATAATGAATATCATATTTCATCTCTTGACTTTGTCTTTCCACCGCTTCTTATTTCTCCTCTTTTGCCTTTTCTATAGTTTTAGGGTTAGATTTTATGAGACCATCCAAAGCTTGTTGCATCCTTTTGAAAAGGATTCCAAGATGGTTAAAGACCTATAAATAGTCAAAAGGTTGTAATTTGTAAAAGGGGGGTGATGAAATATATTGTAAAATCAGACTTTCTAAATTTGTGTCTATGTTTTCAAGCTTCAAAGCTTTTTCATGTATGAAAGAAGAATCATATCAATAAAATATGGTGCAATTTTACTCTTCTCTATTGTTGTCTCTTTATTTCCTGTGTATGATTTTTTATGCTTAAGGTTGTAAGGCAGTCTGAAGCATTTTGGTTACCAGGTAACTATTTAATTACTTACAAGTTTGTTTCATGTAAAGAACTAAGTTTTGTGGGTAGTTTCAGGGAGCATATCAGTATTTAAAGATTTGATACAGTATTTTAGTGGTAACTAGATAATTTGTAAGGCAATTTATCTAAATTATATGTAGGTTGTAAGGCAGCTTATAGTATTTTGTTTTTGTGAGACTTCGGCTTATTGAATCTGTAACCCAAAGTATAGGCACTGATCTAGGTTTTGGTCTGATAATCCTTAATCATCCAAGTTTTCAAAACTATTCAAAATTATTTCAATCAAAATATTTTTGTTACTAAGAACAAACAAACTGAACTCAGTAAGGACTCATGTCAGTAGGATAGTGTCCATTTTAGTGATTCCTTGAAGAGTGAATCATTAGGTTATCCCTCCTAAAAACAAAAGGAAGAAGGATGCAAATCCTTGTCTCATTGGTTCATGTTGTCAAAACCATAGCCTGGCTTATAATACTCTGCTTCAAATCAATCATTGCAATCTCTAAGGTATTTTATAAGTTGTTACAATGAGGTTTTAGGTACATAACCAGTGAGTGAATTAATCCACCAAATACATGGGCTAAAGTATCAGTAATATTTAAATAGGAAATACCTGCCTGAGTCTATGGAGCTAAAAAATGAAGGAGGTGATAATAGATATCCCCAGTGTTATCAAATACCTCAGCAATTAGCATTTCGCTTGCCTAAAGGGAGTTTGCATTCAAGTATAATCAGTATACTGTCATCGTTAGGTAAGTGTTGCAAGAAAAAGAGCTAACAAATTGGCGACTCTGCTGGGGAATAGAGATTTTAAAGTCTTGTTAAGAATTTGTAGAATATCTCTTGCCCAAGTAATCAGAAATCTCTGGCACTTAAAAGTTTAACTTGTTAACAAATCATACTAGTGGTTATTGATAAATTACCATTTGATAAGTATTCATCCCAAGTTATTGGGTGGTGACTCTAAAAGGAAAATCTTTGAGATTAGTGCAAGATTAATAAATGTCTTTCAGAATGAATACTAGATCAAGGGTAAGAACTGATCCTGAAAGGGTATTACAAGAGCGACTCCCATCATCCTCAAGAATTGGAATGTCTTGGAGGAAAAAGAGGAATCAAGTTAGTATGGATGAAACCCCTCTAAGAGGTAAAGAGGTTAATGTTAGGTGAGATATGAATACCAATAAGCATTCTCATGATGGAAATACTTTAGAGTATGAGGAGGCTGCTGAAAGAGTACTAGAAATGCCCACAGTCACTTCTACTTCAAATGAGAGAGAGGAGATTACTACACCTAGTTCAGATTTAGAAGATGCTCCTTTTGATATGCTAGCAAATGAAGAGAAGTTCATTTTGATACAGCTCGCCCTAGTTCAACAAATGAAAAAGGAGAGATAAATGAGAAAGAAAAGGAATGATCATGAGGATCTTGATAAAAATAGAAAAATATCTTTAAAACATCAAACTGTGAAAGATGTAGAGAGGTCTCAGAAGGACCAAGAAATATCATTCACTCATAAAGCTTCTAATTTACAAATTAATAAAGGTAAACAAAAGATGAGTGAACATAAAGATCAAGAACCTAAATTTCAGAAGCCTTTGATAGAACAAATTAGAAATTAGAAATTGAATTAGAAAATTTGAGAATTGAAAAAGAAACCATGGAAAAAATGTTAGAAAAGGCACAAATGGTAGCTGCAACAATTGAAATGAAGAAAAAGATAGATTTTTTGCAGTCTTCAAAATATTCTCATACTAGGCCAAAGAATATTACAGTTTCTAAAACAAGGGCTACTACTTCTAAGGAAGATGATGACTTTCAAAGGAAACCATTGCATACTGAGAGATACAAGCAATTTGATTTTTTTGGCATCCCAGGATACCCTAATTCTTTTCCTAAAGATGTGGGTGATATAGGAGAAAAGCTCCCAAAGTTTGCAGGTAATAATGTTATTTCTTGTGAAACACATTTAAGGAAATTCATTGATTTTGTTGATGACTTGAATATCACCAATGAGGATGTATTAATGAAATTATTTGTTCAGTCCTTAGTTGAGGATGCAAGAGAATGGTTTAGAAGCCTTGCTAATGGATCTATTGTTTCTATGGACGAGTTGATTGAATTGTTTAAAGATCAGTATGGAGAAAAAACAAATAAAGGCTTTTTATTGAATGAGTTCAATAATATAAATAAAAATTACAATGAAGAGGTTACTGAGTTTAACACAAGGTTTCAAAGAGCTACGCACAAACTATTTCAGAAGATAAAGCTAGATGAAGAGGTATGTCTAGCAACTTATTTGAATGCTTTTGATTCCAAGATGGGATATGCTCTAAGAGATAAAAACCCTAGAACTCTTACTGATGCTTATAAAATAGCAGTCAATATTGAAATGAACAGAAGAGTATCCGGTAAGTTAAATAGAAGGGATGATGCAAGGTTTAGTAAGAGCAATCTGAAAG
>MU224635.1:269148-286641 GCA_018584345.1 Thuja plicata | reverse complement strand
AGATTTATAGTCAATTTTGCAGAAATTGTTAAACCCATTGTAAAATTGCTAAAGAAAGATGCTAAGTTTGTTTGGAATGAAGAAGCTCAACAAGCATTTGAAAGAATAAAAAAGGCAGTGCAAGAGGGTCCAGTGTTGAAATCCCCAGATTACACTAAGCCTTTCTCTTTATTTTCATTTGCATCATTTCATACAATTGCTACCATATTGCTTCAAAATGATGAACAAGGATTTGAACATCCCATAGCTTTTTATAGTAGATCCTTGCAGGCTGCAGAACTTAACTACGAAATAATGGAAAAGAAGGCTTATGCATTGGTAAAGGCTGTAAAGTCTTTTAGGCCCTACTTGGTTTTTGCTAAGGTGTAGGCCTACGTTCCTCATTCAAAAGTAAAAGATATCCTTACACAGTCAGAGGTAACTGGTAAGAGGTGCAAGTGGATTACAAGAATTCAAGAATTCAATCTTGAAATCAATATCACCAAATTAATAAGAGGACAAGGCTTGGCAAAGCTTATGACAGAAGAGAACTTAGATTTAGTATAGCTGAACCAGATAGAAATACATGACCAAGCCATTACTAGTATAGAAAGGCAACCATATTATATAGATATTGTTTTCTTTCTCAAAAATGCTAAGTGTCCTGATCATTTGTCTAAAAATCAGAAGAGGAGTTTGAAATTTCAAACTCAGAAGTATATTCTGATCCAAGGTGATTTGTTTTGGAAAGATAAGAATGGTGTACTATTGTTGTGCCTTGACAAATACCAAGCTGAGAAAGTTTTGACTGAGATGCATGAAGGAGAATGTAGAGGTCACTTTTCTGCTAAAACTACCACCCATAAGATTTTGAGATCAGGGTATTATTGGCCTACTTTGTTCAAAGATACTTATACACATGTCAAGAAATGTGAACCATGTCAGAGGTTTTCCAATAAATTGAAAATTGTAGGTGCTCTGTTGCTGAATCCAATGAGTACTGAGGCTCCTTTTGCTATGTGGGGGATTGACTTTATTGGTGAATTTCAAGAGAAGTCTAGTGCAGGGCATAGTTGGATATTAGTTGCCACTGATTACTTTACTAAATGGATTGAAGCTATCCCTACAAGGAGAGAAACAAGAAAGGTGGTTACTGAGTTTCTCATGGATAATATTTTAACCAGGTTTGGTGTGCCTAGTAAACTAGTAATGGATAATGCTATGAGTTTCAGATTAGAAGAAATGATAAGTTTCTGTGAAAGGTATGGGATTATAATATCATACTCATCCCCATATCACCCATAGGCTAATGGAAAAGCTAAGTCTAGCAATAAAAGCATATTGAAGATACTAAAGAGGACTCTTGAACAAAATAAGAGAACATGGCACACAAAATTGAAACTAGCTCTTTGGGCTGATAGGATAACACTCAAGAAGGCAAATGGTAAGTCCCCTTTTGAGTTAGTATATGGTTTACAAGAAATATTGCCAATTAACAATCTATTACCTGTTTGCCAATTCATACAAGAAGAACATTTAGATGTCTCTAACATGATGCAAGATAGGATGATACAATTGATAGAATTAGATGAAACAAGGAGAGATAGTCAGAGAGAAAATATAAAGTTACAGCAAGAAATAAAGTATCTGTTTGACAAAAGGGCTACTGATAGAAAGTTTCAGGATGGTGACTTAGTTCTCCAATGGAATGCAAGGGCAGAGGACAAAGGTAAGCACAAAAAATTTGAGTCTTTATGGCTAGGACCTTATATTATTTCAAACAATTTTGGCAAAGACTCATATTTATTGAAAAAAATGGAGGGAGAAAATTTTGAATTGCCTATGCATGGGAAATTTTTGAAGCCTTTCTTTGAGTAAAAATCAAAGAAATGCACAAGTAAATATGCATCATATGTAAATCTTTCCTTTCTCTGTTTGTAATTTTTGTGAATATTTCCCTTTCTATTTTTAGTGTTCTACTCAATTTTTTGGTGAGGTCTGCAACCAGAGATTCTGTGGTTCTTTGCCATAAACCATGTTTAGTCAATCCTCATTAGAGCCACTGTTGTTTGTATTCACAGTTCTAGTCTCTTTGCCAGTTATTTGTGGTCCTCAAGCTTGCTTTTTGCCTAAAAACAAAGGTCTCTCAGTTTATTTGTCTTTTCCTTGTGGAAATCTTCAGGTTTTCAGGTAAAAACCCATGTAAAATTGCAAAGCCTTGAAACCCTAGGTCTTGTTTATTAGACAAAATTGAGAAAAAACCCCTTAAATGTTTATATCTCTTCTATTTTGGCATTACTTTTTGGAAATCACTTAGGTCATGTGTTGAATAGCTTAGTCGCCTAGTCGCGTGATCCGGATGGCATATTCATTTTTTCCTTGAGACTTGGCGATTACCTTATGTCGGGATGTCTCTAAAGGATTTTGAATATTCCTTTAGCTTTAAGAGACTTGGCAGAGCTCTTCATGTCGCATGGTCGCTAGATGAGTAAACAGGTCAGCAGTTTGTGAAAGGGCCCACAGATGAGTCATGGTGTCATGAGAAAAGATCAACAGTTAATGGTTCTTTACAAGACTTGGTGATTTCTTCATGTCGCATAATTGCTAGATTGGCCCGCAGTTAAGTAAGCAGTACAAGGTCAGTCGCGTAGTCTCCAGAAAGAATGGCGGTTAAGTGAAAATGACTGAGACTTCACGACTAACCGTATGCAGTTTTAAATGAAACACAGTCGAGTTGTCGCCGGATTGAGATGCTGAGTCAACTTTCCATTCAAAAATGCAGAGACGAGTAATGAACGAGACACGTTTCCAAAGGTGAGTTAACTAAATAAGCATGTCGCGTGGTCTCCAAAAGGAAAGAAGACTATTTAGTGACTAAGAGACTAAGTATAAAAGCCTTTATTGTCGCGTAGTCTCCAGAAATTTTAAAGGTATGATATATTACTCAGCGATTTAATGGATGTCATCAGATGCAATGATTTAGAGATCCTACGGTGGTCGCGAAGTCTCTAAATAAAAGGTTCCAAAGGAAAAGGTACTAGTGACTTAGAAATAAGAGTATGTCACATGGTCGCTATATGAAATGAAGGGTAAAGTGCTTGTCGCGTTGTCTCTAAGGGATAAGTCACTTAACATTAGTATTCAGTGATTAGGTGACTAAAGGTAGTCGTGGGGTCTCGTAAAGAAAAGCAAGCATTCAGCAACATGGAGATAACCGTGAAATTTAATCTAGTAACTGTCAGTCATAGAGTCTCTGAATAAAACAGTAGTTAAACTTTTCTTCCAGCAACTTTGATTTACACAGTCACGTGATCGCTAGAAGTAAATTATGGTTAACTACGATAGGAAAAGTTACATAGTCACTAATTCTCTAGGAGAATCAAGGGTTAAAGACTTAGGTCAGCGACAAGGAGATCATACACAGTCGTGTAGTTGCTTAATATGAAATCACAAAAAAAGGTGGCAGTGTCTGACATGACAACATGAATCATCCAGCATCCAATGACAAGCTTGGATATTGATTACTGTGCAAAAAGGGGTAGCTGAGATGTATGACAGAGAACCAATTACGGTGAAACATGTCATCACATTCAAATTTTATAAAATTTTGCGCATATATAAATTTGATTTCCTGTCACACTCAAGGGCTACGGCTAGGTTTTCAATTAATTTACAGCATGCTGAATTGAAGAAATGAATTGATGATTTTAAAAATGATGAGCCATGTACTTCGAACAATTACCATAAAGAGTTGATCGAGGATACATTTTAATTTACCTTGCTTTCAAAATTTTAGAGCTAAGAAGTGCTAGGTATTCTAAGAAGAGAGAAGAAGATAGAGAAGTTGCCAAATATTTAGTTGATCAAGAGGCTTTGAATTTCCAAGAATTGTGCATAGAGGAGTAAGTTGAGTCTTGGAAATAGATTTGTTTCAATATCAGTAAAGAAAAATGGATTCAAATACAAAAACATGAGAAAAGTAGTCAGTGTGGCTTCTACTAGTGGGAGAAGTCGGGATGCGGATGAAGAATCCAAGGGGAAACAAAATTTCTCAGATGAATTCCTGAAATTATTGCCAGGTTCAACTCAGAACAGGAGGGCAGATGCTAATCTTCTTAAAGATGACTACTGTGATATCAGAGATGCTGATACTCTGGGGACAACAGGCTTTTCCCTTTTTAACTAATTTTTAAAGAATTCTGATAAACCTATCCCAGTATCAAACCCTTGGGCTTGTGGTTTAGCTAAACTGATAGTTCCTGATGTCTAGATAGATGTAGATTTGTTTTTAGGCCTCACCATTCATTATGATGTCTTGTTTAAGATGATTAAGAGGAATGATGGCACTGCCTTGCTCATCCTAAATATAAATTCATTTATGTAAGCTTTTGGTTTGTATAGCACTATGTCCACCAGAATTGATATCACTAAGCATGAAGGAAGGTACAATTTGAAGCTTGGTATTGCTAGGGAAACATTACAGAAGCACATGTTCAAGGAAGTGAGAAAACATCTTGGTCCTATGTCTGGGACAAGCCCTTACTACTTCAAGGACCTACACTTCTACATTAAGTACATTGCCTATGCCCTATGTAGAGTGCTAGGGATAGATGGGGAAGCAGACAAGATCAATGCTGGGATATTGATGATGGTGCTAGATTTGCAGGAGGTGCATTCTAGCACTAGCTACAATTATATACAGTATATCATTGACAAGATGCTTGGGGGATTCATAGCAACTCAGAAGAAGATGAAGGATCCTAAGGAGAAAGAGCCCAAGTTCTTACACTACTCCATCCTCATGCATCTCCTGTTGCATTTTAATTTTGTAGTCATGGATGTGAATAATTTGACCCCTCAGAGGTTTTATCAAGATGGACCTAATCTTATCCAGTTCTGGATAAATATTTGGAATTATACATCTAGGGATTGTGATTGCTATGCATTTCAAAATTGGATTGTGTACCCAATAGTACAGAGCCTGGGAATTAGTAGGAAAAGGGTCCCAATTAAGGTCATGCAACTACTAAGGCCATGTGACTACTCTGATAAATGGGAGGGAGACCACAACTGGGGATATTTCTTCTTAGAAGAGAAATACACCATAATAAGGGTTTATGGATGCATACATACACCTTATATCTTGCCTTACCATGTGCCTGCAAGAGTTGCTGCCATGGAATTTGTTTGGCAGTTGTTGTTAACAGACAATGAGCACTTTACATCATACAGAAAGGGGACCATAACCCCTAGACAGTTTATAATTTTAGATTTTACTATTGGCAAAGGTGCCATTGATTCAGTCAGCCAGTGGTTAGAAAGTTGCAGAATGGGGATAGCCTCATATAGATACATTGATCCTGAAGGTCTCATGGCAGGAGTCAGGAAATTATATACTCCCACAATTCCCAATACAAATGTTCATTGTGAATGTATTGAGGAGGATGCAACAAGGAAAATTCTTGATGAAGATGAGATCAAGACAAGGAGAATAAGGATTCAGGAGTTGCTGAACCTTGAAAGACAAATCAAAAGAAATGGGTTAGCTTTTGGAGGTTTTTATCCTAACCTGCCCTATTTTGACAGAATAAAAGCCATGATTGATAATTTTTATGTGCTTACTGAACAATTGGAAACTATTCTTGATAAGAAGGGTGCCCAAGGGCCAGATCATTCAAAATCTGAGTATGATAGTAGTACTGACAGTGACTATGCCTGTCCTACTAGATATGTTCAGCCTCAGCAAGATGTTACTGAGATACCATAGTAGCAAGGAGTTGAAGACCACATTGTTGACTTAACAGAGGCCACTCAACCTGATGATGTAGAGGAGCCTTTAGCTAAAAGGCAAAAGATTGAAATAGGCCAGCCTTCAGTTGAAAGGCAAGAGAAGAAAAAGGATAAAGCAAGTGCCCTAGTGCCTTAAAATAGGTTATATGACCATAACCTAAGAAAATTGATTAGGGAGGGAAAGAAAAAGAAACTTGATAAGGAGGAGAAGGTTGAATTACCCCTAAAGGCTTGTGTTGATGAAAGAATGATACATCAACAACAGTTCTTAAATGATGATAATTTCATCAAGACTGAGGAGTTTAAAGACTTCCTAAGGTGGTATAAAAAGGAGCAAATTAGAGCTCAGTTGACTGTTGATGGGGATGAGATAGTAACAAATGAGGCCCTAGTGGCCCTACAATCATATGACCCAGATAGTAAGGACATCTCACCTGATGAAGCCAGAAAAATGGTATTGGACAGTGGCATATTGCTTGCTGAGGGTTGGGATTCGGCTTCTGCCTTCATAATTGATTAAATACGAAAGCAGCCAGATTTGAAGATGTCAAGTGAGATGCAAATGGGGGATATGATTAAAGGATTTGGGTATAGCCCAAAATATCAAGCCTTTGCAATGTGGAACCTTTTCCCTAAGGACCAGAAGCCTCAGCTAGTAAACATTCAAGAAAATATGGTAGGCAATCAAATGGTCTGGTCTGTACAGAATATAGGGGATTTGGAAATATCCCAGATCATGACACATTGTGCACACTTGAATGAGGAAAAGAAAAAACAGTTTTCAGACAAGTGTAATATGCTAATAGAGGAGACCAGTGCATTGGCTAAAGACCGAGAACTATGCCATATCCAGATGCACCAGCAAGATCAGGTAATTAAGAGATTAATGAAGGAATTAGAGGAGAAGCCTAAGGTTATGTATGTGCCTGTACAACCACAGCCTTTGCAAATTGAAGACAAGGAAAAGTCAGAAGAGGTGGTTGAGAAGGAGGAGATAGGACAAAAGAAGAATGAAATAGCCTTGAATACATTAAGGGGCATTCTACTACATAGGATTGAAGTCTTGAAGGATAAGACTGATGTTATCCTTAATGCCTATAATAAATTACCAGCTTTGCATGCTGAGGTCATGGGGTATCTTGCCATATTAAACCCCTAATTTACCAAATGGTCTACTAGAATGCAATTGTTTGAAAAGATTGCATCTTTGCAATCCCTAAGATCGGACTTGCCAGAGATAGTAATAGAGGTGGAAGATGAGATCAAAAAGGTTAATGTTTCTCTCTCATTCTTCAAGGGCAAGTTGAATCAAATAGAGGTAAAACTGAGCCTCTTTGCTGCAGATTTTTATAAATTTGTTCCCTCCCTAAGGGGAGATGATGATCAAGTAAAAGCATTAGATGCCTGGAGGAATGAGTTTGACAGCAAGATGCCTAACAATGAGGCATTTATTATAGGATCAGATGTGGACATTGAAGGATTTAATAAGATATTAGATGAGGCATTCAAGGCAGAAATTGACACGAATAAGTTTCTATTAGATGTTAAGAACATCACTAATGTTAGATGGGAGAGGTAGAAGTCACAAGTGCAAGCCACCCAAGACTTCAAGTTTCCAACCGATGATGAAGTGACAACATGGGAACTGATCACTAGGCCCAAGAAAAAGAAACCCGCGGTGGAAAAAGAAATCCTGGATGATGAATAAAGGTGAACATTTTCCACCTCACTGTTGAGTATGAAGAATGTTAGTTATTACTAAAGAAAAGTAGGTGAGCATGTAAAGACGATTTCCCAAGTTTGACATAAATGATACTAGATACCATGAATACTATCAAAGTGAAGGCGCCAGATAAAGAGAAGAACAAAGAATATCAGATTTCATCTCTTGAATTTGTCTTTCCATCGCTTCTTCTTTCTCCTCTTTTGTCTTTTCTATAGTTTTAGGGTTAGGTTTTCTGAGACCATCCAAAGCTTGTTGCATCCTTTTGAAAAGGATTCCAAGATGGTTAAAGACCTATAAATAGTCAAAAGGTTGTAATTTGTAAAAGGGGGGTGATGAAATATATTGTAAAATCAGACTTTCTAAATTTGTGTCTGTGTTTTCAAGCTTCAAAGCTTTTTCATGTATGAAAGAAGGATCATATCAATAAAATACGGTGCAATTTTACTCTTCTCTATTGTTGTCTCTTTATTTCCTATGTACACTTTTTAATGCTTAAGGTTGTAAGGCAGGTTGAAGCATTTTGGTTACAAGGTAACTATTTAATTACTTACAAGTTTCTTTCATGTAAAGAACTAAGTTTTGTGGGTAGTTTCAGGGAGCATATCAGTATTTAAAGATTTGATACAATATTTTAGAGGTAACTAGATAATTTGTAAGGAAATTTATCTGAATTGTATGTAGGTTGTAAGGCAGCTTATAGTATTTTGTTTATGTGAGACTTGGGCTTATTGACTCTATAACCCAAAGGATAGGCACTGATCTAGGTTTTGGTCTGATAATCTATCATCATCCAAGTTTTCAAAACTATTCAAAATTATTTCAATCAAAATATTTCTGTTACTAAGAACAAACAAACTAAACTTAATAAGGACTCATGTCAGTAGGACAGTGTCCATTTTAGTGATTCCTTGAAGAGTGAATCATTAGGTTATCCCTCCTAGAAACAGAAGGAAGAAGGATGTAAATCCTTGTCTCATTGGTTCATGTTATGAAAACCATAGCCTGGCTTATAATACTCTACTTCAAATCAATCATCGCAATCTCTAAGGTATTTTATAAGTTGTTACAATGAGGTTTTAGGTACATAACCAGTGAATGAATTAATCCACCAAATACATGGGCTGAAGTATCAGTAATCTTTAAATAGACAATACCTGCCTGAGTCTATGGAGCTCAAAAACAAAGGAGGTGATAATAGATATCCCCCGTGTTATCAAATACCTCATCAATTAGCCTTTCTCTTGCCTAAAGGGAGTTTGCATTCAATTATAAACAGTATTCTTTCATGATTAGGTAAGTGTTGCAAGAAAAAGACCTAATAGAACCCTTTCAGATGAATATTATAGAGTATCCATATTGAAAGGGTTATAGCTACTTGATGAGCATCACCAACTAGCATATAATCACCTAAAAGTTTATTAAAACAAATATAAAAGAATTATAATAAAAATGAAAATCCTAGAGAGTTCTAGGTAGGTGATCTAGTGTTGAAGGAGAATCCCTATCATCAAAAAAATAGAGAAAAGAAGGGAAAGTTTGAAGCAAACTGGTTAGGTCCCTTTTTAATCACATCAACATTTAGATAAGGTTCCTATAAATTTTCAACATGTGGAGGTGACCTGCTTAAAGAATTCATCAATAGTATTCATCTCAAGAGATTGTAGATTTGACAGATCAAGGCTAGACCTGTACAACAATTTTCAAAATCCATAAAATCCATAAAATGTAGAAAAAGATCCTTAAAAAAATATTATCTTGGTGAAAACTTGACAAACATGCACCTTGATAATAACAAAAATATAGAAAAAGTAAAAAAAGGAAAAATCAAATATGATAAAAAATTGCAATTAAAAAAGTGGTGAAAATTTGGTAAACATGCACTACTTGTGTCAAGTTAGCCGCTTCATCTATCACTACAATTCATTCATTCATTTTTTCCATCATTTTTGTACATAGACGCAATAAACCCCCTATGCATATCAAAGCTTGGAAAGAAAACTATCATCATGGTTTATTACTAATAACCATCCATCTTAGTATGAGAAATGACCAACTCACCCTATAATATAGATACTCTATCCTAGAGACCTCTGATCTGTGCCTCCCACAGGTGACGGGGACTCTAGTGTATACTCGTTGACTTGATGAACCTGGTTGATCTAGAGTAACCTATGGGTCAACATGTACTGGCCAACCTATATGAAATAAGCCTTTGTAACTGGTGCATCTTGTGCTCCCTCCCGAGGAATGGCTACACATGATCTTCGTCTTCAGATAATCCATCCTTGATTAATACCCTTCTCACCATCTCTTCCTCCACCACCACCACCACCATCTCCACCTCCACCATCACCACCTCGTCTATCACCTCCTACACCTTTTTCATCTCCCATCCCTTTTCCACCTCTCCATCAAACTCCCCCTCTCTTCTTTCTCGAAGGTGGCGACTAGCCATTGTTATCATCATCATCATTCTCCAAGATTGGTACAGGCTCATCAAGTGTGATTAACCTTGGAAAAGGATACAAAGTAAACCAACCAGAAAACTATGGTGTCACCCCAGGGTATGTGCACCAAGTTGTGAACCAAAAAAGTGGACACATCTTTAAAAAAAAATCTAATTTCATATAACCTGATTGAGGTATTGAAAATTTGAAATTGTTCTAGGCTTGGTAACAAAACCTAGAAAATATTATAAAAAAATCACTCTGTCTCAGAAATTGATCAGGTTTTGAAGAAGTAAAAATTATGCATTTATTCTCCATAACCCGATTGGGTTATGAAGAAATTAAAATAGGCTTTGCTCTGGAAGCCATAAATTCAACATACGGAGTCCGATTGACTCCGTTCAAAAAGCGTAGGAAAGATCTTGAGACAATCTAACACATGACTAACCTATGATCATCTTTAGTCATCAACATTTTTTCTTGTATCAATTTGAATCAAGTAAGGTATAAAATAGGTACTCATTATTGTCCATACATGCAACATATAGGAAAATGACTCTCTCTCTCTCTCTCTCTCTCTCTCTCTCTCTCTCTCTCTCTCTCTCTCATATTGATAGAGTATGTTGGAGGCCCTTTCTAGATTAGGAGGCAGGGATAGAGGATCAGATAAAGATGCATATTTTTTCATGACATGACAGTTTATTGGTCACACCCCTTTCTTGATCAAGATATTTATCAGTACCTAGGCTCTTAGACAATTTGGTCGTATTTAGGGTATGCCATTGGAGACTTCTATAAATGCTTGTACATAGAAGGATATGATTTATTGGGGGCCTTCTATTGCATTTTAGATAGCTCTAGGAGAGTACTAGGGATAAGTACCTATTTCCTAAGACTATATGAGACATGATGTCGATGTTTGGGGGTATGTGCACAAATTTGTGGATAAAAAAGGGGGTATAAGTGGACACATCTTTCTGAAATTGGGTAAACCTTAACTTGGAATAGATGTTTGAGGGTCATGCACTCAAAATAAGATGTGTAAAAAATAAAAATTGTAGTACTCTGAATCTAGTTTCTGAAATAATAATTTTTTTAAAAAAACCAATATGATTAAGGGGGTGAAACCTTGCACGCACAAAAACATGTTCCTGATTTTTTTGGAAAAACATAACATAGCAGTTTTCATGTGTAGTACAAAAGATATAGTTATATTCAGTATGTTTTAAACGCCTTTGGTAGGATGATAGGTAAGAGTGAGATCTAGAAGTTGTGTATTTGTTTCTAATTTTCTGAAGAGTTTTTTTTTTGTGAGTTTTTGAAGTGCTCTCATCCTAAAAATTTGGCAGTTGTTCGTGCACTGGGCATAACTTGCATCAAAATAATAAAAAATGAAAACTTTTTTTTCAAAAGTGTATAGAATCAAGTGTAGAAAAATAATATTTAATTTATTTTTAATTTGATTAATTATATCAAAACTTATTGAAAAAAGGTAGACATATGTCTGTGAGGACAATCAAGACACTAGTAAAGAAAATTAAATTTTACTATGCTAATGTTGTCCAAAAATAGAAAAATTTATATGGTTAGAAAGCTAAGAAGAGGTATGAGATTATGGTGAAAATGATAGAGCTATCCTATTGACAAATTGCAAACCTGATGAAGATAAAGTTGAGAATTCATCTTACAAGATGAAAAAATGTCTAAAAGAACAAAAATGGAGGGAAAATGAGCCTCCAAGCCTTTGGGTCATTTTCCAAAGCTCTTCCCAAGCCATAACCTAATCGGGTTTCTAAATTTCAAATAACCCAATTTTTTTTTGAAAAAAAAAAAGTACTTCAAAACCCGATCGGGTTTTGAAGAAGTAAAAATTATGCATTTTATTCTCCATAACGCGATCAGGTTTTGAAGAAACTAAAATAGGCTTTTCTCTGGAAGCCATAACTTCCACATACAGAGTCTGATTGAATCCGTTGAAAAAGCATAGGAAATATCTTGAGACGATCTAACACATGATTAACCTACAATCATCTTTAGGTATCAACATTTTTTCTGCCATCCATTTGAATCAAGTAAGGTATAAAATAGGTACTCATTATTGCCCATACATGCAACGTATAGGAAAATCAATACTCTCTCTCTCTCTCTCTCTCTCTCTCTCTCTCTCTCTCTCTCCAAGGGGTAAAATTGCAAATGTGAAAGTGAAATTAAAAATTAAAAGACGGGTTTAACAATATATAGCCTTTTTGACCAAAAGGGTACTTGTGAGAATGTTTAACAAATCAAATTTTTAGTAACTATGCTATAAATTCATCAACACATTATTTTTCATCTAATTATCAGGATCTAAATCGTAAATGGTTAAAAAAAGTAGAAAAAAATCTAAAAAATCATAAAATACTCAAAAATACCTCAAAATTGTAAAATCTTTCTATTTACCTCCCAAGGGGCGAGCATGCTGCTATCACAATATTTTTTCATATCTGGGACCTATTTTCATATCTGGGGGCATCAAGCGAATATTTTCACATCCAGGGCATTAGTCGAATCAAATTTTGAATTAGAGACATCTACGGAATCAATTTTACATTATCACAATGGCTAGGACATTCATTAAATTAGGTCCACATCATTGCACTAATCAATAGCACAATTGGATTTTTTTTTGAACCAATACACTATTCACACATTGATTCAAAGAGAGGCAAAATGTATACACCTAAAAATGGTCAAGAGCATCATTAATTATATACAAGCTATTTAATTAATAACATTCTAATTCAACTACTATGTAATTGAATTTATCATTTAATTATATAACTCACATCAAAAAATAGTTCTTCTAATCCATTAATTAAATTAAATTAAATTCCACCCCATTCACATCTTTTCCACATTATCACTCCTCATAACCAACTCATGACACCTCATCCTATGGCTAGGGTAATTAATTATTTTGAATTAATAAATCTCATTTTCCCTCAACAAACCAAAAGAATATTGTATATTTGCAACCAATGGGAAAAAAGGAAGTGTTATTTTTGGAGATGTGTCAAGATCTTTTATAGTAGATTTTCTAGCTATGTTATATTTTTAGATTGGATTTTTTTTAAAATTCAAAAAATATAGAAATGTAGCTTCATTTTCTCATACTAGTCAATTTCAATTTCCTATTCACACCAAGTTGCTAGTGGTGCATGATTGTTTAGTAAAAATTAAATTTCTCGTTGACAATATTATTTTGGAGGTGGTGCACTTCTATGTTTTTTTGGATTATTAGAGGATGCACCTTTCAATGTGTTCAACATGCCTCCATTCTTACCTCCTTGTCTACATTTATCATTGGGGGGATTAGTGTGGGCACAATAACTTTCCTCACTACCACATAAAGAGTTGTCACCATGACCTTCCCCTTTAGTAGTTAGTCAACATACTAGTGAGTTCTTGTTAACAACACATTATGCAAATTTGTAGATACTTGTGTAGATGGGGTGTTACTCATTAATGTCATCTCAACATTACAATTTGGCCCCTTGCAAAGGACATAACAATTTTTGTCGTCTTGCTCTTATTATTTCGCTGTAGAGTAATGATTTGCAAATAGTTTTTGCAAATCTAAAGTTCAAGACCCACTCTCTAAAAAACTGTAGACAATGAGCCCTCTATGATAAAAAATGAAATTGGACCATAAAAATGAGACCACCTTAATAATAAAGAGTCTTAATATGAATTTTATAATCTTTAATTTATTATCTTTCTATTATTACAATTTTCTTAAAAAAAATACTTTCTTCGTATAATTTGTTTTACAATTGATTTGTTTCTTAAAATGTCTATTATTTTTCTTTTTCATCCGCCCTGGGCGGGGAGATAGCCAGAGCCAGTTGGTCGCTTCCCGACCCTCCTGTCAATCCCACTAAGGCGTGGGGATCAGATGATAAAGATCCTCCACCTTCTGCTACTGCTCTTGTTGCCTAATGGCTTTATGTTTTTTTGATGAATAGTTTTCGTTTCCGGCTTTGCCGTGTGAACTCTGCGGGGTGATTTCTATATCCCCCGACCCCTTTTTTGTAGATATGTAACGTTAATATTTTTAATAGAAAAGACACTATTCATAAAAAAAAAAAATGTCTATTAGTTTATTTCATACATTATTCTTAATTTTATAACTAATAAAGACACTGAATTCATAAAATGTGTCCATTCAATTATTTGCTCAAATTTTTGGTCAAAGACATTGTACGTTACGGTTTACATGCAGTCTGAGCTGTATTCACACTCTCTCTGAACAGTACGTAACTATTCCCACCATGGGAAAGGCACACGATGGTGGAAAGTTGTCAATTGGGTACTTGTTACAGTAATTCCCAGCAAGCCCAATGTACCTTTTATAGATTAGCATTGTCAATTAGATACCCAGTATGTATTTAAATCTGCTTCAAAAACTTGATCGTCAATCTTAAAACTTGTACTTTTGACAGGTCCTCGCTGTATTCGACATTGTAATGCTGAAGGATTGCAGAAGTTCGTCATTGGATTCCCATCAATTCTGACATCATGTGTTTTGATAATGGCGGAAACAGTCTGCCTTTCCTTTCTGAAGTTAGAAAACAGATTATGGCAGAGTGGTCAGCCAATTCCAGGCCAGTCTGTTTGCGTGCTACCGACTTGGGTAAATCTTCTCTCAGCTTATCTGATTAAACATGATAAGCAGCCCCATTACAAATGCCTGATCTACTCCTCCTTCGATAACCAGACTGAGAACATCATTCCCCAGCATTATATCCGATTTGGCTTCCTTTCTTCTAACCTGCAGTTGCACAAACTTTCCATAAGCTTCTCAAACTTTCAAGCCTGCTAATAAATTGAATAACGGTTACCAAATGAGAATACCTGTGCAATGATATCTCCGGAGGCACTGAATATTGTGCATGATGACTTGCACAACGACCCTTCCATCTGGTAAACACACTGCTTAATTTGTTTCCTTCCATCTACAAAGACGTTGGCAATCGTTTTATTTGAAAATCCCAAAGACTTGGTAAGCCAAAATCTGGGCTTCTTAGACTCTACTGGATCTTGTCTGAATGCTTCCCATCTCTTCCTAAAACTCCATTTCTGGGAAATCTAAACACAATGTTAGATACCATCTATGAAAGAATTTGATGGGAATAATACGTATAAGAGGGATGAAGAAGAATACCTTGCGCCGCATTGTAAGAAGAAGGTTGCCTCCATCATCCATGAGATACACTTCGTTTTTCACATTGGATGCATAGTTATCCACTCTGAAAACCAGATGTCCCATTGAATCGAAAACAGTAAATCCTTTACCATTAAATAAGAGGGATTTCTTCCAAACTGTTAAGTGGGTAGACGAGCTTGAACAAAATTGTTGATCGATGCAAACATGGGGAGATGAGATGAAAGATTGAGGACGAACTTGAGACATTCTTGTTGCCCACAACTTGTTATCAGAAAGCGAATCTGATTCTAAGTTGTAGATGGTTTGACTGTGCTCCCTAACTTCCTAATAAATATCTTTGAAACGTACCATGTTTGGCTTAATACTCGCCGAGCAACCACGCGGTTCACGTGTGTAATGGTGAGATTCCTTTTGGACGCGGTTGAGGAACGGGCCCTGCAAAAGACATGGCTTCTTGGTAGCCATACCTACTGGATTGCTGAACTCATGTGTCAAGCCTCACAACGTGTTTTTCCCAAAGAAGAAACTATTCCGATCTGCTGCGGATAAGGGAGCAGTTACTCTTTTTCTAATAGCATTATTTTTACTATAAATAGATGATGTTGCCAGAGAAAGGGATCAGAGCAGGGGGTAATGCATGCTTCAACCAAGTGAGTAATGGTGAGACCCACAAACACGGGACGAACTCATCAACATAGATGGACAGTTCTTTCAAACAAAAAATTCACTGACATATTGTTAAGTGTACCATTCATAAGGGAGATATGCAATGAGTGGTATTCATTTTCATGAAAATGAGTTTGCATTATTATGAAATATGAATCAATTAGTTTGATTTGAAAATTACATAATAATATCATAATATAGAATAACAATATCATAATATAGAATAATTTGGTTTAGTTAAAAATTATTTTGTGTTGAAAGATAATTGACGGAGATAGGCATTAATAAATAGAACAATTATTTTCAGATAATATATTGGCAAATATACCATTATGTTATTTAGTTACGAAATATTTTATCGTTCAAAGAAAACAAATATTAAATTTAGAAAGTTAAAATTAAAAATGATAGAGTTATTTATTAATTTATTTAAAAGTCATTAGCAAACTGTATTTTCCACAAGTCAAAAGTTTATGAGCTAAAGGGGCTGTATAATGAATGGTTCATAAGGCACAACACTTGTTGAATGTTTTGCGAATGAGGCAATAAGTTAAGTGGGCTTAGCCTTGGAGGAAACCCCATAGTTAAGTGCACTTGAGATGGAATAAAATTGGGATGGGTGACCTCTTGAGAAGGCCTAGTGCGTCACCATTGTGAGCATCACCTAGATTCAATGCGTGCTAAGTGTTCCATTCATTCTCATAAGAGAGGGGTTCTTGTGATCTGTCACTCATGAAACATGGGTCAATGAGTTTGACTCGAAAACTACACAATTGAACCCTGATAAGAATACCATAAATTGTATTTTGGTGACCAATGAGTATGCTAAAGGATTGTGGAAGGTCAATTAGGGAGAAAATTTGGTCTATAGTTTTCATACATTTGTATAATACATGAGATCAATTGGTAGGATGTTTAGCAAATGATATTGTTTGTGAAACAAAGGTCTCAATAGAGAAGTGATATATCCACACACCATAGGGATCCAAACACGACTTTAAAAAAACCTCTGCAGTAGGATGGACATTACCAACAATCTCATTTTATGTTTGTGATAGGAATAGAGGGAGAGGGAGTGATAGAAAGAGGGAGAGATAGAGGTGCATAAGAAGATAAAGATAGAGAGGAAGATGGAGATGGGGATGGAAATGGAGAAGGAGAGGGATATGAAAGAATTATAGGGAAATACAAGGAGAGAAAATAGAGAAACCAGGACATGTGTAGATGGAAGATATCAATATATAGAGAGGGAGAGATAGAAAGATAAAGATGGATATAGGTAGTAATAGGGGTATAGCGAGAGGGATAGATAACGAGATAGATATAGAGGGAGAAATGGAAGAAATATGGAGTGATAGAGATCAAATATAAAAGATATATAGATATAGAGGTATATGAAGAGAGAAAGGAAGAGGGAGAGATATTGATGGATAAAGAGAATGATGCATGTCTAGAGACCAAGGGGGAGAGAAGAAGACAAAATGAGAGTAAGAGGGAGACAAATAGACAGAGAGAGGTAGATGGAGAGATAAGGATAGAAATAGAGGGAGAGACAGAAAAAAATATAAGAATAGGGAGAGATAGATAAAGAGAAAGATATAGATGGTGACATAGAGTGATGGAGAAGTACTCTTTATACCCCTATCACTACCTATCTACATCTTTATCTTTCTATCTCT
>MU224635.1:223875-255345 GCA_018584345.1 Thuja plicata | reverse complement strand
CTGAGAGCAATTTTTATAAATCTTGCAACTCCATGCATAGAGAGCTATGGATCGATTTGTGAGGGCTCATTCTTGAGTTTCCTTGCATGTAAGGATTCATAGAAGTACACTATTTTGTGTGTACACTAGGCATGGCACAGGTATCAAAGACAAGTCTGCACATGGAGATGACCTAGATATAGGGGCTGCTAGTTGCAGAGACAACATGGGTTGACAGGGCAGAGGGTTTACTTGATATCCTATAGGGCAGGGTGGATACAGGAGAGTTCTCCATGGTTGACTTGACGTAGGATGCTGCAGAGCTGCGGACAAAGATAGGTACATTGACATACCAGTTGAGTACCTTGACTGAGCAAATGGACCAGGCCATGGAGAAGATTATTTCCTTGACCGCAGAGATAGATACAACATAGAGGTGAGCTGAGGTGTACATGACTGAGAGAGACATCTCTAAGCAGGAAGCCATTATAGGTGGGGATGGAGAGGTTGTAGCTGAGGCTTTAGCAGCTCATAGAAATGTTACCAGGGCATGTATAGAGGAAACCCACTATCGATTATTGTATCATCAGCTTGTGCCTGAGGGACAAATGCGTGAGTACTCAAAGAGGTCTTGATCTCAGAGCATAGTTAGGACTTCTGCATCGCAGGGATCTATGGGGATGCCACCACATCCACCACTAGGACAGGGAGGTGAATCATCACACCCACCAGCATGATTCCCCACCAGCATGATTCATCAGAGGACTACATGACACATATGTTTTGCATTTTTGGACGAGATGTATATGTATATCAGCACCAAGGTGCATGCGATGTATTTTTATTGATGATAGATATTGTATTTATGGACATTTGATATATATGATGATCAATGAGGACTCTATGATGTTTATGATGTATGTTTTTCATACTTTGATATATATGATGTGATGATGCATATGCTTATATGATTACTAACATTGATGCTTGCAGGATGTGATGCATATGTATGACAAATTGTGTATGCAGGATGGTTTTATTACTATGTATATATGATGTACTAACGTGTGTGGATGCAGGATGTGATATGACGTATATGATGAGCTTTAATGAATATGATTATAGATGCAAGATGAATCTAAATAAAACTTAACAATGAAAGACTATAATGATTTAAATGAGTTAAAAATTAAATCTAAATGATTTAACAATGCAAGAGTAAAATTAATATAAATGAATATTTAACAATGCAAGACTAAAATGAATCTAAACGATTTTAACAATGCAAGGTGGTAAAATGGATCCAAATGTGTTGACAATGCAAGATGTAAAATGAATCTAAATGTTTTAATAATGCAACATGATAAAATGGATCTAAATGTGTTAACAATGCAAGATGATAATGAATCCAAGTGTGTTAATAATGCAAGATGATAATGAATCTAAGTGATTTAACAATGCAAGATGAAAATGAATCTAAATGATTTAACAATGCAAGATGATAATGATGAATTAATTATGTAAGATTATGCAATGCAATCTAATGATGGATCTAATGCAATCAAATAATGAACCTAATGCGAAAACTAGATGCAATGGATGTGATGGATGCAATGGATAAGATGGGACCCATAGTTTTTGGTGTGTGTCACGATCAATTGATGAACTAGCCAGGAGGACTATAAAGGACCGAGTAGGGAATGTTAACATGATAAGAAATTTGGATGTTAGTGTGATGGTGAGAAGACTAGACACGTCACGAATATACAAGGATCAAACTAAATGATTAATTACAAGGAAATAATTATAAGCGATTTGTGTACACATGTTGTTGTCAAGATTTGATTGGATCGTGTTGCTATTTTGATGAGTGCGATAGTTTAGTATGCTGATTGATTAGTTCAAGAGGAAGGATACATCCTACAAGAACCTAGAGATTATGATGATCTAGATTTAGGTCTATGAGAGGAAGGATGCAGCCCCAAAGGACCCATTTCCATAAAGATGGGATTTCATAAATCTGATTGGTCAAAGGTGCACTGCGATCAAACTGTGGAACCAAGAAGTCATCAAAAGGCACTTGCCAAAACTTAAGATTTTAAGAGCGTAACTGTATCATGTTCTACAAGAATACCAATCAAGACACAAGATATATACAATAAACACTTAAGCGGAAGAATAGGAAAAATATGTATAGGACTAAAGCTCAGGGATTGGGATAGTACAAAGTATGGACAACAATATACAAGATGATATGTACAAAAGCTCAGGACACGAAATAGGAGGATCACTTTGGACTAGTACGTGTGATATGTGAACACATAGGGAATACAGGGAATGTTGAGGTTTGTGGAGATGTGATGCTGGTGATGGAGGGAAATGAAATTTTGATAGATAATGGAATGGTCCACTATGTGTGATGCCTGTTGCCAGGTTTTCATCATGCATACTTGTCCAATGCGCCTGATTGCCAAGTTTTCACTATTGGACAAAATTTTTCACTTTATTATTATTTTTTAAATTTCTTTGGATCTTTTTGATCTTTTTGATGTTGTCCAAGCACCTTTTTGCCAAGTTTTTGCCGAGACAACCATTTTTTCAGCTTCATTTTTCTGCTTTTTTGAGATTTTTTTCAGGAGTGTTTTACATTGTTTTTCTACTTTTTTTTTTAGGACTTTTTATACATTTTATGGATTTTCTCAGATATTTTGGAATGAACAACCATCTGTTAGGCATAGAAGCGCCTAAGATGAATGATGTTGATAGGATCATTCAATGGTTCTCCTTCAGGAGTGGAGATTTGATATGCCCCAGAACCGAAGCATGCAATGACAACATATGGGCCTTGCCAGGTGACTTCTATAGGATTTGAGAAATACAAATCCAAAGAATGCCAAGAATACCTGCATGCAAATAACCTATTACAAGAGAGAAGCAGAAGGAGTAAAAAGAAGAACTAAGAAGTTGCTCAAAATGTAAGAGCAAAATTATAATCCGAATTAATGAAAAAAGAATTACAAGGTTCAACGTATAAAGGTGAACAAAACTCTAAAGCCTAAAAAAGCTAGGGTGCACATTAATAATTAATAAAAGAATTAATTATTAATGCACCTAAGAGAAATCTTAAGCAGTAAAGAGTAATAACTTAACTAATTAAATCAACATGATTTAATTAATAAGGAAACTAATGATTACTCTAACACCCCCCTTAAGCTAAGCGCAGGGGGTAAGCTAACCTAGCATAGCTATGAAAGAAGGAAATGGGTCCCGACAACAAGGCCTGATCAGGTACCCAATACAAGGAAATCTCTATAAAACAGAGACAAAGAGGAAAACCCAGTGGGAAAAACCCCTCTCCAAAAAGAGATAGAAAAATGAAAAAAATCAATGGCTCAAGAGACTCTCTCAAGACCATAAGTACAATCAGCCCCCCAATGAGAGAGGGATGAGACACCGAAGTCCCCCTAGAATGAAGAAACTCCTGTCACAATGGTAGATTCCTGATGTAGAATCCAAAAGGAGATCCTGAAGTGGCAAATGATATCCCTCCCCTTCGGAAGAAACAAAACCAAAGGATGATGTCAAAGAAACCCTGTGAAGAGTGATGAACCAATCTGTCTCAGGATGTGTGCCATGATCGGATGTTGAAGAATCTCTCTGTCTAAACTGAAACAACTGATGCCAAATCCAAACTAATATGGAGAATCCTGAAATGCAACCACAAAATGCACGGATAATGGTGGGAAAACAGTGATAACTTGACTGTCAAGGTAGAGGAGATGAATGTCCTCAAAATAATCCTCCAAATCTGTAGTATAAGACTCAACAAACAAGAATGATATGTCTGCAACATAAGAGTCCAAAGTATCTATGTCTAGAAGATGTATGATTCCCTACTGCATAGAATCAGGAGCAACAAGAGATGCTAATGAAGTCTCAATCTGAAGAGTGGGAACTATGAGATACGCCTCTGATCCATCAGAACATGTAAGGGTGTCTAAATACTCAAGCTCCTCTAAAGTATCATGATCAAAGGGTGTATTCTCTCACCAAGCAATGGGTATGAGACAATCTGAAGTAGGATCCTCTGGGAACAGAGAGAGATTAGGGTCTCCATGTATCTCCCAAAGATGTGTTCAAAGTGGGTGAGGAAAATCAATGTCTGATATATCCAACACAGTGTCATGATCAACACTAGACACTATAATTCCTACTATGTGATCTCTAATAATATCCCATGCTAATTTTCCCTCTGAAGTGGCTGGTTTAGGTATGAGATCATACAAATAAGGCAATATATTAAGCCACCTACAATGTGTAAGTATACCCTTTTCCTATGACTCATAATTACCCCATTCTAGAATAACAATAGAAGGGTGAGAAGAAAAACCCATGATAACTCTTCACATGAAACAAACTGAGTGTTGAAAAACACAAGTTCTGAATTTGACTAGAAAAACAAACATCAAAAATGAAAAACCAGAAAATAAAACCTACATAAAGAGATAGAGCTCAGAAAGATCTTTCTGACGATATAAGGAAGTTGAAAATCCGATATCGTATGCTCAAGATATGGCCAAAAAAGTGCTCAAAATTGCCCCAAAGAAGGTTTGAGAGTAAACCCTGGTGGTTAGGTTAACCGCTAGAGGTTAACCACTAGTAGTTAACTGACGGTGGCGCCCATTTACAAAGTAGTGTTGATTTTTAACACTACATGCGTTAGTTTTTAACACAAAAATCAATTAAAATTTGATTTTTTTTTTAATTTTTCACCTTGAAATTTGAGTCAGAGAGAGAAATTTTTTTCCAGAGGCTACTATGCCAAAAATGGTAAAAATTATATGAAAATTGACTCTCCTAGGTCTTCTAAGCATGATGGTGGTGTCCATTTTCACTCAATGTGCTCCAGAAAAAAGTGTCTCTTCTAGATTGAAGAAGAAACACTAAAAAAGATGTGGTTTTTGCCCTCAAAACACTGCTTCACAAACACCAGACCAGGCAGCAGCAGTGTGGCTCTGATACCATCTAGGATTTGAGAAATACAAATCTATAGAATGCCAATAATACCTGCATGCAAATAACCTGTTACAAGAGAGAAGTAGAAGGAGGAAAAAGAAGAACTCAGAAGTTGCTCAAAATGTAAGAGTGAAATTATAATCTGAATTAATGAAAAAAGAATTACAAGGTTCAACCTATAAAGGTGAACAAAACCCTAAAGCCTAAAAAAGCTAGGTTTCACATTAATAATTAATAAAAGAATTAATTATTAATGCACCTAAGAGAAAGCTTAAGCACTAAAGAGTAATAACTTAACAAATTAAATCAACATGATTTAATTAATAAGGAAACTAATGTTTTTTTACTTTTTATACATTTTGTGGATTTTCTCAGATAATTTGGAATGAAAAACCATCCATCAGGCATAGAAGCGCCTAAGATGAATGATGTTGATAGGATCATTCAATGGTTCTCCTTCAGGAGTGGAGAGTTGATATGCCCCAGAACCGAAGCATGCAGTGACAACATATGGGCCTTGCCAAGTGACTTCAAACTTACATTTCTTTTCCTAAGCAGTACCCACTTTATGATTTTCCTTTAGCACAAGGTCCCACACCTGGAACTGGCATGGGCGGACCTTCTTGTTATAGTTTCGCTTGAGCCTATTTTTGTAGACAATCAAGTGATCATAAGCTTGTTGGTGCTTTTCATTTAGTAGATCAAGTTGTGTGAGTTGTGCCGCTCAGTAATCTTCATCATCAACCAAGCCTCTCAGTGATACTCGAAGGGATGGTAGTTTGACCTCAATTGGTAAGATTGCCTCAACACTGTAGACTAGGGAATACAGAGTAGTGCTAGTAGGAGTATGGTAGGAAGTGCGATATGCCTAGAGGGTGGGATTGATCTGGAGACGCCAATCATGACCAGTATTATTGACAACTTTCTTGAGGATTTTGAGGAGGGTTTTATTAGTTTCCTTAGCTTGGCCATTACCTTGAGGGAAGTATGGACTCAAGAAATGGTGATGGATATGGAGGTGAGCACAGAGATCACTGACGTGTTGATTTTCAAATGGTTTACCGTGATCTATGAAGATGGTGGAGGGTATGCCAAAGTGGAAGACAATGTGATAGAGGATGAATTTGGAGATCTGGACACCTGTAGTGAGGGTGAGCAGAATTGCTTCAACCCACTTTGTAAAGTACTCCATTGCTGTGATTATGTACTTGTGGCCTTCAGAAGAGAGGGGAGTAATATTACCAATGAGGTCAAAACCCCAACAAGAGAAGGGCCAGGGAGGCACAATAGGTCTGAGGTCCTAGACAGGAGCATGAATCAGATTGGCATGTTGTTGGCAAGGTAAACACTTCTTGACGAACTCACAAGAATCATTTTCCATTGTAGGCCAATAGTACCATGTACATAGAATTTTCTTGGATAGGACCATGCCACTAATGTGGATAGTTTAGATCCCAACATGTACCTCTTGTAAAGCCTGGGTGGCTTCATTTTCATCTAAACACCTAGAGAGCACATTCTGATAACCTCGAAGATAAAGGGTGTTGGCTACAAGGGTGTATCGAGAAGCTCTACAAATAAAGTTTTGGCATTGGGTTGCAGTGAGATGAGGAGATATGATACCATTTTTTAGGTAACCTTGGATATCATTCTCATAAGTGGGAGCATGAAGTTGCTCAAATAAGAATTTGTATTGCGTAGACTCGTGAGGAATCTTTAGGAGAGAGCCAATTGTGGCCATTGCATCAGCAACCTTGTTCTGCAATCATGGTACTTGTGTTATCTACAAGTGGAGTAAATTCTCTTTCATCTTGTCAACCAACTGCTTATATGGCATTATTTTTTCATCTTTGGTTTGATATTCATCTGGAACCTGTTTGATAATGAGTTGGGAATCACCAAAGGCATGTAGAGTTGTGATGTTCCTGTATAGTTGAAAAATGGAAGCACTTCCATTGTAGAATTTTTTAGCCTTCTGAGTAAGTGGTTTGGGGTCATATCAAGCACCTTGAACGGGTTCCTAAGTTAGACCTGGCTTTCCCACTATTCTGCCCCTCTTTCCACTTCTTTCCAGCCCAATTTCTGCATTCTGGATAGTAGACTTGAGATTCTAGACTTCAAGGTCATGGTTGACCTTTTTGGTCTATGTCAACCTTGACCCTGACCTTGGTCAAGGTCAACCTTGACCTCAACCTAGGGTTCAAACTTCAGGGTCTTGCAGTTTCTGGATGTCGGTCTTTGCAAAAGTTATTTCCTGCTTCTGGGTTGGCTGTTTCGAGTTCTGTAGCATCAATTCCTAAATTATATTTAATATAGGTCCTCTCCTAGGGTTAAAGGATTTAATGGGAATTTAATTATCCTATGTCGGCCTCCTTATAAGATTGTGCCTTAGTTTCATATAAAAGGGAGCCTTCTCTCATTTTCTCTAAGTTTTTCTAAGCATCCTTGAGCAATTGAGGAGGATTATCAAGTGAAGTCCAAGCAAGCTAAGAAGCAAGATTTCAAGAAAACATTCATCCATTCTCAAAAATTCATCCATTCACAAGAATTCAAGCATCCATTTTCATGAAGGAGATCCATTGGAGGACATTGAAGGATTCAAGCTACATAGTGCCCTTTTGGTGATCTCTCCATCCACCTTCTTCCAAGCCTCTTCCAAATTCAAGAATCCATTAAAGACTTGGTGTTGGATATCTACAAGAAGGAGATTGAAGACATCCTACATTACACATTCCACATTCTAGATCCATTGGTGCGTACATACTTGTGGATTGAAGGATTCAAATCCTCCACAAGGACTTTTACAAGCAAGGTGAATTTATGCATTTACTTTATTTATTTCTACGATTTCAATTACATATATTTGAGGTTAATTCCAAAATCAGGGTTTGACCAAGGTAAACCCCTCCCCCCCAACAAAAAAACCTCTTTTTTCTTATAGGCACAGGTTTGGGACTATGGATTTGGACACAGATCTGGATACCCTTTCCAGCTTTCTTTCGGACTCCGCGAACAAATTCTCTGTCAGACCTGTGCAGGTCAGGGTCGACATTATTGGGTCAAGGTTGACATTTATGGGTCAAGGTCAACCTTTTTCATAGGATGACATCGGATCAGGAAAAAATTTCTGGGTTTTGTTCATCTCTGCATTCTAGTTCCAGATCATACTTCAGTTTTTCCAAAAATAGTCTACAGACCTTAAAAAATAGCATTCTTTGATCTATAATACATTAATTTCTTCATCCTATCCTTTTAAATTACTGTAATAAATCATATTTAATTAATAATTAACAGAAATTAAGATCTCCTTCTTTACTCTCTTTTCCAAATAGTTGATTCATTTGTGCATTGATCCTTCACTGGGGTTAATCAACTTGGATCTTCCATTTGTGCATTTGAGGATAGAAGAGGAGAATCTTATCTTCTCCCTAATCACAATTTCAATATACAATCAACACAATTCAATTAAATGTAAATTAGGGTTAAGAAAATCAACACTCTTTAATCAAATCAAACAATAATTAACAAACAATCTCCTTACCCCCTTTTCTCCCCGTTTACATTTTGGTGAACTCGCGATAGACAACTGTTTCTTTTTGGTGTTAGATTTACATTGTTTATGTTAGATCTGGCATGTTCTTCCAATTACATTTAAAATTAATAAATCAAAATTTGGTGTTAGTTCATTTGCATTGTATTGGTGTATGAGCTTTACCACCTCTAGTCCTACTTATATTACCCCGGTTAGAAGAAGTCGTAGACTTATGGGTTCCTTTGATCCTGAGTCTTCCTCTCCTTTCCTTAGGATTCCTAATGATAATTTGACAACTCATGATTCCAATCCTTTTATGGAGCATAACTCTTCTCGCTCATCTCATGATGAAGATGACGCTTTAAGAGTTCCTCTTGAACAAGTGCAAAACCTTTCAACCAAACTTGATAAAATGGGAAATTGGCCTATCCAAGAAAACCATAATCAAGATTCTATCCAAGCTATAGAGGCTCTTAAGAAATTCCTCTGTGATAATGATCAAGGTATTAATTTTTTGCGTAGTATTACTCATCTTGTGAATTTGAATGTTAAACCTTTAGCTCAAGCAGCTCAAGAGTGAGGATTCACACCTATTGTCACTAGCATAGGACCTTCTTCTATTCCTCTTCCTAGTATTCCTACTTACACTCCTTTGATAAAAAAAAATTCTCCCAAGTGCACCTATCCCTATGAGTGTTCCACTAGTATCTTTACCTACCTCACAACCTTCATATCATAGTGTGCCTTTTACTTATACTAATCCTCTTCCAACTGGGGCTCCTAATGTTCCACCATTTGTGTCTTCTATTCTTGTTGCTTCTTACACTTTTCTTAATGTTCCTAATTTTTCTATGCCACCTGTTTCCTCTAATGATTCTACAATTATTAGTTTGGCTCAGACTGTGTCATCCTTCAACAACAACTTGCATCTTTAACTCAATCCAAATTTAGCATTCCTACATGTCACATGGGTAGTCCTTTATCCCTAGACATCATTCCTGCTACTATCCCTCAGCAAGTCGATATGCCCCATCTTGAGAATTATAATGGTAAAGGTGATCTTGTTACTCATGTTAAAACATTTCAAATCCTTTGTAGTGATTATGCTCATGACCATAGGATTTTAGCTAAATTGTTTGCTAGAACCTTTCAAGACAAGGCTTTACAATGGTATTTTTCTTTACCTCCTTATTCCATTGATTCTTTTCCCAAACTTGCTAATTCCTTCATTCAACAACTTCAAAATAACATTGGACCACAAGTGTCCTCATTTGATTTAATGCATTGTAAACAAAACATTAAGGAAAATTGACTAATTTTATTGGTAGATTTAAGCATTTACATGCTTAGATTTCTTATCATGTTCCTGATATTGATATTCAACATATGTTTATTTCAAATTTACAAAAATATATTAGAGATAAAATTCTACTTACTGAATTTACCTCTTTTCAACAATTGTGTGCAGCACTTCACCATTATCAATTATAAGCGAGTCAGTTTGAGAGAAACACTCCAATGGCTCATGTTCCCATTGATAAGGGTGACAATGCTCCTAATCCTAATAAGTTTCAGAAACCTAACAACTATGTCAAGATTAATAAACAGATGAATGCGATTGTTGATCAAGTTGCGGCTATATCCAACAATGCTACTTTTGCATCCACTGCTTTCCGTATGAATCGTATGTTTACTCCTCTTTCTGAAACTTTGCATTCTATAATGAGTAGGTTTTTAAGTGCTAGCATGATTACCTTACCTTCTATTCGACCTCTTCTTCCAACCACGATAGCTTCAAAATCCTTCGATTCTAAAGCTTTCTACCAATACCATCACCAAAATGGCCATGATATTGAAAAATGTTACTCTCTAAAGCATAAAATCCAAGACTTAATTGATTCTAAAGCTTTGTCTGTTGATAATTTTGATGGTAATGGGAATAAATATGTTTCTCCTCCTAATCAAAACCTTCAAATCTATACGAATCCTTTACCTACACATGATACTAATACTATAGCTCAACCATCTTCTATAGACATTTTTTATGATTCAAAGATGGATGATCTTAATCACATTGTTAATCATGTGGAGAGTGTTGTTCCATCTCAACTTATGGTTCAAGATCCTTCACCTCCACTTCAACATCCAATTCCACCTAAACCTCAAAAACAAACTAAGGATAAGCAACCTAGGGAACTTTTAATTACCTTAGATGATTCTAAAATGATTAAGGCTCCCGATGGTCCCCTTTATATCTGTGCTAGGATTACTAAGATACCTATTCATGTTTGTCTAGTTGATCCCACATCTTTAATAAATGTCATTAATGAATAAAATCTTTTTATGAAAGGCTTACAACGTGATTTTTATGAATCATCTGATGCATGGATCCAAACTTGTAATGGATTTCTTTATCCTGCACTTGGTTCTATTAATTTACCTATTGAACTTTGTGGTAAAATTGTAGATACTACCTTCATCATTATCCCTACTTCTGATCAATTTCAAATCAAATTTGGTTTACCTTGGATAACTGCTATACATGCTATTGCTTCTCCCATTCATAAATGTCTTAAGTTCATTCATAATGGAGAAGTCAAAACAATTAATCATAGTTTGTATACACCCTCTAGGCCTAGAGATTGTGCTACTCTTGATTTATTTCGGCATTCATTACCTAACTCATGTCCTCCTCACTTTGATCATCTCTTTCTCTCATATCAAGCTTATAAACATCGCAAAATTGCTGAGTTAAGTATGCCTCGAATTGATTCCCACTGTGGTATTTTGCCTACTCTTGCAATATCTCCTTTATCCATTACTGCTAATAATATTAATAAAACTTCTACTATTTCATTGCAACCTACTGAGAATCCTCCTATAGAACATGTGAAGGAACCTATTTCCATTCCTCCTAGTTCTCAAAATATGCCAACCAAAGCTAAATGTAACCAATCTGCTAATAAACATTGTAAGAAGCATAGAGATAATTCTAGAGCTTGTGCTTCTATGATTCGAAAATCATTACCTACTTTTGACCAACCTATGCCTGATGTGTTAGATATTAATATTCAGAATGATGTTAAGATGAATGAGTATGATGATCCTATTCGCATCTTGGATCCTATTTCAATCAACCTTGATGAGGAGGACACTCTCGATGATCTTATTGATCTTAGTGATGAATAAGAGACCATTCATCTTGATAATGATTTACCTCATATGCTTTCAACTCAATTAACAATTACACCTAGTATTGAACATTGTGATTCTCAAGAGGATCCTTGTTTGGAGCTGGCTATCATTCCTATTGTATTGGATATAGTCCCTCTTCCGATTTTCCCACCTTCCACCAATAACATAAACCAAGATGGGGAGGGTTGACAACATGCTTGATTGGCTCATCCTTTATGGTAGCCCTCTTTGTGTTTGTATGTTGTAATGTGCTTCTCCTGAAATGTGTTTTTAAATGTTTGTTAGATTCTTTTATACGACCCTTGTTACTTTGTTGGTGCAAGGTGATAAAGGAATCAAAACCTCTTGTACAAATTCCTCTATGTGTATCTTCATTCTTCTATATGTTGTTTCATGTTATGTTGTACTTGTGTTATTGTTTGTAACTGTTTTCCTTGTATAATATGGTTGGATGTGCGACATGGTAGCACTAATTCTTTTTGGTATCCATGTTGTGGTCTGAAAAGAGTCTTCTTCGTAACTCTTAAGTTTTCTTTCCTCCTTTGTGATTGTAGCTCTACTTTCTTTGTGGAATGATGTCAATTAATTTGCAATAATATCATATTTCTATGTACATGTTATCTTATGATCATACTGACCCCACATTAGGTAGATCCCTCTTGTGTTCTTACATATGTTTATGTTTTATTTCCCTTGATTTGTCTTCCTTTGGGGGCATCTCGCAGTGGAAACATAATCTGTAGAGTTGTTTATGTTTCTGTTAAAACGATTGCTCCTGTTAAATTGTTAGCAATGAATTTAACATGGTGGCATACCCTCTACTCACTTTTGCACACATGCAAGTTTAAATTAGTTTTCAAGACTTAAAAATTTTCCCTTTACGGATTAAAAACTAATCCTTAAAGCATGGACATTTCACCTTTTTAGGATCTCTTGATCCCTCCACTTTAAAATTACACATATCTCTTGATCCTGCCAGTTTTCAATTTACAATGTTTTTGATCCCTTTAAGAATGGATCTCCCTGATGGGTTGACTAGTGAGTAGCCACATTCACTAGGTAGCTCAATTCCATCTTCCCAGTTACATTTTTTTTTGTGTGGTTCACAATGGGACATAAGTTCTCATTGGGCAAGATAATCACACCCTTTCTCTCTCTTCTTAACTAAGTGATGTCTCTCTTATGGTGATCTTAGGGTTGATAAATAATTAAGTCTATTTGGGTCTTGAGGATTTATTTTTCCCTTCTGATTCCAATAAAATTGTCATTTTTGTATATTCTCCTTTACCAAGAGTTTGTGTTGACCTCATACTCTTGCTAAAGTGGGGGCTAAATGTATAGTTGGATAATGGAAGCACTTCCATTGTAGAATTTTTTAGCCTTCTGAGTAAGTGGTTTGGGGTCATATCAAGCACCTTGAATGGGTTCCTGAGTTAGACCTGGCTTTCCCCCTATTCTACCCCTCTTTCCACTTCTTTCCAGCCTCATTTCTGCATTCTGGACTGCAAACCTGAGATTCTGGACTTCAAGGTCAGGGTCGACCTTTTTTTTCTATGTCGACCTCAACGATGACCTAGGTAAAGGTTTACCTTGAACCTGACCTAGGTCAAGGTTGACCTCGACCTTGATCCAGGGTTCAAACTTCAGGGTCTTGAAGTTTCTGGATGTCAGTCTTTGCAAAAGTTATTTCCCGCTTCCGGGTCGGCTATTTCAAGTTCCAAAGTGTCGATTCCTAAATTATATTTAATATAGGTCCTCTCCTAGGGTTAAATGATTTAATGGGAATTTAATTATCCTATGTTGGCCTCCTTAGAAGATTGTTCCCTAGTTTCATATAAAAGGGAACCTTCTCCTCTCATTTTCTCTAAGTTTTTATAAGCATCCTTGACCAATTGAGTAGCATTATCAAGTGAATTCCAAGCAAGATAAGAAGAAATATTTCAGAAAAAATTCATCCATTCTCAAGCATTCATCCATTCAAAACCATTCAAGTATCCACTTTCATGAAGGAGATCCATTGGAGGCCATTGAAGGATTCAAGCTACATAGTGCCCTTTTGGTGATCTCTCCATCCACCTTCTTCCAAGCCTTTTCCAAATTCAAGAACCCATTCAAGACTTGGTGTTGGAGATATACAAGAAGGAGATTGAAGACATCATACATTATACAATCCACATTCTAGATCCATTGGTGCATACATACTTGTGGATTGAAGGACTCGAATCCTCCACAAGGACTTTTACAAGCAAGGTGAATTTATGCATTTACTTTGTTTATTTCTACAATTTCAATTACATATATTTGAGGTTAATTCCAAAACTAGGGTTTGACCAAGGCAAACCCCTCCCCCAAAAAACAAACCTCTTTTTTCTTGTAGGTACAGGTTCAGGACTGTGGATTTGGACACAGATCTGGATACCCTTTTTGACTTTCTTTCAGACTCCATGAACAGATTCTCTGTCAGACCTGTGTACGATAGGGTTGACATTATTGGGTTAGGGTTGACATTTATGGGTTAAGGTCAACCTTTTTCATAAGATGGCATCAGATCGGAAAAATATTTCTATGTTTTGTTCGTCTCTGCGTTCCGATTCTGGATCATACTTCGGTTTTTCCAGAAATAGTCTACAGACCTCAGAAAATAGAATTCTTTAATTTGCAATAGATTAAGGTTGGTTCTTCTTCCTATCCTTTTCAATTATAGTAATAAATCATATTTACTTAATAATTAACATAATTTAAGATCTCCTTCTTTACTCTCTTTTCCAAATAGTTGATTCATTTGTGCATTGATCCATCATTGGGGTTGATCAACTTGGATCTTCCATTTGTGCATTTAAGGTTAGAAGAGGAGCATCTTATCTTCTCCCTAATCATAATTGCAGTATACAATCAACACAATTCAATTAAATGTAAAGTAGGGTTAAGGAAATCAACACTCTTTAATCAAATCAAACAATAATTAACAAACAATCTCCTTACCTCCTTTTCCCCCCCTTTACAATTCCATTCTATAGCCATGTGGAGTCCTGCGATTAGTCCCTCAGATTCTGCAATGTTGTTCGTGCAAGGAAATCCCAATTTGAATGACATAGGGATGTAATCACCGTGAGGGGTGACAAAAATTATTCCTACTCCTGCACCATGAGCTGTGTACGATCCATCAAAGTAGAGTTGCCAGGTAGGTTTCTCTTCTATAATGCACAAATGCTCATCTGGAAATTTTGTGATCAAAGGATATGAGTCCACCAATGGCGCTTCTACTAGTTGATCGGCGATGACTTGCCCTTTAATGGCTTTTCTGTCTACATATTGAATGTCAAACTCACTCAGTAACATAACCCATTTTTCCATTCGACCTCTGAGAGTAGTCCTAGAGAGTAGGTACTTGAGAGGATCCACCTTTGAAATGAGCTTGATTTTATGACTAAGCATATAGTGGAAAATTTTTTGAGTGGAAAATACCACTACCAGGCATGCTTTTTCCATAGGTGAATAGTTGAGCTCATAACCCACTAAGGTTCAACTGATGTAATAAATATCTCTTTCCTTTCCTTAATCATTCAATTGAGGAAGGAGTGCCCCTAGTGCTATTGTAGTAGCAAAAATATATAGGATGAGTGGTCAATAGGGTACAAGTGGTACCAAGATGGGTGGATTAGCTAAATACTCTTTGATCTTGTCAAAAATCTTTTGACACTGGGGATCCCACTTGAATGTGTTATCTTTTCACAGGAGATGAGTGAATGGTTGGCACTTGTCTGCTAGTTGAGAGATAAAGCGGCACATAGATTGTAGCTTTCCTTGGAGGCTACACAATTGTCAGATTGTCTTTGGTGGAGGCATCTCTATGATAGCTTGTACTTTCTTTGGATCTATTTCAATGCCTCATCTGGATACAATGAACCCAAGGAGTTTTCCTGATGTGACCCCAAAGACACCCTTCTTAGGGTTGGGCATGAGGTAGTAGTGTCCAATCCTATTAGAATTGATGAATGTTCAGGCCTGTAATAATAGATTAGAGGAAGAGGAGGATCTTAATTCTCTGGCACCTCAGAGAGGTTTTCACTAGGGGATACGCCCTTTGTTTTTACCTTTTTATAAGAAGATAGCGCCCGAGAGGGGTTTTTGCTAGGGGATCAATTTTTCTCTTTTTTTATTTTTATTTTCTTCTCCATTTTTGCGGCTTAAGTTCTCCTCTTCCCCAAAGTATGCCTTTGGGTCCAGTTTGTAGACATATGTTGAGTCTTTCCCCCAGTCACTACTTTTCTCAATTGCTCCCATAAAGCTTAGGAGTGCATCCTCACTTTGGAACTCGTTAACATGCATGACACTTGGTTGGTCCCAGTCTATGAGTTTAGGATGGTAGAGAGGAAGGTCAATGAAAAGAATGCAAAGTTGGTGTATGACAGAATTTCGCAGGAAGGTTTCATCATCAAAGACATCGTCATGGGCTCTCACAACTTTCTCTTCCAGGATATCTTCGATGTCAGCGATTTCACCTAGGGATGGACAAGAGGCAAAGATATTTTTTTTGGTGCCCCCATTCATGTCAGAGTCCATGCCAAGACCTAGGTGCTTCTCTCATTGTGTAGGTACAATAGGATCTTTCATTCCTTGTTCTTCATAACCAAGGCCACCTCCTTGGTAATTCCATTTTTTGGTCACCATCTTGTGAGCCACAGGGTACTTACCTTTGAAGTAATTAAGGCGACTTGTGTCCTTGGGTGGTGGAACCTTGGTTTTTTGGTGTCATTTCCTGGCCAATTAAAGTACCCTTTGAGATAAATGTGGTAGGACCAAATTGTAGCACTTTGGTTGTCTCTGGTTCTACTTGGCTTAGGTTAGGTTGGCGGCCTTGAGTGTGTGGCACAATTGGCAGTGCCCCAAGTGCGAAGGCATCAGACAAAATGTACTCACTACAACCTTTATTGTTGACCTTGACTATGGAAAGGGTGGAAGAGAGGATTGTTTTTGGATCTGAATGGGTTCAAGTTGAATTGGCGACAGAGGTGCCAATGTCAATCCCTGGATAGTGATTGGAATGTGGAAAGGAGGTTTCCAACGCATTGCAGTATGCAAATGGCTTGGGATCTGCGCGGATGGTGATCTCAATTCTGCTATATGGGAATTTGATGCACTGATGGTAGGTGGAGGGGACATCTTGTAGAGAATGAATCCATGGGCACCCGAGGAGGATGTTGAAGGGAAGGTCAAGATCAACAACATGACATAGTGTATCTTGAATAACCGGGCCCACTTGAATGGGAAATGATATGGTGCCTTTAGAAGTATGCTCCAGATTGTCATATGCCTTTATTCTAATGACATCATTTTTTATATCAGCTTCAGTGCAACCCAACTATTTTATGAATTTTAGAGTGCACAGGTTTAGGGCTGATCCATTATCTATCATGACCTATTTAATGGGAAAGTCTTTAACCATGACAGCAATATGGAGTGGGAGATTATGATCGGGTTGTTCTAAGGGTACATTTGTTTGTTTAAAAGAGACCCCACAAGATGCAGACAGGTGTCTGACAAGGTTCTGGAATTTAGTGAGGTTGATGTTGCTAGGAACACGGGATTCTTGTAGGGATTTATTGAGGATCTCTTGATAGGTGGGTGAGGTACGAAGGAGATATAGGATGGAAATTTGGGCTGGAGTATTCCCTAGGTGTTCCAAAATTTTGTATTGGGTCCCAGCCGATGGGGTAGGACCGACACCTACAACTGTTATTTTGCCTCTACGAGTGCTAACTGCGCATTGGTTATTGATACCCTTGACATGCATGACATTGACGGAGGACTGGACTTGGGATATACAGTTGATGAGTTTATTGTAGTTGATATATGCATTTGTCTAATATTTTCTATCTGCATTTTCTCCTTGTTTACCCTTCCCCTGGTCAGGGGACTGAGTAGGATTGCCTGGGCCTGTACCTGAAGTGTGTTCAGGGAATGCATTTTGATAGATTTTAAGGCCTGCGTTTGGTGATGGTTGAGCAGGAGAGTCCACTTTGATCTCCTTGCGATTGACAAGATCTTGGATGTAGTTTTTTAGCTTCATGCATTTGAGGGTGGTTTGTCCCTTAACATGGTGGTACTCATAGTACTCATTGTCTTTATACCAGGTGGGCTTAGGTGTTGAGTCATCAAATGGCTATGTTTTTGGGTACATGACTTGGTTAACTTGGACCATCTTGTGGAAGACAACATCTATGGGTTCACCCAAAGGGGTAAACCTGCATTGTGGCACATTCAAAGTGTGAGGCCTTTGTTTTCCATGCAGGAATAATATAGAATTTGTCTGATTCATAGGACCTTGGTAGTTTTGTTGATATGATGTCCCCAGAGGGGGATAGATAGTCATGCCTTGAGGGCGCATGTTTTGCTAGTAAGTCAGTTGGGGATACGCAGGATTGGGATGTTGATACATAGGAGGAGGTTTATGGTACACTCGTGGTGCTTGTTGATAAGTTTGGGTAGGTGCATTAGGACTGACTACCACAACCTGAACGTGCTTGGTGTCAATGGCTCCATCAGTCACTGTGTTCTTATTTTTGATCCAGTACCGTGATCGATCATATTATTATGTTTGTCAGGTTGGGATTCTTTGTAGTGCTTGATGGCACCGTCTTCTATTAGACCTCATTCAAAATCCATGTGTTTGATTATGATGTCTTGATAATTTTGTATGCAATTCATTAGCATGTGATTGGCAAGCTTAGGATGAAGGTTGTTGATGAAGATTTTGATAAGATGTTGCTTAGGGGGTTGGTAGGACAACCTTTTATTAAGCCCTTGCTAGCGCTGAGGGTAATCGGATAGGATTTCTTCTCCCTTTTGTTTGGAATTGCATAGATCAAGGAGTGAGAGTTCATTTTTGACATTATGTGCATATTGGGCCACAAACTTTTTAGATAATTCAGCAAAAGTAGAGACTGTGCCATAGGGGATTTTGTACAACCACTCAAGAGCAGTTCCCCCTAAGCTCTTGGGAAATAGTCTCATGAGGAAATTATCGCTATAGGCCACTTCTTGACATGCCATGTATAATTCTTTCACGTGTCTCACATGATCTCCCTTCCCCAGATATTTATCAAATTTGGGTGTCTCAAAATGCTTTAGCCTTGGTCCCTGCTTTTAGCTCCTTGAGAGCATTCTTTGTTTCCTCCCATTCATGGTTGATTTGTGGGGGAGGATTATTAACCGTGATTGCATGGGTTCCTTGAACCTGATAGGGGTCAAATGGAAAATATGGAGGATTTTGTGGGGGATATTATGGTTTTTGGTATGATGGTTGTTAGTCAACGTATATAGGTTGTTGTGGTGGAAGCTGTGGCTGAGGGGAATATTGCAGTGGAGGAGGTGTTGATGCTTGATAAGGTTGTTGCAACTGCTGGAAGTATGCTTGTATTTGGTGAGGCATTGGATAAGTGGGATGAGCCTATTGTGCACCTGTATGGTGTGGAGGATAAGAGTTTTGCAGAAGAATGCGCCCAATGGGAACACTGAATTGCTGTGGAGGTGGAATGGTTTGTGATGCAGTAGAAGATGGCATGGCTAGGTAGCTAGTGGAATGATTATTTTATTGCTGCATGCGTTGGATGAAAGGATTAGAAAACTATTGTAGTGGTTGTGCCATGAAGGGATTTTCCCCCTATGTTTGTGTTTGCGGCTGTTGAGCAACTTGGAGGGTAGACTGCGTAGCTATGAAGGGGTTGATTTGTTGTTGTTGTGCTTGGGATGCGAATGGGTTGGTAATTTGCTATTGCGGTTTTTGTTGGGATGATTGCTAGATGGATTGTTTCTGCTGAATAGGTTGTTGTGGTAGGATAGGTTGCTATTGTGGGATAGGTTTTTGTTGATGTTGTTGGATAGGTTGTTGCTGGTTGATAGGTTGTTGTTGTGGGATAGGTTGTTGTTGCTGGATAGGTTTTTTCTATTGGATAGGTTTCTGCTATTGGGTAGGTTGTTGTTTCTGTTGCTGGATAGGTTGTTGTTGTTGGATAGGTTGTTATTGTTGGATAGGTTGTTGTTGTTGTTTGTGGACAGGTATTTGGGGTATGATGAAGGGATTGGTAGATGGATGTTGCATGGGAGGATTTGGATTGGTTTTCATGAGTGGAAAAACTATTGGCACACGTTTTTGTTGCATTGCTAGTGGAGTGGGGAAAGTGGACCCTTGTGGAAATAAGGATTGATTATAGGCATTGGTAAGTGGCATGCCTATGGTGAAGAAAGGTGGAATAGGCATGGAGACTTGGGTGCTTTGATCCTATAGATTGGTTGTTTTACTTTGATTGGACTGAGTAGGGATGGATGGAATGGTGGTTTTCTGCATGCTGACTGGTGATGGTGGAAATTGTGCCACAAATGTTCTGAATGTTTGCAAAAATGGAGCTGTTGAGAATTGAGGAGGTGCCTGCGTAGTGATGGGGGGTATTGCTTGTGCTACTGATATTGGGTCAAGAGGTGGGGCTCTTGAGGTAGATGAAGGTGTCATGTGCAAGATGGAGGGTGGGATGGAAGGTTGGACTACTTGTGTGATAAGAGTTCCCACCTGTAGGGCTCATTGGAGTAGATCAAAAACTTTGTTTCTAGTGGGATGAGGACGTTCCCCTAGAAGTACCATAGTTCATGTGACAAGTGTGGGTATAATCCAAGGTGGGATTTGAAGTCCTTGTTGTTGAATGTCAAAGAGTACTTGATTGTTGTTATGTCCACTCATGGCGTTCACCATGTGGACATGCCCTGGATGATTGATAAATGTTTCTATGGTACTCATGGTTGGTGTCTCATTAGTATCTACCCAGATGTGTTCAGTGTGATCATTGGGCTGAGGGGCATAAGTAACCATGGTGTTGGTGTTGTCAGTCATAGGATTAGTTGAACTAGCGACAAGATTGGGGTCCATGTTCTTCCTCTTCTTAGTGGCTCATATGATAGGTGGAATCAAAATGACTACCCTAAGGGAATATGAGATGCAAGATGTAATGCAAGGATGCGCCTAGGAAGCTAAGGATGATGATGCTAGAACTAAGATGTGTCTAGGATGATGAATATGCTCCTAAGGACTAAGGATGACTTGGTATATGCATAGATTAAGGGTTGCTTTCCCTAGGGTAAGATTAAGTGGATATGATTGCCTACCTAAGACAGACTTGTGGTCTTTGGCGGACAAGATTGTTTATTAATATGAACCAGCCTTTTGTTCAAGGTGATGAGGTTGCAAAAGACAAAGGGGATTATCCTAAACAATGCTTAGTAAAGGAAACTTGAGGATGGGGGTTTGATTAAAATGTAGGTTTTTAATAAACTCAAGAGCGGATGCAATACCAACTGAAGGATGTGATCATGGATGCTTTGGATGATGATTTGGATGATGCTAGGCAGATTAGGATTGATTTGATTAATGTAGGATTATGCTGGGATGAGTGTGTGATGTGTTTCCAAAGATGAAAACCTAAGGGAGGTCCTAAAAATGCAAGCTAAGTAAGATTAAGAAGAGGAGGAACTTTGGTTTGTCATGGTAAACCAGCTAGTCAAATTTCTCAACTCCAACAAAATCAGATTTTAGACAATATTTGTCCATGAAACGAGCAATATTGTTGATGAAGATTACTTTGTTGAATTATTTCCATTTATGAATCTCTTGTTTGATGGAACCAATGATGTTTTGGTACTTGGTAGCCTCTCGGGTTGTGTTTTTCTACTCTCTTTGCATGGGTGGTAACGAAGTTTTTACCTTCTTATGCTTCTTGGAATCGGTCATGTCCTATAAATAGATGTGATCTTGGATGAATAGTTGGAGGTTTTAGGACATATCTCATAAAATACCAAATTCTAAAAATTAGAGCTCAAGGTAATCTTCGCAAAGGGACGTTGTCTTGATAATTTGGCAAAAGTTTGATTTCTGTCTAATTTTCAATAGATTTGTTCCATGGAAAGAACCGATTTCAACATAATCATACCAGAAAAGAACAAGCATGTGTCTTAAAACAATCTGACAAGGGACAAAGCAACCTTGAAGGATACAAGCAAATGAAAAATTTGAATGTTGGATATTTCATTTGTGTTTCAAATTTGTCAATGTTCTTCAAACACTTCAAGCACAAATCTACCTAAGGAATTGGCTTCAATGAAATATTATAGACCCATTTCTCGGTAGTCCGTCAGCTCACACAACAGTGTCACCCTCGAAAGGGTGCCCATTTTTTTGCCTTTTTCTAGGTATTGTTGCCTTACTACGAAGATTGCTTTCACAACATAATACCTTGGGACACATATGATGGGGATGTTGGGGGGAGATTCTTCCCTCCCCTCACACTATAATAAGTCATTGTTCAGAGGTGAATCGGGTAGCTTCTACTCCTAGAGTATTTAGTAAGTGTCTCCATTCGATTGTATCCTCTATGTCCACAAAAATACAATTCAGGTGTATAGCCCCATAGAGCGTCTTGACAAAAGTGGTCATGAAAACATGATTGAGACTGCGAGGCCGCACTTAAGTTAGACGAGAGCCGAGTATAAGCTCAAATGCCAATAAACTCTTGAGGATTTAACCCCAAAGAGTAAATTTGATTAATGTGAGTTAGAGTGGTGTGGCTTACACCTCGTTCTCACGTGGGTCATTCCCGGGAGATTTTTTCCTTGCTCGGTAGGCCCATCTAAAGGATTAATTAAAAAGCATGGATTGACGATGAGAGGGGTCTAGATTTCTAATTTTTGACAAGGGGAAAAGAGCATACTCTCCTACCCAATGTCATTTTCTCCCAGACACGCAAGAAAAGTTTGTTCTTTCCCAAAAGATTTAATTATTTAACACAAAGCGTGTCTAGGTTTTTGATCTTCCCAAAAGGGAAGAGAGCATAATCCCCTAATGTTTGCTTCAGATTAGACAAATAAATCTAGCTAATTATGCTAGGTGACTTAAAAACATTATAACAGACACAATCATTTGGTCAATTTTTTATTTAAGGCAACCTGCAAGACAAATGTGAGTAGTTTTGAATTGATTTCTTTGGCAAGCGGTGCTGCAAGACAACTTGTTAGTAGTTTCAATTTTAGGCTTTGACAAGCGTTAAAAACAAAAAAAACACTTAACAATTGTTATCAAATAATAAAACCAATTTGATAGAGTGTAGACGCCGGTTCAGGGCACAAATACTGGTTTTGTGTTTTAGCTTAAAAATGACAGAATGTAGGAAAATATGCTAGAAAACATAGAAAAATAGAAAATCTATTATACCAAACAGAGATGCCAATTAATTAAAGGCAGAAGCTGATCGATGATTTTCCTAAAGTGGCATTTGCACAGATGCCAAAACCTGAATCAACATTTCCGCAAATGTTGTTGTACCCGTAAGCACAAAAAGATAGCAAAAGACAACAAACAAAGTTAATTTTTCCTTCTTCTTAGTCTTTAATTCGATCAAATTTAGGCATTTGATATTTTCCAAACAATTAAAAGCTAGTGTTCTTTAAACAATTATCAATATTTATTCTCCTTAATGAAAATTTGGCATTATAAATGTTTGTAAAAAGGACCTTTGCTAAAAAAATAGAATGCTAAAATGTCTAAAAGCAGTGGGAAAACTAAAAATCTTGATAAACTAAAAAGTTATGTTTGCAAAGTCTCAAAATAGCAATGCCAGGCAGAGACGCCAGCTCATTGTGCAGACATTGGTTTAGTACAGACGCCGAATGACAGTGCACCAAGAAACAACATTTGTGTCGATCCCTCTGTGTAAAACGTAGATGCTAATCCGCGTGTCTAGCAAAATTTTGAGAAAGAAGACAAGAATTTAGAAAGATTTAGGGATGTGGGTCCAACCGGGCATTCCAGAATGTAGTATGAGGAATTCTTCAACCTGTTGGGAGCAAGGTCAAACATGCAAGATTAGTGGGTTAGTAGATATAATCAATTCAAAATCACATGAAAGTGCAAGCAAGCAACAAAGAACACCAAATAACATCAAATTAAGCTAAAATAAGTAAGCACCCTATTTAACTTGTTTGATTTTCTCATTTTTATGGATGTGGGTGTGCTCTCTCAAACACACAAAATGCAACGAATCCTAATGCAATGCAAGATTGACAAGCAAGAAGAGAGATTCAAGAGCTAGTATGAAGAACTAGTCTCAAATCTTCTTCAAGATGATGTTCTTTTTGGAATAGTCCCAAAGGATAACTAAGAGGGGGGGTGAATCAATTATCAGCTACTTTAATTCTTTTCTTTACTTAGATATCAATTAACATAAATAAAATGCACATTTAGATAACACAATAGAGAACACAATAATTTTGGTTACGGGGAAACCAATTAAGTAAAAACCCCGGTGGGAATTAGCACCCACAAAGAGCTGTACTTGAGTATAATTATCCCTGTTAAGATATCTTGGAACCATGTTAGGAGTTTTTATTTATAATGCAATAAGTACAGAGGCCTGATTAAAGGTTGGACCTTGTTAGGAGTCTTTTACAAGTAACCCTATTAGGGGTGAGGACTCATTGTCCAAAATCTCACTGCTAAAATGATGAAGGCTGCAACCTTCAGTAGAACACATATACACTATATCTGATAGATGAACTATTTGAGTAGACCTACTGGCTTGATCAGTTCTAGTGTATTGTATACTTCAACTTCTTCTTCATATAGATCTTTTCTTGATGAATGAAATGTCTCTACTGTCCCAAAATAATGGACATTCTGTTCTATACTTTTTCTGTCTTTATTCTTCTCATTCACACTTCGCGTTCATCAAATGAACTACTATAAGTATCTTCTCTAAAGGATGTGATCTTCATCGGCTCTAGGAGTTGCTTCAATACTTTTTTAGTCGACCACATCAACCACATAACCAAATTAGAAACACGCAACTCAGACTGAATAGACGCAACGCTTCAAAAATTTGGCTCCACCAAATTAACTCCAACTTCATGATTCTGATAGAATATGTTTGGCACCTTTAGATAATTATCTTTAACTCATAACTAAACATGAATACAAAAATGCATATCCCAAAGATAGGAGCAACTCAAGAAATAATTTAATTACATCATCTCTTCATAGATAGTCTTCAATCTCTGTAACTGTCATAATTGATTACTATAACTCAACTGAAACTTCATATCTGACTTGGTGTGAATACACATAGCATCTAGAACATGTATACACCATGGAAATGAATAGGCATAGCTCCAGAACATATGTACTGATAATTGCATATAGAACACTGTTGTATATTATATGTTGTCATCAATGACAAATATACAATCAATTATTTGCACAGAAGAAAATCTCCAATAATCTCCCCCTTTGACATTGATGGCAACATATGATGTTATCAACTCAAAGTGTCTTCCTTCTTTTTAAAATATTCTCAATATCCTCATCAAAAGTTCCTCTTCACTGCTACTGCTCTGTATACTCCTCCAGAGTATATGCTCCCCCTTACTAATATTCCTTCTTTGACATTAATGAAAAAGGGTGTTAAACACCATTAAGCACGGGTACTACTCCAGAAGTAGAGTAGTCAACCAATCATCAGTCACCAAGGACTGATGTTCTTTCTACAAATTCTAATCAGCCTCAGGAAAGGGAATTACTCCCAACTTCTCCCTAAGATACTCAAAAGTATCTTTTGATAATGGCTTTATAAAAATATCTTCTAATTGTTCTTTAGTGCTCACATCATCCAAATTTACTTCTGTGTCTACAAATTTTTCTCTTAGAAAATGGTATTTGATCTCAATGTGTTTTATTTTCACATGCATCACAAGGTTATTTGACTTATTGATAGTGCTAGTCTTATCACAGTGAATAGTAATAGGATAATCAATCTGAATACAAAAGTCTTTAATCATATTTTTGATCCAAACCATTGTAGAACAATTCAGTTTTGTTGCAACATACTCAGCTTCTTCCATTGACTAAGAGATACAATTCTTCTTTTTATTTGTCCAAGTGACCAATCTATCTCCAAGAAATACTGCTCCTCCTGATGTACTCCTTCTACCATCAACACAACCTGCCCAATCTGCATATGTATACACATGAAGTTGTATATTATCTAAGTTAGGATACCATAAACCATAGTTGATAGTCCCTTTTAAGTATCTGAATATGATTTTTATTGCCATTAGGTGATTTTTCTTGGGTTCTACTGTAGATCTTCCAACAATGCCAACTACATTAGAAATATCAAGTCTAGATTGAGTAAGATATAAGAGTTTTCCAATCTTTGAATTGTATAGGGTTTTTTCAACTACTGTGGAATCATCATCTTTAGAAAGCTTTCTTCCTGTTATCATGGGGGTGCTTACTGGTTTGCAATTTTCCATCTTCAAAGTCTTCAGTTTCTCATTCACATACTTAGACTGATTTATTAATATGCCTTTGTCTGTTTGTTTTACATTCAATCCAAGAAAATATTTGATAGGTCCAATCATTCTCATTTCAAACTCACTTTTCATTTCTTTGGTGAATTCTGCACTAAGTTTGTCATTACCTCCAAAGATAACGTCATCAACAAAAATAGCAACGAGTAGTAATCCTTTACTGTCTCTCTTATGAATAAATTATAGTCTGCTGCTCCTTTTTTGAATCCTATCTTTGTTAATTAACCATCAAGTATCGCATACTAGGCCTTGGGGCCTGTTTAAGTCCATAAACTGCTTTCTTTAATTTACATACCATGTCTGGTTTCTCTGAAAGTTTGAATCCTTCAGGCTACTCTATGTAGACTTCTTCCTTCAAGTCACCATTCAAAAAAGCTGACTTGACATCCATTTGATATACTTTAAAGTTATTGAATGTTGCATGTGCCAAAAACAACTTGATAGCTTCCAGTCTTATCACAGGGGAAAATGTATCACTGTAGTCTCTTCCTTCTCTCTGCGCATATCCTTTAAATACAAATTTTTCTTTGTTCCTTACCACTGTTCCTTCTTCATTCATTTTGTTCTTGAATATCCACTTTGTTCCAATCACGTTCTTGTCATGAGCTCTAGGGACAAGTTCCCATGTTTCATTCTTGATTATTTGTTCTAATTCTTCTTTCATGTCACTTTGCCAATATGAATCTTTTCATGCATCTTCAACACTTAAGGGTTCAATCTGTGAAAGTAAGCATACCTCTTCATCGACGGTTGAACCTTTTTCTGTAGATCTTGTCAAGAATTTTGTGCTTTGATCTCAAATGATATCTTCCTTAGAGTGGTATTTAGATGTGTATTTTGAGTTCTTAGGAGTGATACTTTCATCTATAATTTGTGATTCTTCTTCACTTGGTTTAGGATTGTTACATGAAACATCAATACAGTCAAACATTTCTTCAATAACTATGTCCTTCTTGATGGGTTCAGGCTCATCTTCATTCATGGGAGCATAGTCATAATATCTTTCTTGAATCATAAACTTCTCATCAATATTCACATGAGTACTTTCAAGGATCTTCTTTAATCTTAGATTAAAACATCTATAGGCTTTGCTTTTAGTAGAGTAACCAAGAAAATACCTTCATAATTTCTAGCATCAAACTTGCCAATGATATCATCTCTCTTGATGTAGCACTTTCTTCCAAAGATTCTGAAGTAGTTTACATTAGGTACATTACCAAACCAAAGTTCATAGGGTGTCTTTTCTATGCCTAGCCTTAATTTTATTCTATTGATAGTATAGACTGTTATATTAACCGCATCTCTCCAATAGGTATGAGAAACCTTCCCTTCAATCATGATAGTGCATGTTGTGTCAAGTATTATGTTGTTTCTTCTTTTTGCAATCCCATTTTGTTGAGGGCTTCTAGGTGCACTTAATTGTCTCTTGATTCAATTTTTTTCACAGTAATCATAGAACTTGTCAGAGGTGAATTCTCCTCATCTATCAGATCTCAAATATATTATCTTTAGTCCAGATTCATTCTCAACCTTAGCTTTGAACACTTTGAACTTCTCAAAATCTTCATATTTCTCTTTTAAGAATGCAACCCACCTCATCCTTGAGAAATCATCAACAAACAAAATTAAATACCTTTCTCCATAGTAAGATCTTGTTTGAGTAAGTCCACATAGGTCTATATGTTTCATATCTAATTCTTTTTCTACAGAGTCTTGTTTTCTCCTGAATGAGGTCCTCACATGCTTCCCCATCACACATTCCATACACATATTGTCAATTGGTCTTGCAATACTTGGAAGGTCTCTTACTTCCTTTACATCACTTATCTTGAGTATGTTGTCAAAATTGATATGACAAAGTCTCTTGTGCCATAACCAACTGTCATCCACTTTTGCAACCAAATAACTTACTTTAGAGTTAAGCTGGAAAACATTACCTTTGGTCTTTGAACCTGATGTAATCATAAATCCTTCTTTTTTGTTGATAATACAGCTGTTGTTCTTGAATTCCAACTGATATCCTTTGTCTAGTAGTTGTCCAACACTTATTAATTTATGATGAAAACCATCAACATAAAGAACATCATCTGTCTTATTTTTTCCATCAAAGGTCATATAACCTCTGCCTATGATAGGTTTGGGAGTGTTATCTCCAGATATAACCATGCCTCCTTTGTACTTTTCCAAATGTACAAATCTATCTTTGTCTCCTATCATGTGGTGTGAACATCCACTATCAATGATCTAGTCAGTTCTGATGTCATCTTTTGAAACTAATGCTAACTCTTGTTCTTTTTCTTCATCTTCTTTGTCCATTTATTCAAGAATCTTCTCAATGTCTTTAATGGAAATGAAACCAATTTCATCTTCTCCTAAATCATCATCAGTTACACCATCTTCAGCATGATAATATTCCTTAGTGTACTTGGGCTTGTAATCTGATCTGAACTTCTTAACTCTTGTAGGACACTTAGATGCAAAGTGACTAACTTTGTTGCATGAAAAACATTTGAATGGTAGCTGTCCTTCATATTTCCCTTTACCTTTCCTTTCTTTCTTGGAAATCATAGCAATGATTTCTTCTAGTTCTGTATCCAATTCTTCATTATTACTAGAGCTGCTTATGGATTTCTTGTAGTGGACTGAGGCTTTGAATTTTGTCTCACTTTTGGGTTCTGTTTTCAATCGTGACATCTCAAATGCAGATATTTTGCTGATCAAAGTCTCTCTCTTGAATTCTTTTAAAAACTACATAGTCTCATCTAAGATATTGATCTTTCTCTCATAGTATTCTATTAGTGTGGTCATTAGTTTTTCCATTATATCATCCTCTAAAATTTCTCCACCATTGTTCCTGATACCTGAAACTGCTTCATTAATTCTTTGATTGTAGGCTCTGATGTTTTCTTTAGGTAGCATCTCTAAGCTATTGTACCTTTTCTTCCATGCCTTTCTGCATTCATTCTTTGCTTGGATGTCTCCTTCAAATATATCTTATAAGTATTTCCAAATAGAGTATGCTTTATCTGCCTTCTTGATCTCAGAAAATTCACTGTCAGATAGGGCACTGATTAGGGCTTCTTTGGCGATTGTATTTTGAGTGAATACTTCCTTTTGTTTGATTGTAGAATCTTCTTCTGCAAGGTCTTTCAACGTGGGAAATTCAATTTCTTGAGTGGAAATCTCATAGATCTCAAATCCAACACACTGAAGATGTGTTATCATTTTTTTCTTCCAGTCAAGATAGTTTTCTCCATCAAACTTAGGACTCTCTTTCCTGAAGTATGCCATCTAATCTACCTTAAGTTGTTAGGCTTTCTCACCAAGGCACTTGGCTCTAATACCCATTGTTGGAATAGTCCCAAAGGATAATAGAGAAGGGGAGGGGTGAATCAATTATCAGCTACTTTAATTCTTTTCTTTACTTAGATATCAATTAACATAAAGCAAATGCACATTCAGATAACACAATAGAGAACACAAAAAAATTGGTTACGAGGAAACCAAATAGGTAAAACCCCAGCGGGAATTAGCACCCACAAAGAACTGTACTTGAGTATAATTATCCCTATTAAGAGATCTTACAACCCTGTTAGGATTTGTTCTTTACAATGCAATAAGTACAAAGACCTGATTAAAGGTCAGACTTTGTTAGGAGTATTTTACAAGTAACCCTTTTAGGGGTGAGGACTCACTATCCAAAAGCTCACTGCTAAAATGATGAAGGCTGCAACCTTTAGTAGAACATATATACACTATATCTGATAGATGAACTATTTCAGTAGACCTACTATCTTGATCAGTTACAGTGTATTGTATACTTCCACTTCTTCTTCACATAGATAAATTTTCTTGATGAATGAAATGTCTCTATTGTCCCAAAAAAATGGACATTCTATTCAATACTTTTTCTATTTTTATTCTTCTCATTCACACTTAACATTAATCAAATGAACTACTATCAGTATCTTCTCCTAAGGATGTGATCTTCGTCAGCTCTAGGAGTCCCTTCAATACTTCTTTAGTCAGCCACATCAACCACACAACCTAAATAGAAACACACAACTCAGACTAAATAGATGCGACACTTCACAAAGTTGGCTCCACCAAATTAAATCCAACTTCACGATTCTAATAGAACATGTTTGGCACCTTTAGATAATTATCTTTAAATCATAACTAAGCATGAATACAAACACACATATCCCAAAGATAGGTGCAATTCAAGAAATAATGTAATTACATCGGCTCTTCATAGATAGTCTTCCGTCTCTGTAACTGTCATAACTGATTACCATAACTCAACTGAAACTTCATATCTGACTCAACGTGAATGCACATAGCATCTAGAACATGTATAAACCATGGAAATGAACACACATAGCTCTAGAACATTTGTACTGATAATTTCATATAGAACACTACTATATATTATATGTTGTCATTAATGACAAACATATAATCAATTATTTGCACAGAAGCAAATCTCCAATAGTTCTAAGCTATGAAAATGATATGCAAGAAAATTGAAATAAACTATGATTCATTAACCATTAGCCTATCATGTAACTTATAAATTATTTAAACATGAAAACATGAAACTAGCAATGAAAACATGAAATCTAGAGATATGTTAGCATAATAACAATGAAAATATGAGAGATGAAAATGCAAAGAGTAGAAGGCCTCTATTTATAGATTTTTGGAGGAGAAAAATAGGGCTTGGATGATGTGGCATCTATGTGGCATCCACATAAGAGCCACATAAGGGACACATAGGCTTGAGGGGATGACCAATTTTGAGTCAAAGATAACATTTAATATTTAGTGGCTCAAGAATTCCAAGTGGGAGACAAAGTTATAAGAGGAATTTAAGAGGAATGGGTGACCTTTTTGGAGAGAATTTCCCCATGTGGGTGAGCATTCCATTAGACTTAAAAATGTTAGGAATCACCCATTAAGTATGATTCAGAGGACAGTTAGGTAGGGAAGCATGCTTAGGAAGAGAGGTGATGGGAGTAGAGTAGGAATAGGGTAGGTTTTTAGGTAGGATTAATAGGCTCCTAGGTAGGGTTTAGATTAAGATTCACATTAGATTTGAATAAATCATAGTTTTATAAGAATTAGGAAAATGGAGGGATTTTAATAAAAATAAATTTATTAAAAAGGGATTTTGTGAGGTAGATGTATTTTAAATAAAATACATTGGAATAGTATTTGATCATTGATAAATACTAGCAAATGAAACTATTTAATTGACTGAATTAAATAGTTAGAGGAATAAGAGGGAATTAATATTAGATAATAATATAAATATTTTTGGATATATATATATATATATA
>MU224635.1:204266-221585 GCA_018584345.1 Thuja plicata | reverse complement strand
GCTTATCCAAATTGAGTACTAAATTGGATAGCATAACATTTCATGTTCGGGTTTGAGAGTCAATGTTACAACTTACCTTGATCACAAAAAGAAGAAAACTTGAGTAGGGGAAACCTAAAGTTTGATTTAATATGAATTATTGAGGATTAGGGGTCAAGGGTTTGAGATACCAAATATTAAACAATGGTGAACATGGAACTATACATACCTGATATCTTATGAACTTTGGACCTTAATATCCAATTTTTGAAATATTTTGATCAGATATTTGTTGTTGGGATCGAACCTACCAAAGTCTAAATTTAATGATGAAGGTCCAATACTCAAAATATGTAAGGGTTACTATTATGGGTCCACAACACACACCTCATTTTGGTCCTCTTACCATGAGGGTCCCCCTTACTATTTGGATTTTGAGTTTTCTCCTCTCCCTGTTCCTTGAACTGGGTTTTTGAGGGGTGTGTTGTGAGAGCAAAGGTCCTTTTCGACCCTTTCACACTTTCACCATTTTGGAGGACTTTAGGCACTCCAAAACACTGAAAATTTTGAAGGGCTGAGCTAGGCCTTTCTAGTGTTTTGGCCTCCGAAATACCAAAATGGGAAGAGGTCACCCAACTTTTGGCGTCTCGACCTCTGAAAACTTGAAGTCAGGTGATGTCCCCCTCTGGCTATTTAAGTCGCCAAGTCACTTTTTCTTCTCACTTGTTGTTTTTTCTCTCACCTGTGTCTTCTCACCTCTTCGCACGCACTCTATTCTTCCTCCTCTTCAATTATTTCTAGTTGCCTTTCCTCGCATTCAATGACTCATTATTTTCTCTATCTCCTCGTGCTTTGTAGGTCATTCTCCTTCCTAGGTACCTAGGGTTCACACCATTAGACCTCTAGAAAGGGTTTCTCTGCCTCATGTTTCATTTTACTTCTTTCTTTTTTTAGGTTAGGGTTTAGTTTGTGTTGCAGCCTAGTTGCAGGTTTTAACCCCTCCCATAATAGTTTTTCAACCTAAGTGTAGTTCACACTTTCAACATTTTCGGCATTTCAGACCTCCAAAACTTTAAAAACCTCTGAGACCTCAAAACACCAAAGCATCTGAAGGCAAGGTCTCCCCTCCTAGAGTTTTTTCACTTTCACACTCTAAAACCTCCTTCCAACTTTCACACATCGAAAGCCCAAAAGCATTTCATTAGCCCTTGAATGTCTTCGTGATTTCCTATTTTTGCAACCTGATTTCCACAAATTTTTTCACACTCTGCAAGTCCAAAAATGATTGCTTCTCCATAAACCTTATCCTTCAATTTTGGCCTTTCCCATCCTGACCTTTTCTTCAGTGTTAAAAATCCTAAAATGTCCAAAAGAGCTGAAATTTCATTTTTGGCTACTTAAGAGCCCTCTGCTTCTGGTTTACTTAGTTTATTTTGTTTTTCTTTCCCTCTTTAGTAGTTTCCTTTTAATAAAGATACTAAAACTTGCAAGTTTCCTTGCAGGAATGCCTGAGAAGTGGGAAACATCATTGATAAAGTACCTATTCAAGGGGAATCATCCCCCTTCAAACATCAGAAATAAGCATATATAGATCACCAATAGAGACATCAGGAACATGGACTAGGATCAATTCCAAGTAAGGTGCTCTCAACTAGTAGGGAGGACTCAAGACCGCACCTCCCTAGTTTTATTAGGTTTAGTCAATGCAGTAGCACACCTGGTATTGGTCATGTTCTCTAAGCTTATCTTGATATTGGCCAACCACTACATTCCAGATGAAAAGGTGGTCAAGAATACAGAAGGACATGATTCCTTGACCTGAAGCTAGGCAACATAGAAGAGGTCTTTCATCTCCAAAAGGGCATGGACAAATTCTATGAATTCTATATAGAAAATAGGTTGAGATGGTTCTGGAACAAGACCTAAGATGCCTATGAGATTGCAAATCGGGAATACCTATGACAAACCCTCCCAAAGTACAAACTAGATAAAATAGATCTCATAAGGGGATACTTGAGAGATGACATCTAGGCAATAGTTACATTGATAAGCTGAGTGTATGGACTACCTCAGTCCTCTAAGGCTAGATTTGATTGGGCCACCATCCTAAGTGATAAAATGGATGAGCTGCTGATCACAGTGAAGCACAACCCAAAGTTCTATATGACTACATACATAGTATACCTGTTAGCCGCACAAGCAGACTATCTGGGGCTCAAAACATGGGGAAACTTTAATGAACCAAATGCATGACCTCATATTGGCTATCCACAACTCATGAGAAGAACATATATGCTTGAAGATAGCCCAGACTATAGAATCATGAATGATGCCTTTATCTTAATACTCATTAGATCCATAGAGGGTGACTACGCGAAGAGGATATCAAAAGAAGCTTAGCCCAAAATAAGAGCCATAGGGGCGTACTACATATATTTCATAAATTTCATGTACAATCGAGTGGAAGGATCTACCTTGCACCCAAAGAAACTACCCATGTACCCATCTGATTGGGTAATCATCCTAGAAGTGGCTAGGCAACTTGTAGATGCATACGAACACATCAAACATAAAAAGAAACATTGTTGGGACTTCCTCATTTCCCTAGGCCCCTACACTCTCAATGACATGAATATTTTCAAGTTATTGGCCTTTGAGTGTGACGAGTGACCACTCCAACTATATAAGAACATCCGACCTCGATTCGACCCCATAGGCACATACAACCATATCATTGGCAAGTTCTATATTCATGAACCACATGTTGAATATTATTAGATAAATTGTGTGGATGACTACGAGGTGAGGATTAGGGATTATTGCAAGATGTCCCTCACACTAGCACAAGGGGCCTTACAGATCAATATTCCTCCCCAAGGTTTGGGGAAAAGATTCAGATAATGTGCAGAAGTCAATTTATACTCTTGATAAAATATACAATAGGCCTATCTTGAATGCATAGGTAGATAAAGAGGAGAATGACAATATTGAAGTCATAGCAAGGCATGTAGTTAGAATGATTGAGGCATGGATCAATAGGCCTTAACAAATGGATCCTATTCCCAAGAAGAAACTAATAGATCCACCCAAGAAGGAAGATAAGAAATGTGGAGAATAAGAAATGTGGAGAAAGGTCCACAGTGCCCCAATACAAGAAGGCCCCACCTCAGAAGTTTGAAACAGTGTATGGGCATGAACATGTAGTGGAATATGGTTCTAATACTAGGCACAAGGGCTAGAAAACTAGGATGATAGAAAAGATATATCCTCTTGTTAGGTCATCACAAGCAACCCAAGGGGAAGGCCCTTCCACCGCCAGCCCGTATCCCCCTACTAGTAGAGAAGGGAAGAGAACTTATAAAATAAAGAGAGTCTCTTTTTCTCCATGATTGGAAACTTTACAAGAGAAACTAGGATAGGAAGATGTACCCTTAGTGAAAAGGACCAAATCTCAGGCAGCCTCTTTGAGGAAAAATGAGATCACAAGGAAGCGGGAAAAGGCCCCTAAAGAGCGTGACAATCCGCTGGATACCCTAGGCTCACATGAGTTCCTCATATCCAATTTTGAAGGCCTAGAGGGTTTTTTAGACTAGGGGTAGGATAGACCTGATTCAATGGAAAGAATTGACAAGGGAACATAGGTGCCCATCCATCCTAAAGTGATCCTTACTCCACCTTTGTCTGAAATCACAAACCTTTCACTAAACATGCCTATCACAAGAGTGGACTCTAGCACTGAGAAAAGGCCAAAAAATCAAGATGATAGCGCTGCCCAGAGCATAGCAGGAGCTAAGACTACAAGAGAGAGTTCAACTTCAACTCCACCACATCACATTCCAACTCCACAAACCTCTCTCCCACCTCCCATTCCAACTCTGCCACCTTCTCTTCCAACTCCCACACCAACTCCACCTACTTCTACATCTACTCCACCTACAATGCCAATGCTAACTCCACCAGCATCTATTCCTTTGCCTTTCTATATCCTGACTCCCCAAGTGTCGGTAAGCCAAAAATTTGTATCTCACTTCAAAACTGCACTGAAACCCTTGAAATTACTTAATGTAGAAATATCAATTAGTTCCTCTAGGGATGAAGGTCAAGATAAAGGTGAATAGGAGGCTGTAGTGAAAGAAGAGAAGAAAGAGGAAGAAAGCCATGAAGGAGAAATGCATGAGGGAGAAGGTAGAGAAGAAGATTAACATGGGGAAGAGTTAGATAAAGAGGAGGGGGTGACCCCTGAATCACAAAGCTTGGCTTCAGTACTCCACATTGCCCCATATGAGCCAATTACAACCTTTAGTAAACCCACTTGGTTTACTAAAGAGATTCAGCCATGGAAAAGAACTTATATAGATGAAGAGGAAGGAGAAGACACATATATGTCATTCCTTGGGCAAGCCTTCCATCAAGGAGGCTAATATAATGGTGATGACTTTATCCTATGTCACTCAAGACACTAGGGGTCGATGGAAGGCACAGGTAGAAGTTCCTTCAAATAGCACCTCTCAAGCACAACTCACTCTAGAAGATTATACATTTAAAGAGGTAGAATTGGGAGAACCAACAATGGAAGGAAGTAAGACCCTGACAACATTAGACCTCAAACATGATCTATGATTTATGAGCAAGGATGAGGGAACCATCACATCCCTCACAGAGAAGAATGAGGCTCTAAACAAATTCATTCATAAAATGGTGGGTCCCATTGACCCAAGTTTCCTAGAGGCCTCATTAAAGGTTGTACTAGAAAAGAGAGCTACTCCAGACTTGCTGGCAGGTATGACCCCCTCTTTCATCTAGACAAGTGTTGATTGGAAGAATGATTTTGAATAGTTTGGAGAAGGGGTTATAAAAATGGTTTTTAGGCCTTTGAGAGTTATTTTGGTAGAAACCACAAAGTTGATAAACATGATGGAGAATGATGAGGGGTTAGATTTGGAATTTACAAAAGAACTTCCCTCCAAGACCTCAAGATAATCAAGAAGCAACGCTTCCTAATTATGGTAAATATATATGAAGGCAAGGAGCTAGACAACTTCAGAACCTAGATTAATAGCATAGCCAAAAAAATTAAGGTTCACACAAAGTGTCTAGGCCACATATAACAAATGTATAAGGAAGTTATGGAATGGGTATAAGAAATAGAAAACTTCTTCATAGGTATGGACTTAGAGATATACAGAGATAAAGAGAGGGGAATTCTATGCCTATCGAAAGAGGTGATAAAACAATTCAAAGATATTCTGGCAGGTGTTAGCACCAAAGAAGGCCTACACCAACTTTTCTAATCAAATAAAGACATGCAATGGATGTCTGAGCATGAAGAAGAGATCAATTTCTTGGCTTCTGAATGGAACTTTTTTAGAGAGAAGCAAGAATGAAAAGTCAAAAAATTCAAGAGACAAGAAATAAATTATGCGGAAGTAAAAAACATAGTGTAGAAGATACAAGCTTCTCATCCTGCGGTGTTCCCAAACTGACTGCTCAAATCCAGACAACCATTTTTGAGAGATGCAAAATTTTCAGGCTTAGCCATTTTTCCAAAGGCTAGTTTTCAATGTTTTGGCCTTTCGGCCTTTCCATCTTTTCAACCTTTCAGCCTATGAAAGGCCAAAATTTTGGGGGTCTCAAGTTTTGGTTTCACACTTAGTCAAATTTTCCCTTGGAAAATTCTGGTGTAGAGGTCGGGTCTAAATTTCTGGGCCATTCTAGCAAGATCACTTTTTTGAATGAAAGTAGAACTTCAAATCAGATGGATGCATAACTGGAGTTCATTTTGCAAGGATTAAGGGTCCTCTATTAGTTTCCACCTCAAAGAGAACCACACATGAATATTCCAAGGGAGAACACAGAGATCAAGAAGAAGACTCTAGTTGCAAACAAGGTAACTCCAGCTCCTCTCTTTCTTCTTTCTCAGCAAGTTTGATCCCTTTTTCATGGGAAAACTGACTGTTTTGGATTAAAGATCCATGCAAGTTTTTTAGTATCATTTTAGCAATAGATTTATTTAGCAAAGCTTTAGTTTTAGTTTATTTTCATTATTTTTAGAGTCTCTGATGCCCTAGTTTTGGCATTCAAAATTTGTAGATTAGAACTCTATATATTGTAATCAAAACAATGTATTATGGGAAGATTCTTGATGCAATAAAGATCTACAATTGGTTCTTCATTCATGGTGTGATATTTTCTGCTATTTATGCAAAATTAATGAATGTGCTCATGCTTATTCATTCTTTTCAAAGAGCCAACTGTTTTATTTTGTCTCGAATCTGTGTTTCTTTAATTGGAGTTTGCTATTATTTATCTACCTTTTTGTGACGTATCTATGGGAAAGATCATATTTTGGGCTCAACGATAAGTCTATCTCATGTGTGTGCACATCTTGGTGGCTTCATGATTTGATAGATTTTGAAAATCTTGCATGAGTGAATACATTTCTCACCAAATGATTGCATCCATTAGGTATATAATTGTGGCGTTGTCTAGTTTATATTCATTGGGTCTGTTCCAAATCTCTCTGTCATTCTATTCTCAAGGAAGGATCAACAATGGTTTATGTCTTTTAGGATTTCATTTTCAGAAATTTACTTCATTCTTGTTAGCCTACTCTTTTAAATTTATGTCATAAATCTGAAATCAATCAAAATCATCTTTAGTTTAAACATAATTTTGCATCATTAATAGAATACATTCATTGATAAATTAGAAAATACAAAAAAAGTACTAAAGTTGTTTTACAGTTTGGTGTCTTGAAAGTACCAGCAAAGGCCTCCTCCTGAACATTCATATTTATCTTCAACTGAGTTACCAAGCAGGTTGTACCATGACCCCGGAGAACCTTGGGAATAACTTCATTACTCTTTGAAGAGAGGAAATTGAATCTCGAGATCCTAGCAATTGACTTGTGTAAAAACAACGTTCAACAGTTACAAGTCTTAAAATTACCCTTTACGGGCTTTTTGATTAGGGATCTACTATACATTGTGCATGCTTGAAGAATCTTGAAGTGAGAAATACGAATGCACAAAATTAGTACAAATAGAATGTTTTAAGGAGAAGGAAAGGTTTTTGAGGGTTAAGGATTGGGGGTGTGATATATTGTGTTCAAACCTTAATGAATTTCATGACGCTTAACTGCAAACCTCGAAGCTTGAAACACTTAGGAAAATTTTGAGTGTGAAGAGAATACTTGTGGGGATCATAGATTGGGGTTACACTATGGATTATTTAGACATTCAACAAACTCTATATGACATAAAATCAAACCTCAATACCCAAAGCACTTAGGCCGTTACTACATTTTTTATTGAGAAATTTTTCTTTTAGGGGATTTCTTCTAAAAACATATTCATTTGATTGGATTTGAGAGTGTTACTCACAAACAAATCATTTTATTATCTTCTCCTCACAAACTGGTCGATACACATCACTTAAATAAGAAGATGTCTTCCACAAATTTCTCCAAATAGTTTTACTTGACTCTAGAATTGGTGAGTTCTTTAAAACAACTCATAATAAACACATAATACATTGAGCACTAATTTCTTACATCCCCCTTGTAGGAACATGGTAAAAAGTCACACTCTCTACGTCCAATAAGCCCAACTCTTCAGGCTCATGATCTTGATTCAAATGAAAGGCAACTCTCATAAAACTTTCATGGTTTTGAGACATGTTTACCACAAACTTGGACATGAACAAGAACCCACATAATTGTCCACCTCTCGTGGTTCTACGGATCCTCCCACAAACCATTTCAAGATCTAAAAACTAACTCAGTATAGTATTTTTATTCATTACAATATTTTACACAAGGGGGTTGCATAAGGAAATAACCCATACATAGAAATTTTTGATGATCGTGCAACTTGATCTCGAACAATAAAATAAATTTTCACTATAACTGGAGATGGAATACCCCCCTCCCCATGATGTAAAATTTTTAATTATTAGAAACATAATAAATAGAAACACAAGTTCCAATAGAAAGTGAAATGCCACCAGAGTTGATAAGGGGCCCCATCATTGGTGAATGACGAGAGGATGCTGAATTATCTTCCTTCCTATGTTGTCTCGTACCTCCAACCTTGAATTTATCTACATAATGTATTCTTCATCACTGGGACATGAAATCTCTTCATCATTGGCATGGTTTTCCCAATCAGTTTCATTAGCTAAGCAAGCATAATGATCCAATTTATCATCTAGTAGATCTTGTTCCTGCTTCTTACAATTCAAAATTACATGTCCTATTTCATTACAATAGAAGTATTTGATTTTTCTTTTGGAAAGAATATGCTTGAATTTGTAGTTGCCTTTTTCATTCTTTATTATGTATAAATAAGACCTCTTTAGATTCCGAGTTTTCATTATGGTCAAGTCGAGTAGATATTACCCATTCAAAACATATTTTTAGGATAACTATTTAGAAGTATTACTTTGGCATCGTCGTCTTTTACTTTCTCATTAATCTTCGCTAGCTGACTTAGGAGAGAGTGAAACTTCTGATATGATTTTCCATTTCTGTAGCTTTTCCCATTTTCAGTCCAAACAATCTGTGCTTCAATGTTGTCTTGGCACTTTCTGCTTCAAATCTGAAAAGCTTGTTTAATGACTCTAGAATCTCTTTTGCCGACTTCACAAAATCTACATGGTGTAAATATGCTTTTGATAAGCCGAGACCAATACTTCTCAAATCTTTTTATTTTTTCATATTCGACTTGGCAAGTTCATTTGCATGAGTTAGTATGACGGAGTTTGGTTTCACAAGATCCCATAAATCCTTTTCTATCAAGTATAGCTGCATCTGTATCTGCCATGTATGAAAGTCTCTACCATGGAATTTCTTGATAAGACTTAATTTATCGATGACTACTCTTTTAATCAAAGGTGTCGGGGTAAACCAATAATGCACCTTGACAATAGAACTTTGACACAAATGGATCCGTAAATAAACATCCGTCGAGTGAAGAAGCATAGAGCTAAGCGGTTGAATGAAAGCACGGATCAACCAAATGCACGTGCAAATTAACAGATTGAAAACACCCCTTCAGATATTGTGTCACCTAGTCACGGAGAGAAAACCTACACAACAAAATTATGAACACGCACTGGCCACCAAACCTCCGCAATCTCCAAGCGCTGCTGAACAAAGGATGACAAGGATAATAAATGTGCTTGCCTTGCGAACTAGGAATCCTTTTGAACAGTAGTCTATACAAACATGAGAGAAGCCTCCAAAAACCTTTTTCATAGCACCAATATGGACCACAAAAGAATATGTAAATAGAAATTGGTCCAAATGAATGGAACTCAGGCGGCAAACAGATCCGATCTGCCAAATCAGTGAGCTGCACAAAACGATCACTGGCCAATTATACCAATGTCTGAAATAAACCCGCCTATGGCAAAACATCTATCAGACGATTGGAAGGAGATTGGAGAAAGAGACTCTGATACCATATTGGATTTCAGAGTGTTACTCACAAAAAAATCATTGTATTATCTCCTCCTCACAAATAACTCGATACATATCAATTTTATTGGAAGATGTCTTCCACAAATTTCCCCAAATAGTTTTACCTTACTCTAGAATTAGTGAGTTGTTTAAAACAACTCATGAAAAACACATAATACGTTGAGCACTAATTTCCAACTTTTAAGCTGAAGTGAAACTTCCTACATAAAATTTATTCTAGATTGCTATCTTCATATTTCAATGAAAATACACAAGATTCTTCATTCTCAATAACAACAAAAAGGCATATACCTAAAACTAATCCATTATCAGTTGTTCATATTGCAAATGTCTCTTTAGCAAAGGTTCATTAATGATAATTACAATTTACATTTATTACCACTCAGATGTCTTGAATTGCATACTCTTAAGAAAAAAAATATTACGACTCAAATGTCTTGAATTACATATTTGAAGAGAAAAATACTAGAATGCATAAAGGAAATGATGGTAGATAGCATTCAGTGTTGTCAATGATCAATAGCCTTTGGTCCCTAATGATGGTTTCACGCTACTTGACCATGTGAAACTTATAAGTCCACCTCACCATTCTAGGAGGTAATCACATAATGAAAACACTCATACACATGCAAAAAATGAGTGAGGGCTTACACTCACACCAAACATAGAGAATGCACATCATCTAATAAAGTAAGTAATCCCAGCATAGGAAAGAAACACACACCTTTCAAGTTATATTCATATTTCTCTAAGAATAGATCGTGGAGAGATAATTAGGGAACGTAGTTACCAAGTACAAACTTATCTAGCACATGGAGTTAGATTCTCTCTCATACACATGAGGACATTCAATCATATAATTACTCTTGAGCATTATTTTTACACAAGTCAATTTTGAGTATCGCGAGGTTCGATTTCCTCTCTTGAAAGAATAACAAAGTTATTCCCAAGGTTTTCCGTGGTCGTGGTACAACATGCTTGGTAACTCACTTGAAGATAAATGTGAATGTTCACAAGGAGGCCTTTGCTGGTACTTTCAAGACGTGAAACTACAAAGAAAATTTAGAACTTTTTTTGTATTTTTTGATTTATCAATGAATGTAGTTCACTAATGTTGCAAATTTATGCTAAAAACTAAAGATGATTCTAATTACTTCAGATTCATGAAAGGAAATTAAAAGAGTTGGGTGACAAGAATAAAGTAAATTTTGATGTCCAAATGAAATCCTAATAAACATAAACCATTGTTAATCTTTCTTTGTGAATTTGAATGAGGGGAATATTTAGAGCAACCCACTAGATATAAACCAGACCATGTTGCAATTGTATATGAAATAGATTCAATTGTTTGGAGAGAAAATGTATTTAGGCATGCAATATTTTCAAAATCTATCAAATCGTGAAATTATCAAGATGTGCACACACACAAGATGGATTTATCATTGAACCAAAAAGATGATCTTTCCCATACATTTGCCACAGAAAAGTAGATGAACAATAAAAAACTCCAATTTGAAGAATCACAGATTCGAGAAATAATTAACACAGTTGGCTCTTTGAAAGGAATGAATAAGGACACACTCATTAATTTCTCATATATAGCACAAAATAATCACACCATGAACAAAGCACCAATTGTAGATCTTTATTGCATCATGAATATGACCTTATTACATTGTTTTGATTACAATATATAGTACTTTGATCTACAAACTTTGAACCCCAAAACTAGGGCATCGACAACTATAAAAAACAAAATAAATCTAAAACAAAAGCTTATTGAAGTTAAACTAATGCTAAAATAACTACTAACAAGCTTGCATGGATCCTTGATCCATTTACATTCAATTTGCCCCAAAAATAAGGGTAAATATCACTCAAAAGATGAGAGAATTGAACTGGAGCTCCACCATTTCTAACTGGAGTCTTCACTTTAATCTTTGAGTCCTTCCTTGGAGTTTTCACCTGGGGGTCTCTTTGCATGGGGCAATTGATTTGGGCAACTGAGTCCTTCCAAATAGGGTCAATCTTGTTAAGAAGAAAGTAAGAGATGAGTTGGAGTTCCATTGTTTGTAACTAGTCTTTTTCTTGATCTTTGAGTTCTCCCTTTGAATCTTCATCCGTGGTTCTCTTCGTGGTGGGAACTGATAGAAGCCCCTTAATCATTGTGGAATGAACTCTAGTTGTGCATCCATCTAATCTAAAGTTCCATTTTCATGCAAAGAAAGTGTTCATGTTGGAATGGCCCAGAATTTGGACCCCGATCTTTACCCCGATCATTGCCAAGTGAAAATTTAACTAGGTATGGAACCAAAATTTGAGAACCCCAAAATTTTGGACTTTTGGAGGCTGAAAAACTAGCCTTTGAAAAAAGGCTAAGTATGGTTTTCTCAAAAAAAAAATGACCAAGTCTTGATTGAATAGTCGGTTTGGGACCACCTCTAGATGAGCAGCTCACAATCTCTATACTATTTCTTGTACTTCCTCATAATTTACTTCTTGTCTTTTCACTTTAGCAATGCGTCATTCTTGATTCTCTCTGAATATGGTCAATTCAGAAGCAAAGAACTTGATCTCTTCTTCATGTTCAGAAATCCATTGCATATCTTCCTTTAAATATAAAAGTTGGTGTAGGTCCTCTTTTGTGCCAAATCTTGCCAGAATACCTTTGAATTGTTGTATCACTTCTTTTTTAGGGCACAGGAGTTTCCTATCCTCATCTCGGTATAACTCTAAGTCAATACCTGCAAAAGAGCTTGTTGGGATTAGTTGAAAGTAGTACTAAGAGGGGAGGGGTGAATTAGTACCTCAAAATTTTTTAACACTTTTCACCTTTTATCCTTAGTATTCAATCTTTATTGTATTGCCGACCATATCTGATGTTCTTTCTTATGCATGTAGTATAAATTCATTAACTTAATTATATGAAACATTCATAGAAACATTCATGAAATTAATAGACACATAACACAAGATATGATATCGTAGAAAACTCCTGTTAGGAAGTAAAAAGTGCGGTGGGGATAGCACCCATAAAATGTCACTATCTGCATAATGGAAGGGTGTCAGTAAAGGCTTACAATTGATCACTTCTGATGATCTACCATGTTAGGATTATTAATGTAGATACCTCTTAGGATCTACTCTGTTAAGATCTTTTTGCAACACTAATGAAGTGTGCACTCAGTTAAGAGATTTACAATAGGACTATTAAGTCCACCTTTGTTGAAAGGATTTCTTCAGTGTACCCCACTTGTTAGAATGTGTACAATAGGTTTGAGCTGACTGTATGCAGTCTATAATAGTTAATTATAGATCCTTTAAAGCTCATAGAATATGAATATCACCTATAGTGATTGATTAATACCTTTTCCTGCTTGTCAGTAGCTTGTGTTCTATTCTTGACAAGTGATTTGATCTTTGTCTGTGTTGTTGCATTATTTCTCTTGTCTGATCCTTAGATGCTCTTAGTGGCTACAATCATCATCAAACAACATGTTCACAATTGATTGAGCATCTATTTATACAAGTATTTGATCTATTTTAGAATCACGCATTACAATGTTAACTCTTGATCCAAGGTATACAACTTGACCTTGATCTTTTAGTTTGCATGTTTTAAAACAATTATACTGATAAAAATAATAATAATTACATTACTTTCTCCTCACATAATACATTTAATACAAATCAAAAAGCTAAATATAAAACTTTCATGATCTATCTGACGTGGAAAGTCAGATCCACTTTTTATGGGATATAACTGACTATCGATTCTTGATCGTAAGTGTGAAATGAAAGTGTGACGGTGTTCCTTCATTGAACTGATTGTCGAGTTCCCTTCATCTATCAAGTTTCATTCTTTTATGTTTCGTCAGGTTGAACTGTTGGTTACTCATCAGGTTCTCTTGTCCTTTTTGTCATCGGGTAACACTGAGTAGTGTTTGTTGGGATACTTTGTACTTGGAAGTATCGATAACCTCAACGTCAGGTAGTTCTGTTTCCTTTCTATCGGTGTAGCATAAACCGGTGTTTTTTATCATGTTTTTCCTTGTATATACTAATGGAAAAATATAATATCTTCAATTTCCCCCTTTGACATTAGTATCAAAAACTTATGTGTATAATACTAAAGTGTTTAGTATGTACGCTATGTATATATCCTTGTCATTATATGACTCCCCCTATTTATATGCATCAGTATAGTATATGTATATGTACATGTATACTTTCCTTTATACTATACATTCCCCTTTTACTTGTTCTCTCCTCGTTCAAATGACTAACTTGTACAAATCATTTCCTCCTTTAATTTCCCCCTTTTACTAATTGACTGTACATATCATTTCCCCCTTTTTTGATAATCATGACAAAAATGTACAACTTATAAGTTGTAAAAAATGTGACAAAAATGTGTAAGTTACAATGTTTCAATAATGTGGGAGTGGGTGTTCTTGATATCTTCAATCAATTTCTCCAATTTTTCTTTGAGGTGTTATAATGCCATGTTCTCTAGCTCAATCCTGGCATGCATATCATAAATGTTGTCTAGGATAGACATTTTTGGGGTGGCAATGAGTTCTCTTGCCTCTGTCATATGGGTTTTCAGTAATGAGAGTGTCAGTAAAAGTTGAGCTTGAAGATCATTTACCTCATCTATGAACTTGGTTTCTACAATCTGTATATCTTGTCCCAGCTTCCTGGCTTGCTTGAGCTGTTCATTGTTCGATTTGATTGCATCTTCACTATTTGTGAGACTTTGTGCACTTGTTTGAAGGTCAACATCAATTTGTGCTATCTTGTCAGTATACTCCTTGGTGAGTTGATCTAACGTCCATAATTTATGTATCAAGGTTATTGCTTCTAAAATTATTGGGTCTACTATGCTTACCAGTTTAGATAGCTTCACCATTTGTAGTGCCACTTCTTAGCTTATCTTTTTAGCTAACTTGAATTCATACTTCTTTTCAAGTCTAGCTTCCATAGCCTTCTCAGCATCTATATTTTGAGATGTGAGGGCATCAGTGAGAACCACTAATTGATCAAGCGTGGGGGCTATTTGATCAACGTCTGTGTCATGTATAATTTGCTAAATTATTCCTCATGCAACTTCAAGTACCTTAGCTTCCTTGGTGGCTTTTATCAACTTGTCCCGCATGGCTTTTCTTTCACAAAGTCTTGCATACTTTGTTAGCTCAGTAGGATCCAATGTTTTAGGATCACATACTAGAATCTCAATAATTTCATCTAGAGTGACTGGATTCTTGTTCTTTCTCTTCTTCTTCCTTGATATTTGTGTAGAAGAAGATGTATGAACTACCATTGCAAGTTCATTTGTCTCCTCAGAGGCACTCAGTGAAGGCTTTGTTTATGAAGCTTCTTGTGTTTTCTCCTCGTGGTTCACTTTTTGGTTTGTTGAAGACGTCTCTCCATCAACCTTGGGTGTTTCTATCGATTTATCTTTTGTTTTATTCTCCTATTCATCTGTCTTTGCTTCTTCACTCTTTTCCTTATGCTTTTCCTCTTCTACTTTTTGTGCATCTTCTTTATTCTGATTAGTATACTTGTCTTTATGATCATCGGTTGCAGCTTGATCTGTAGTTGTATCCTTTGGTTCATCTGTTGTGTCTTTTGTTTCTAAATCACCCTTGTCTTCGGGTATACTTGTATCTGCTGCATTTTACTCTTCATTTCCTTCTAGCAGATTAATGGCCTTCATCAATACTGGCATGTTATTCTGTATGCCCACTTGTGCTGCATCTAGAAGTGTGTCCTGCTCATCAGTTTGATCCTATTGAGAACTGACATCTTAATCTTTTTGTAATTGATTTGTAGGGTCCAGACCTATGATGTCAATAATGGAAGTGTCTGGCCATATTTCATCAGCAATATCAGTGTTGTTGTTTCATTGGGTCTCCAATTCTTGTTGCTTGGTTTGATCCTTAAGAGATATGAAAATGACATCATCTTCTTTCTATGGATCTTTATCAAAGTCATAATGAGTGATTTCTTGAATTTCAAGATCATCCATGACTTGGTATAAGTCAATGGGCTCATTATTATCTGCATTATCCAAAGCAATGTGCTTGGGCATGTGCAGGATCATGGTATGCCAAAAAGTGGTGATGTGAAAAAGATGTCTTGATTGGTAGACTAATTGAAAAACAGCTATAACTTTCAAATGGCATATCATTTTTTAAATCTGAAACATGCGTCACATTCTATGCTTTGTGTACTACAAGAAAAAAAAAAAATCAATTTGATGAAGTTTAGACTAAGTTAAGGTGGTTAGACACGAGAGTTTTGATATTCTAGAAAAGTTGAAGAAGAAAAATCATAATTAATTATTTACTTCGAAACAAATTACAAAAAAATATGCTTCACATCTGGACATTAATATGCTAATTATATCTAGAGTCTAGTAAAAAAATATTATCATTTGATTATGTTTAAGGTGGTCAGACATACACCTACTTTTTATCTTTTTAGTCCTGATTGATAGGCTGGTTGAAAAATAACTATAACTTTCAAACCATATAACATTTTCTAAATCCAAAACATGAGTCACATTATATGATTTTCTTACTACACTTAAAAACTCAAAAAAATTCAATTTGATGAATTTTAGACTAAGTTAAGGTGATCAAACACAAGATTTTTTATATTCTGGAAAAGTTGTAGTAGAAAAAATATAATTAATTATTTACTTGGAAAAAAAATACAAAAAAATATGTGTCACATCCAAACATGAGTGTACAACTTATATCTAGAATCTTGTAAAAACATATTATCACTTGATTGTGTTTAAGGTGGTCAGATATACACCTAATTTTTTTCTTGAAATTTTCATACTACTACATTGAAATTTGAAATTTCACCATATAGAATTTTTTTTTTTAAAGAAGGGATACTATCTTAGAAACTAGATTCAATTTTCTACATATTCTCTTCTTACACATTTTTGATATAAGATTGATAACTTGTCCAAATTTTTACGTGAACTTTCCTAACCTGAATTTTTTCAATTTTCATTGCCACTTAAGTCCTAGTTTGGCATACCATGATCCCGCACATACCCGCTTAGGACTTGCTTTATCTTTCTTATCCTCTATGTAAGGTGTGTTGGTGACAAGTAATTGATTCTCACAACCTGTTGACTCTGCCGGTAGATCTAGGATTTATTTCTGTTTGGCCTTGGTCATGCTATCCAACTCTATAAACTTATCCTCTAGCACTTTGTAAGCTCTTATCTTTGCTACAAATTTACTATTGTGCTTTTTCATTATTTCTTTGATCTCTTCCATCTTTGATTCAAGAGGCATGAGTGTGACAAGTACCCTCTCCCTTGCTTCCTTTTCTGTGTGTAAATAATATGACCATTGTTGTGAAATTTTTTCACCCAATTCTTTGGGTATTTAACCTATAAATTCTATTGGTACATATTTGAACTTGACCATTTCCCTGATTATTGCATCTTTTATCTTAAGTTGGCCTTCTGGCTCAATTTTTTCCCACTGTCTGATTTTCCTATCAGTCATTGTACCAGTTGTTGCAATTTAATTGGCAATTTCATCTATTGTTCAAGGGGTTAAGCTTTTGTTCTCTACATCAGGCTCATCTTCTTTGGAATCTTCTATGTCAGCTTTGGTCATGACTAGTCTTTTCCTCCTTTTGGTAGGTGTTTGTTTCATAGTTTTCTTCTCTATTTGTTGCTTCCTCTTATAGGTCCTCATGTTGGTTGTATTTCCTATTTTTGCTGCTTCACCTTGTTCCTTGTCTTGCCCTCTGAAAATTTTCAGGGTTTTCATGTCTGAACCTTGCTAAAATTGCTAAAACCCTGAAAACCCTAATTATCCCAG
>MU224635.1:175227-197841 GCA_018584345.1 Thuja plicata | reverse complement strand
AATAACTATGATTTGTATGGTAATATCTTGTTTATGGTTATTCTTGGTCATCAGCAAGATAATTCATAAGTTGGTCCAATAAAGGTACATAGCTAATCAGTGTCCACATCAACAAATACTGTGTTAATAGCAATTTTAAGAGGTAAAACCTACCTGAGTATTTGTGGAGCTCAAAAATGAAGAAGGAACTTATCCAATCCTTAGCAATTAGGATTTTCTTTTCTCTGAATCAAAATTAGAAAGTATAAGGTTCAAATAGACATTTCAAGCACTATGGTTCATGCAAGATAAATCCCTAACACCTCACTTGACCTTTCTTTTCAGCTGTAGTAGCTTTTACAGTTTAACTTTTTGTTCTTTGAGCCACTGTGGTTCTTGGTTTCTTTGTAGGAGGTAGAGGTGTGTCAAATTCAGTGGCCTTAGAATCTGATTCTTGCTCATGTTGTGCTTCACTGATGGTACTCTATTACTCAGTTTCCTCTATTTGTTCTATTTCCTCCTCATTAACTGACAACATCTTTTCAAGATTCTTGACCATCTTGTTTTTCTTTTTGATAGTCTCCTTGATGACTAGGCCTATTTTTATCTTGGACTTGGCCTCTTCATAAGTCTAAATCTTGGTTGTTTTTTGTCAATTGGTTCATTTATAAATGCATCAGTTGCATTGGTTGTTTGATCTATGTTAATCTCATAGTCAAGAGGTGCTAACTAGGCTGTCCTTGGTACAACTAGTTCAATGTGAGGAAAATTTGTATCCACCATGAAACATATTTCATCCCTATGTTGTTCAATCAGCTATTCAAGGATCCTCACTCTTTCCATCATCTTTTCCTTGAAGTCAAGGAAGTATTCAGTCATTACTAAATCAAAGTTATCACCTAGTGACTTGATAAGGTCACTAATCTACAATGTGTCTAGTTTGGTAGTGTCCCACTTTACTTTGCCAACTGAAGGAAAGTGTTCTTGAAAATAAAAGAATATACACATGATGAGTGAACCAAACTTAGATGTGTTAGTCTTTGCAGGCCTGATTGTTGTCATATTCTCATAAAGTTGCTTCCACAAGATCTCACATAGATCCATATTTGTGACAATCTTGTATGATGTGCTTACTGTTGTTGATGTTATGTTGTTTAGCCTACTTTATTGGAAGATTTTGTAGCCTATCACGCATGCACTGAACCTCAGTTCCTTTTTGGTGATGGTATTCACCTTGAGTCCTCTGTTATCCCAGACATCATTTGAGAGTTTTTCAACTTCTAGCCGAGAGGGATGCTTGTGTGCCTTAGGTTTGTCAGTAATGGGGTAACCAGTTACAGTATGTAACACATACTTTATGATCTACTTAGGTTCATCCAACCATAACTTCTAGTCGTGCATTCTTCTAAAAACTAACCTAATCCAGTCAGTTTTGAAAACCCTAGAGAAATATAGGGAATTTGTTATCCCTTTTACTTGTAGATGCTTGTGTTCTTCTTTTAGGTTTCCTTGTGCATCACACAACTTCTTGTAATCCTGATCTATCTCCAAATCACCTATCTCAGTGATCTTGCAGTGAATGTATGACCTTACATCTTCTATTAGCAAAACCCTAGGTGGACATTTTGAAAATGCGCCAGAATCATCGGGTTGTGATACAATATTTGGGCATATCTTGTACTTAGGTTACAACAAGTGTTGTTTTTATCATCTTAATGGCATTCTTCTTGTCATTCTTCAAATTTACGGTTCTTAAAGTGGTTGCCATCGTATTTTGAATTTTAGGGCTTTTCCAAAAATAACAACAGAGTTCTTCAGTATGCCCGATACTTACTGTAATCTATGTGGTTGGTGAGTGATCTATTTGGAGTGCGTTGGATCGAGTCAAGGTTACTCTGATAAATGCTCTCTTATCACTTTATTTTTTCTCTACTCTTTTGGCTCAAATTGTGTGTGCAGAATGAAGTTCTCCACTTGAGTATTTATAGACTTTTGCCCTATGTCTACCATAAATGCTCAACAACTTGTCGGGTCCTAAAGATGGAGTTCATCAGGAAGAATTTCAAATAACATTCTTGATATTGATAGGATGCTTGGGATGGCTATTAAGATTGTTGTTTTTACCAATGGATATCGGTGTTGTGTCAAGACAACTTTATAACTTTTCTTCCTTAATGACGGGTGTCGAGTTACATTAGCAACTTAGACTTTTTACGTGTTGACCGACAATTCACAGCAAGTGTAAACAACTCATCCTTTATATTCACCGATGATTTTTGGTATGTGTTTATCGACGGGGTTGATTTCTTAGAAATGTAACAAGTACATAATATGCATCTTTATTCATGCATATTTTGACTATCTATCAATTTGTATAATAGAACTAATGCAAAATATGACTTGGTGTAGTGCAGTTCCATACTTGTTCATTTTTAGGTGGGGCAAGTGATGCCACCAGATCCATGGGATGAGGTGTCACCTACTGCATTTCTTGGTCAAGCTTCCTCAGTGGTTGAAGCTTTCCTCCACATTTTTTGTCTCATTTTCTTGATGTCTTCAATGGTGTTACCATTTGCAAAAGTGGTGTTTTTTGTTATTCGGTCTCTGTAGTTGTTCTTTAGATGTCCAACCTTATGACAGTGTAAACATGTCATTCATGGGTTGGTCCAGCCTCTAGACCTTTTGGTCCATAATCTCACACAGTTTGCAGCTATGTGACCATATCTACCACATGTTGTGCAGTTTATCCATGTATTGTAGTCCCAAACATATGAATTACTAACTCTTCTTGGTTTATATGCATTTTATTCATTTTTGGGTTTCCATGCCTCAATTTTCTTCTTCCTGCATTCCAGAGATGCGTGCCCACACATTTCTCAAGTGGGATAGTACTTGTCCATATAGGTTTCCTTCTTTGGTTCTTTCACATTTGATTTACATCTATGTGCTTTATGTCCTTTCTTGCTACAATTATAACAATTTCTTATGAATGTAAATGTGGATTTAGGAATACCTTTTTCTTTTCTCCTACAGACATTTGAGGTGTGGCCTTTCTTTCCACAGTGATTGCATGTCATCTTTCTTGGTCTAGGATTGGTGTAGGGATCTTTTGGATTAGCCTCATTTGATGACTCTCCATGCTCTGTGTACCCTAGTTCAGTGTTGCTATTGGGTCTTCTTTGTGCATTCAAGAATTCATCCATCCTTTTTGTACTCTCTTCAACTCTCTTAATCATGTAATTATGTTGTTGTTGAATTCTAGCCTCATGCTTTAGTTTTTCATTCTCTTCTCTTAGTTCACCGATAATATGTATTCTTTCAATGAGTTCCACATTCATTCTTTTTTCTTCTTGACTCATAAGAATAATCTGATTAGTTACCTCATGGTGATGCTCTATAATTCTTTGTATCTTAGACTCATTTTCTTGTAGCTTGTCTGTGATCTTTCTTCTATCATCAATAGCTAGATTTCTTTCCTGTTCATCTTGCCTTGCATTGTTCATGACATCAATCATTCTCACCATCTTTGTCTCTTGACCAATTTGCAGATATTTGAATTGTCCATCTAGATGTAGATTAATTTCAGTTAGGCTTGTGATTCTTTATTCTGATGTATCTGATGCCTTACTTGTATTTGATCCTGAAGACTCAAAGAAATCTGGAATCTCTTCTTTCTTGATAATTTGTCTCATTATAGAAATAAGCCATATTCTTTCTTTCATCTAGCAGCTGTCTCATACTGATTATAGCTTCTTTATACTTTTCATAGAACATCTAAATTTCAAGCTTTTTATTCTTAATATTTTTATCAAGTCTGTACTTCTCCATCGTATGATATTTTATCTTAAGCCTTTAAGCTTTCTAAGAAGAGACTTGGCTCTGATACCAATTGTAGGGATTAATGGGAAGTAGTACTAAGAGGGGAGAGGTGAATCAGTACCTCTAAAACTTTTAACACTTTTCACCTTTAATCATTAGTAGTCAATCTTTACTATATTACCCACCATATCTGATGTTATTTCTTATGCATGAAGTATTAATTCATAAACTTAATTATATGAAACATTCATAGAAACATTCATGAAAGTAATACACACATAACACAAGATATGATATCGTAGAAAACTCTTGTTAGGAAGTAAAAAATGCAGTGGGGATGGAACCCACAAAACTTCCTTATTTTCAGAGTAGAAGGGAGTCGGCAAAGGCTTGCATTTGATCACTTCTGATGATCTACTCTGTTAGGTGTATTAATGTAGAGACCTATTAGGATCTACTCTGTGAAGAGCTTTTAGCAACACTAATGAAGTGTGTACTCGGTTAAGAGATTTATAATAGGACTGTTAAGTCCACCTTCCTTGAAATGATTTCTTAAGTGTACCCCACTTGTTAGAATGTGTACAATATGTTTGACTTGACTGTCTGCAATCTATAATTGCTGATTAAAGATCCTTTATAGCTGACAGAATATGAATATCACCTATAGTGATTGATTAATACATTTTCCTACTCATCAGTAGCCTATGTTCTGTTCTTGACAACTGATTTGATCTTTGTCTGTGTTGTTGCATGAATTCTCTTGTCTAATCCTTAGATGCTCCCAGTGGCTACAATCATCATCAAACAAAATGTTCACAATTGATTGAGAATCTATTTATACAAGTATTTGACCTATTTTAGAATCACACATTACAATGTTAACTCTTGATCCAAGGTATACAACTTGACCTTGATCATTTAGTATGCATGTTTTAAAACAATTATATTGATAGAAACAATAATAATTACATTTATTTCTCCTCACATAATGGATTTAAAAAAAATTAAGAAGCTAAATATAAAAATTCAGTGCTTTATTTGATATGGAAAGTTAGATCTACTTTTTGCGGGATGTAACTGACTGTCGGTTCTTCATCGTTGGTGTGAACTGAAAGTCTGTTGGTGTTCCTTCATTGAACTGATTGTCAGTTTCCCTTCATATGTTGGGATCCACTCTTTTCTATTTCATCAGGTTCCACTATTGGTTACTCATCGGGTTCCCTTATCCTTTTTGTCATCAAGTAAAACTGAATAGTGTTTGTTGGGATGCTTTGTACTGGGCAGTATGGGTAACCTTGGCATCGGGTAGTGTTTTTCCCTGTTTGTTGGTGTAGCATAAAATGATGGTTTTTATCATGTTTTTCCTTGCATATACTCATGGAAAAATATAATGTCTTCAGAGCTCTCCATTTCTTCCACCCATTTAATAATTGCTTATACTTTTGATACACCTTCTCCAAAAATTTCTCATGGACCATTGTGGAGTTTTCTATACTTTTTGTCCATGTACTAAAATTATCTATCTCTTTACCTTCATATATCTTGAATAAAATTGAGAAAAAATGTTTCCTGATTATCCTTAGATCCTACAGAGTTGATCGCCATTGGGAGAATTTGGATTCTAACCCTCCATCTCCTTCCATAAGATCCACCAATGTGGTGGCTTCCTTAAGTATAACCCTAAATGGATGGAAGATATCCTTAATCACCTTTTCTCCCCATTGTTCAAAATCATTCTTCCAATCAGCACTTGCCTAAATGAAATAATAGGTTACAACTACTAGCGAGTCTGGAGTAACTTTATTCTCTAGTACGACCTGTAATGAAGCCTCTAGGAAGTTTGGATCAATGGGACCCACCATTTTATGGAAGAATTTATTCAGAGACTCATTCTACTCTATTAGGGACTTGATAGTTTCTTCATCTTTTCTCATGAAACCTAGAGCATGTTTGAGCCCTAAAGTTTCCAGTCTTACTTCCTTCTCCTATTTGTCCTACCAGGTCTACCTCTTCAAATGTATAGTCTTCTAGGGTTATCTTCACTAGAGATACATTGGTAGAGGGAACCACCACTTGTGCCTTCCAGTGACCCTTGGTATTTTGAGTAACGTATGATATGGTTATTTCCGGTATATTAATCTCTATTTGATGGAAGGATTTCCCTAATAATGATATATTTGTGGCTTCTTCATCCTCTTCATCTGTGTAAGTCCTTTTTCGAGGCTGAATCTATTTAGTGAACCAAGTGGGTTTACTAAAGGCGGTAACTACCTCATACATGGTGATGTGAAGGAATGAAGAAAAGCTTTGTGGGCTAGGGCTCACCCTAACCTCTTTATCTAATTGTTCTTCATGTTCACCCTATTCTCCCATCTCTTCCTCATTCACTTCTCCTTCCTTTCTCTCTTCCTCTGCCTTCTTTTCCTCTCCCTTCTCTTCTTCTCTTGTGGCATCCTATTCATCATTATCTTTTCCTTCAACATTGGAGTAACTAATTGATATCTATGTATTAAGACCTGTCATAGCTTCTAGTATGGTCTTGAGGGGAGGTGTAGCTTATGCACTTACTGACACTTGGGGAGTTGGGATAATGGAAGGCAGAGGAATAGAGGTGGTGGAGTAGGCACTTGTACTATAGGTGGGGGTGTGGAAATGGAAGGGGGTGGAGTTGGTGTAGGAGTTGGGAGAGAGGGTGGTTGAGTAGGGATGTAAGGTGGTGGAGTTGGTGCTACACTTTCCCCTACAGTCTTTTTGCCTTCTATGTTTTGCATAGTATTAGTATCCTGAGTTTATGCCCTTTGATTGGTGCTAAAATCGAATCCTATGAGAGGCATGTTTGGTGCAAGGTTTTTGAATTTGGGAAAAGGTGGAGTGGAGATAATTTGAGGATTGATGGGCACATGTGCTCCTATTTTAATTATTGTCATGGAGTTAGGTGTATCTTGCGCTGGATTTGCAAAACCTTCTAGTCCCTAAAAATCTGACATGAGGAATTCATTTGAACCAAGAGTATCCAAAGGATTGTCATGCTCCTTTTGGGCATCTATCTGCTTCTTTGGGGTCTCATTTTTCCTTAGAGAAGCTACCTAAGATCTTTTCCTTTTGACTAAGGGCACATCATCTAGTTTTGGTTCCTCTTGCAGAGTATCCAATCGGGGAGAAGCAGAGGCTCTCCTTGTAAATCTTCTTCCCTTCTCCCATGGTAGTAGGAGGCAGGTTAGAGGTGGTAGGTCCATCTCCTTTTGTGGACTATGATTGATCAATAGGAGGATCTATTTTCCATGTCATCCTATTCCTTTATGTCTTGTGCTAAGGGCTGGAACCATATTCCACTACACGCTCATGCCCATATATCGTTTCGCATTTTTGGGGTGGTGCCTTCTTAAATTAGGGCAATGTGGAATTCTCTTTGTGTTTCTTGTCTACCTTCTTGTGTGGAACCATCTATGTTTTTATGGGAATAGGATCCATTTGATAAGGCTTGAGGATACATGCCAAAGTTTCTCTAACTGCATGCCTTGACTTGAATTCAATGTTGTCATTCTCTTCTTTTTCTATTTCTTTATTCAAGATAGGCCTATTGTGTATTTTTTCATCATTATAGAGAGGCTCTAGCACATTATCTGAATCTTTGTCCCAAACCTTGGGGAGGATATTGACCTCTAAGGTTGCTTGTGCTAATGTGAGGGACATCCTGCAATAATCTATGATTTTCTCCTCATAGTCATCCATACAATTCACCAAGTGATCTTCAATATGTGGCTCATGGATGTCAAATTTGCCAATGATATGGCTATATGCACCTATGGGGTCAAATCTGGCCTGGATGTGTGTATATGTTTGGAGTGGGCACTCATCCCACTAAAAGGTAAGTGATTTGCAAATCTTCATTTCATGGAGAGTGTAGGGGCCTATAGAAATGGGGAAATCCCAACAATGCTTCTTCTTATGCTTGATATGTTCGAAGGCATCTACGAGCTTCCTAGCTATTTCTAGAATGATTACCCAATTAGAAGGTTACCAAGGTAGTTTTTTTGGGACTAAGGGTAGATCCCGCCACTCTGATATATGTGAAAGTTTTGAACTATATATAATATGCCCCTATAGCCTTTATTCTAGTAGCTTCCTCTGATAGTCTCTTTGTGTAGTCACCTTCTATGGATCTAATGACTGCAAAGATGAATGCATAATTCACTATTCGATAATCTAGGCTATTTTTGGGCATGTCAGTGCTTCTTATCAATTATAGATAGACAATGAAGGTCCATGCATTTAGCTCACCAAAGGCTCTCTATTTTTTAAGCCATGGATAGTGTACTTGGGCGCCCAACATGTACACTATGTATGAAGTCATATATAAGTTGGGATTGTGCTTTAAAGGAGTCAGTTTATCATCCAACTTATCACTGAGGATGGTGGTCCAATCAAATATGGCCTTGCATCCCTTTATCTTTTTTATCAACATGATCACCCAGCTCTCGAGTTGGATGGACTAAGGTAATCTATATACTGGGCTTATCATTGTGACTTCTACTTGGATGTCATCCTTTAAGTACCATCTCCATAGGTCTATTTTATGAAGATTATTCTTTGGGAGAGGCTACAGAAGGTAGCCTTGGTTTGGAATTTCATAGGCCTCTTGGGTCTTGTTTCTGAACCATCTCAGGCCCTTTTCTATAGAGAGGTCATAGAACTTATCCACACCCTTCTGAAGATGGAAGACATCTTCAATGTTGTCTGGCCTGAGCTCAAGAACCACCCATCTATATCTATTTTAACCACCCTCTCCTCTGGTATGTAGTGGTTGGACAATGTTATGATGAGCTCAGAGGATAGGACCGAGGATAGCTCAGGTGTAATATTTCATTCTACCTACTGGTTGGGAACACCTCACCAAGAACTCGTTCCAATCCATGTTCCCTATGTTTTCATGTATGATTTCATGGTGTTGATTCCCAAATTTCGAAGGAAGGTGATATCCTTTAAGTAAGTACTTCATTGGTGATCGTATTCATTTCTCAGGCATTACTGCGAGGAAACATTCAAACATCTGTATCTTTATTTAAGAAACTACTAAAGAAGAAAATAAATAAAACCTACAACTAAGAAAGAGATAAGTAGATTGCTCTTTAATTTTTTAGAAATGAAGCTTAATAAGACTTTCTGTCTTTCAGAATTTTGGACTTTGAAGACAAGGTGGGGATGCGAAAGGCCAAAAATTTGGTGGATGAGGTTCTGGAGAAGCAAGTATTTTTGAACTTGCGGAGTGCAAAAACTATGGGGAAATTTGGGGTGTGAAATTATGAAATCTAATAGGTTTGGGGGGTTGATGAAATGGATCTCGGCCTTTCGGTGTGCAAAGGTCAGAAGAAAGTTTTGGAGTGCAAAACACTGTAATATATTGGAGGGGCCGACCTTGTCTTCAGGATTTTGAAGTTTTGGTGTTTTGGAGTTACTGGATTGTGCAAAATGTCAAACATCCAAAAGTGCAAAGTAGCACTTGGTGAAATTCATCTGGGTGGCTATTTTTGACCTTTCAGAGGCTGAAAACCTACAACTTGGCCACAACACAAAATACCTAACCCTAAAACAAATGTGAAAGGAAGAAAAAAACAAATAGAGACAAAGGCCATGACCTGACCAAAGGTCCAAAGGAACAAACCCTAGAGACCTAGGAGGGAGAAACAAGCGACCAACAACAAAAATCATATAGACAAACAAAAAAAGACAAAAAAACTAAAACCGAGACCCAAAAAAAAAGCAGAAGGAAGAAGGGAAGGGAAAGACCAAGAAACCCTACCTACAAAGGTGCGAGGAAAGGGGAAGAAAAAAAAACCACTGACCATGAGGAGGATCCAAACAACACGACAAATGGTGAGGAGGCAAGGAGCAGGCGCTTGAAGAGCTAAAAACGGTAGGAGGACAAAGAAAAAAAGTGATAAAATGAGTGCTCAGGTTACTTTTATAGCCCACGGGATGACATCACCCATTTCATGGTTTCAGAGGCTGAAACCCCAAATTTTGGCAACCTACTCCCCTTTTGGTGTTTTGGTGACTGAAACACCAAAAGGTGTGGTTTTGACCTTTTAGATTTTTAGTGTTTTGGCATTTTGAAGGTTGGAGGACCTCCTAATGTCCAAAATACCGAAAGTGCGAAAGGACAAAAAATAACCTTTCTTTTCTCAATAGGCCCCTCTATATTAGAGTTCAAGGAACAAGGGGAGAGGTATAAAAAACTAAAAAATAAGGCGAGCCCATGGTCAGAGGACCAAAAAATGGGGTGTGTGTTGTGGAACCACAACAAAACTTATCTGAGACTCCTTCATGCAAAAAACCTTCTTCACACTGGAATGGCCCAGAAATTTAGATGCTGACCTTTTCTCTAAAAAATGGAGATTTGAAAATTGGATAAGTGTGGAATCTTAGGACCCCTAAAGTTTCAAACTTTCAGAGTCTGAAAGGCCAAAAAACTAAACTTGAAAAAATGGCTGTCAAAAAAAAAAATCTCCATTTTGTAAAATTTGATTGTCTAAAAATGAACTTTTTTGAAGTTTCGAGGTTTGAGGGTTTCACACATCTCTGAAATACAAAACTCCAAAAATATATTGACCCTGAAAGACTGAAAACATTTATTTTTTTTTCACCCCAAAAACATTTCATGTTTTTGCACTCCAAAAACATTTCGTGTTTTTGTACCCCAAAAATATTTTGTGTTTTTTAGAGTTTCAGGGTTTTGGGGTGTTGGTACCTTTGAAAGTCTGAATATTTCCTCTCTGAACTCTGAACTCTTAAGATTTGAACCTTCAAACTTCTAAAATCTAAACCCTCAACCTTTGATGACTGAAAAATGGCTAAGTCTTATGGGGGGACCCTCGGGTGAGATTGGCAAAATCTCTTTGAAACTTCTTGGACTTTATCAAAACTGAGTAACTCCACAAATTCAGCTTCTCGTGTTGCCTCTCCCTAAACCTGGAAAGACATCCTTCAACCTTCTAAACTTCTCCAATTCCATTCATGATTCTCTTCATATTTTCCTTGAATTGAAACATCTTCTGCAAATCATCTTTTTTTTGTTCACCATGGTCACAATTCCCATGAATTTTTGAACAATATTCTTGGTAGAATATAAATTCTCTTTGTTCTCATCTTCATACAATTGCAAGTCTATCCCATCCAATAATTTCTCTAACTCATCAATTCATTACATGATACACTGAGATTCTCAGTTCTGCAATCGCAAAGGATGCTTCATAAACAATCTTTATTGAAAAAAGAAATTAAAAATAACAACTAAGTCTATATGCAAGGAAATTAAAACTAACTGTAAAAACACATAAACAGAAAAGAAGCCTAAAATGGGGGAAAACACCAAAATTTGACTCAACCAACATCCAACTATTGGGAGAACATGGGTCCATAATTTGACTCACCAGATACCTAATCAAATCAAAAAAAAGGTTGAAAGACCCAAAAAAAGGGGTCCCCATTACGCTTTGTGGCCAACATGGGTCATGTGTTTTGGAACCACAACAAATAGCCTGAACAAAAGGAGAAATAACTAAGGCATTTCTTTATCAGCAAACAACTTTTGGAAACCTGTCTTGCAATAAACCGAACCCAAGTACAAATCATGGAAATATTCTTTTGCCACCTCTCAAAATTGAAGTATTCTATTGCTTCTTCTTTTGTGTGCACTTGTGTGCTCATTCCTTTGACATTTTTACCAAGATAACTTAAAGAAAAATCAGCCAAAACCAACCTTCATAATGTTGACAAGGGCTTCCCGAGAAGAGCTCTTCTTCCAGTCAGACGTCCATAGCCCCAAAAAATTTTACCCCGTGTCCCAATCTAACCTTTCTCTACTTCTAGTTAGACATCCATAGCCTCAATAGAGATTTCTAGAGTCACCCTTCTAGAAATAATGGAATTATTTCTTCTTTCTTGATTGGTGACCGGTTTGGGCCACTTATTCTTTGAGTATGATACTTCTTGAATTCCTTCATTTTATTGCTTTTGATAAACCTAGGTGATGCTTAGAATGTGCTACCTTGGTATAAGATTTTGATCACTGTAGCAACCATTGCTTTGAATGATTCATTTTTCTTTCACATTCTTCTCCTTTTTATCCTCTCTTTCCTTACTCCTTTTTTTAATCAGGTTGTAGACAGAGAAGGGTTTTGGGACTGGTGGGTACCTGCATCAACATGTTGGTGATGGCTCTAACTAACAACCACCCAAGAAACCAAGGTTTCCAATGCCATATTTTAATACATCTTGTGATTTATGATGATCAACATTGAACATCACCTTGGTTTCCAGAAAAAGGAATCACGATTTCTGATCCCTGTGTACAGCTTCTTACAAGATACATCTCTTTAGAAATTTGGATTAAGAAATACCTCTAACACTCAACGAGGACTAGTTGGGATGGACCACTTTTCAGGAACAACCCTAAAAAAACACACTTACCCTAAGACTAACAAACAAAAGGAAGAAAACAACCCAACAAAAAGGGAAAAATAAACACACTAACAAAATAGAAAGAAGAAACAAAACTAACTACTAAAACACAAAGAAAAAACTGACACCTACCTATTCAAAACTAAAGATAAATTATATAAAAAAGAATTAGAACAAAAAGCATATGAGTTACTGGTTAATTGATTTTCCTCTCCATGCAGTAGAAATAATGTACTTTGTATAGTTCTAAGGAATGCAAACTCATCTTTGTACTCAAGAAAATAAAATTTAGACAAGTTTTGTTCAAATTTTGGTTACAAATTATACAAAATCACAAGTTGTGGAAACTCTCCATGATTATGGTTAATGCAAAAAAATGTTTTTCACCCTTAGCATCATTTTCAAATTGATAATTATCAAACTCTAAGGGATAATGGGAAGGTACCACCTGATTTAGTGAGTTTCCAACCATGGGAGTATACTCACACAACTTGATTTCTTCTTGTGGAGGCCTTAATTCAAGGTACACTCCATCCTCATTAATTACATGGACACCATAAGAAAACATAGGCATTGGTGATGTATTATGCCTGTCATTACAACAAAACTCAAAAGGCAAAGCATCAATATTGTGATCCTTTCTATAACTTTCATTAGTCCTAAATAATAAATCATCACATTTGACCTCATTAGGACTAATAAATCCAACCATACACATGTCCTTTGAATGTTAATAATCATTAGTATCATCAATCAAATAATTTTCTCCCTAAAGCCTTAAAGAAACATGCTCAAAATATCCCTTAGCTTCTAAAGCAATCTCTCAAGCTAGCATGAAGTCAGGACAACTTACTTCAGGATGTAGATTAAATGGATGAACTCTACATGAACTGGATATTGGAAGGTCTGATATATGCATGGAAAAACCATAAATGGACATTTATTTCATCAAACATGATACCACATCAAGCACTTTATCTACCTTATCCAATGATAGATACATAGAGTCATCTTGTTTTTCGATTGGTAAGTCCCCCATTCCATGTTGTTGTCCAATATGTGTGAGTGTTGCAGACCCTAGGAAAGCCCTTTGACCATCCTTTTGAACCTCTGGTATCTCCTCTATTTGGGTTTCATCATGATTGGCATTCAAAGAATAAAGTGTATCATCACTCATGATTTTATAAGAAGATACCTCTTCACTTTCACTTTTCAGGAAAATTTTCATGAATGTATCTATAATTTCACCCTCTGCATCATTTTGAATTTTCTCACCATAGTCCTCTTGTATGTTGATCACTTTAACTTCTTCATCAGGAAAGAAAATATCTTCCAAAGTCTCATGGGTTTGATCATATTCATCTTCCTCCTTCCTTAATTCACTATCCCAATGATCCTCTATAGGACTTAATACCTCTTCAATAGTCATCTTTCCTTTCAAATAGAAGTCCATCTTCCCAAGGAAAACAAGGAAATCCACCTCACAATGTTTGTTTTGACATGTATCCTACATCCATCCATCCATGAAACATCTGATAATGACATAGGAATACTCAATTCTTGCAACCTCTCATTTAGTCTACTTTGCTCAAATGGAATATCCACCCAGCATAGATTATGAGTATCTTCTTCTTTAGTTCTTGAACTTTTCTCAACCTCAAAAGAGTCATCAAAATTACCATATGAAGATGTCAAATATTTCTCACTTCCTGATTGTTCATGACCATAATTTTGGGGCAGCATTGATTATGTCTCATCCTTTTGGGTTTGTTTGTCATGTCTTGATACCTCATGGCTGATTTTTGTGGAAAAAACATTTGGTAACTTGAGTTCTTGATTGCTGCAAACTTTTAGACCCATTTCATCTTCATTGTTGAACCACTTATCATTCTCATATGACTGGTCAATAAGCTCTCTATTTGAAGTATCATCATGAATTTATGTATTAAGTGTTGGAGTACAACAAGAATATGAAAGTTTTGATGACATGTAAATGATTGAATGTTTGAAGATGTTAAGTTGATCACCAAAATGTAGAAGGATAATGCAAGACATTAAATCAGTTAATGGATTGTATTGTCATTGATGTCAAATTGATATAATCTAATTGGTTATAATCAAAGTGTCAAAGACTTCAGAGAAGAAAAAAGATAAATATTATGCTTTCAGTAATGTATAAAAGACAAACATTCACTATGTGAGTTCAAACACCAATAGCTAGTGGAACCTGACGGACAGAGATAACCGAAAGTCAAGTCATAGTGATGCCCAAGAAAGAACACCGAAAAGTAGAATTACAAGCATAACTGATGGCCAGAATCATAGTGTAAACTGATTGAGAAGCCCAAGGAGAACTAGAGTGTTGACCAAAGCTATCAAAGAGTCAAAACACTAAAAGTAACTTGAGTTTAGAAATGAAAAAATATCTAGCTGGAAGAGCTAAATATGGACTTAACTGGTAGTTATCATTGTTTTCATCAACAAGATAAAGCCAGAGATAAGTAAAGGATTTAAATCTCTTTTGTCTAGTTGGCAAGAAGATCTCTGTGAAATAAAACAAAAGTTTTTCTTTAAATCTAATTGGCTAGGATTGCGGATCATGCCAAGATCAAGAAAATCAAGAACCTAACAATGGTAATATAATGTGTATAAAGAGACAACTTAATTCATTATGAATAGGAGGGTGAATGAATGAAAAAGAGGATGCTAAAGAGAAATTGATGAAGAGAAACTTAATACAGTCTTGATTAATCAAGCTGAGGAAAGAGCTAAAGTTTTCTTTGGACATCGAGAAACAAAGCATAGCATCACCGAGCAGAAGAAAAGTGGAGCAAAGGTATTAAAAGAGATATATTGATCTGATTAGTTTTATGAGGTTACAATAGATCTAAAAATCTGCAAGTGTAAGTTGTATATGTGAACAGATCATATTTTTTCAGTTTAACCATTGATTGAGAAAGTCTCTTAACTGAGCGGGATTTAAAGATCCTTTCTATATTGAGATACATCCAAAGGAGTATCAAATTTTTTTATCATGAAGATAGCATGAGATGCCAGATACCTATTGACATTCCAAGAGAGTGTTTGATCAAGGAAGGTAGCATAGAGATCCCTGATATCAAGTGACAGACTAAAATTTTAAATCCTCTAACAAGGTCACACCTAACAATGTGTTTGTAACCTTTAACATGGTTAGCTCTTCACCAAGCTCACTTTAGAAGAGTGAAAATTATGGGTAACCAATCCCCAGTGGTTTTTTCCTTAACAGGGTTTCCATGTTAAAAATCCATGTGTCAATGTGTTTATGAGTCATTACTTTACTGTTTTGCATTATGCATAGCTTAACTAAATTAATCGACATACTCTATATAATTTACTGTCTTTTGGTAAATTAACAGACTACTATTCGGTAAACATTCAGTATAAGGTTTAACAAAGCATTCCAAGCAGTATTAATTTTATAATTGTATTTGAAGGAATTCATCTTATAGGAATGAAGATAAGTAGAGGATTAATATTGTGGTACTAAGTTTTTGGGTTGATTAATTGGAATATTTTTGAGGCCACTGATTCACCCCTCCTCCCTTCTCAGTTATTACTAACAATTGGTATCAGAGCTTGTGTGCTTTGAAAGGGAGTTTAACAGCTCAAGAAAAATATCACAAGATGAACAAATGAGATATGCCCAAGTTGAATAAAGAAAACTTTGCATCATGGAAAATAAGAATAAGACTCCACCTATCAGGTATTTGAAATTATGTTACTCAATACCTTGATACTAAATATGTGTTTCCTACAGGACCTCACACTCTAGAGAAATTAAGAGTAAAGCTTGAGCATAATTTCATGATGATAGAACTTGCCTCATCACTCTCTGATGCTGAGTTTGAAGATGATAAAACCTGTACCTTTGCAAATAAAATGTAGGATACATTGAAGTTGGTACATGGAGAAGATGCTAATATACTAAGAGCCAAAGCTGAAAGCCTAAGAGGGAGGTTTGATGACATAAGGTTGAAAGAAGGAGAAAATATCACTCAGTATAGCTGTATAATCAAAGAGGTATTCAATGTTGTCTAAGGAGTTGGAGGTGTACTTGAAGAAGAGATGGTGGTAAGTAAAATCTTAAGAACCTTACTGCATATATATTCTATTAGAGTTTCTGCTATTCAAAAAATTAGAGTAGTTGCAAACAATACAGTTACTCTAGATAGACTGATTGGTAGACTAATTTCATTTGAGATGAATAACTTTGATAATAGTGTCTTACCATCTATATAATCTACATTCAAATCTTCTTTAAAGATAAGTAACTCAATTCATAGACATGCTATTAGAAATTATAGTGAAAGTGACAATGATGATCTAGGACTTGATGAGATTGAAGCACTAATGGAAAGAAGATTGAAGAGAGCCAAATTTAGATACAAAGGTAAATTACCACTTGTATGTTTTGATTGTAAAGAGGTTGGACACTTTTATGCAATATGTCCATACAAAAGAAAAGATGACAAAGGAAATGATAGATCATATGAGAAGAGTTTTGATAGAGGTGATAACAGAGATTGCCAAAGCAACGGACAATATGAAAAAATAGATACCCGAGACTACAAGGACAAAGAGAAGAAAACTTGTTACCTAGCTAAGAATAGAGTTGATGACACTAACACTGAATTAGAAGAAGACATTGAGATGTTATTTGTATCCATGAAGAATGATTTAGACGAAGAAGAAGAAAGGTATGTAGAAACTGCACTCATATCTAAAGTTAGTAAGAATGATATCTGGATCATAGATAGTGGCTGCACTTACCAAATGACTGGTGATAACAAAAAGTTTGAGACTTTTGAATACTATAATGGTGGTCTAGTGAGAATGGGAAATGATACACCTTGTCTAGTTGAAGATAAAGGAACTATAATGTTGAATAACCTGATCAAATGTGAAAATGATTACTGGGTAAAAGGACTCAATTATAATTTGTTAAGTGTTTCATAGCTGAATAATACAGGTCACCGACTAGCATTTGAAAATAGGAAGGAAAAGATCTTCAATGAATCATGAAGGTTGTTCAGAACTGGTGAGCAGACAAAAGGTAACCTTTTCTATCTTGATGACACTAACACCACTTGTTTAATGTCTAGAAACAAAGACATATGGTTGTGGCACAAAAGATTGTGTCATGTAAATTTTGACAACATGATAAAGATAAGAAAAAAAATGAATGTCAGAGGCTTGTCGAGAATGCCTAAGCCCGAGCATATCATGTGCAAGAATTTTCAAAAAGGTAAGATGACAAAATCTAGTTTCAAGAGTAAAACGTATACATCCAATGCAATTCTGAAGTTAGTCCATATAGATCTATGTGGACCCATGAGGACAAAGAGATACTATGGTGATAGGTATTTTATTCTCTTTGTTGATGATTATTATAGAATGATGGAAGTCATATTCTTAAAAGATAAATTAGAAGCATTCAAAATGTTTAAATGGTATAAGGATATGGTAGAAAAACAAAGTGAAAAGAAATTAAAAAGCTTAAGGTCAGATAGAGGAGGGGAAATTAATTTAGATGGATTCACTAACTATTGCAATGAGCATGGAATTAAAAGATAGGTTTTTGCACCGAGAACACCACAACAAAATGGAACTGTTGAAAGGAGAAACAAATCAATTGTTGATTGTGCAAGAACATTGATGATTGAGAAGAGAATATGCTATTGCTGGAAATACAATATGGGAAAGCAAGATACTAAGAGGGGATGATGAATCAGATCTTAAACTTTTATCCTTTAAAATAAAATAGTTTCACAACCATGCATAAATATAATTGAACTATCAACTAGTAGCATCCATGACAGTAAATAAATAACTCAAGACAACATAATTTTGGTAACCCAGAAACCTAATAAGGTAAAAGTGGGCTGGGGATAGTACCCACAAAGATCTTCACTACTGTAGCAATAAAGTGTGTATTTTAGGGCTACAAAGTTTTATCACAATATGTAATCTACTTGGTTAAAGGTCTGCCCAATTAAGAGCTTTAGATCATTACAATCTACCTTGTAAAAGGATTTAAACTTACAACAAAGTAAGAACTCGGCTAAGAGATTTAGAAAGGTCTATTAGAACCACTTTGTTAAGAAATTTCACCTGATACACTGGTTATAATGTCTCAAGAACCGATCCTTCATTATGCACTCTGATGCTGATAACAGATCTCGTCATTCCAATACCTTCTCTGATCTAATAATTTGATATGTCTTTTCTCTGTTGTTCACTGCTCTTTCACTCTGTTAGATCTATGCTTCTTCTATCAACATAACCCTTTGTACAAATCTCATGTATGCATACACCTTTTCTATCTCTATCACAAACACACACACCACTTTTAGGGTTTAAGAAGCAATCTTAATATACTTCATGAATCTGGCGATTAGATCTAGATTAATGATCAGGATCAAATGCTTATCCTACTTAGGCATTCCAATTTTCTAATTGGCTCCATGCCACGCATTGGGATCAAATAATTAATGTGTAATTAACTCCGTTGAAATCATTAAATGTATGAAAAAGTCAGCCCAAAATGGTTTACCTTGAAGTTTGTACCATTCCAAACATATTTGTCAAAACTATCTTGCTCGGCACATTAACACTCTAGTGCTCAACATGAACATGATCAACCTTTTTCTTGATTTCTGAGTCACTTGGCAACCACTATCTTCTTGGCAATGACTATGCTAGATTGCTCGGCCTATACTAGATAGCTCGGCCGCAGTGATGACCGGCTACCTTGCCTAGATAAATGACTAAGTGTGGGACAGTCATGATCAACAAAAATTAGAGATCAACAATCTCCCCCTTTGATATTAGTGGAGAAAACACACTTATCATTTCTTTACATTCACAAAATTTTCCTAAGTACACAACGTACTCCCCCTAAGATTATACTTCATACTTACATAAGATACATACCATACAAAATATTATGCCTGATTCTGCACATCTTTATCTATTTCCTTATCTAATTCCCCCTTTTTTTTGTCACTGATAGCTATAGGGGTCAAATTATACTTATCCAAAAATTTCTTATGAAGTTATAAAGTTAGTGTAAACACTGTGTCCCAAGTATCCTTTACAAACTTCATGACTTGTAACTTAATTTCTAGCTCGGCGGCTAGACTTACCAAACTATCTATTGTAGAGGGATGAGAATCTCTCCTAACTAATTTGTTTGTAGCTTTAAGTTCTTTCTATATAACCTCCATATGAGGTATTAAGGTAGTCTGAATAGTTATTAACTTTGCTCTAATTTTGTCATCTTTAGCCATAAGCTTGGCTAATCTTCTCTGTGCATGAGTAAACTTGTCAAAATGTAAGGAGCTAGAACTAGCATCCATACTCAATGTACTCCTTGTTGACTTCAAATCTACTTGTAACTTCTCAATAAGTTGTTGGTTATCTGATGAAGGGTGCTCCCCTTAATACCACAAACACATAACAAAAACAGAGAAGCAACAACAATTTGCAAGAATAGAAAATGGGCTTCTTATTATCTCCACAAATGTGGAATTACAAACTTTCACAATTACAATATGCAAAGCCACATGGGCATTCCCTTTACAATATTCAGTAGGACAAAGCCTCAAATTATTACCCAAATCTCCCCAGAACTCCCTAGACAACACTACGGGCCTTCTTTATATAGGCAATTTCCACCGCATGAGAAGGTTCCAAAAATTTAGCCCGTATGGCCGACCAAACTTAGAATTATTTTATTTTACAATTTATTACATCATAGTCGGCTCAAAATAACTTTTGAAACATGAACAGAAATTTTGAAGAAAAATTATTTTCTACCATTTCAGGTGACCCAACTTCCGAAGACCATAAGTCATCGCCAGTTGACCCGATTGACTACTATGACCCCAATCTTGAAAGGCCACAAAGTTCTCTACAGGCTTGACTAGTGCAAGTGCTTGTCACCCAAATTTTTGACCTCATTTGGGGTGTCCAAAGCGTTCAAAATTGAGTTCAAAGTTTCTATACCAAAAATCTTTAATATCTTTAAAACTAGACCTGATCTAGCCATGAAACTTTACTAGCAGATTGATAAGACTGAGATGAACCTCCACATGTGAAATCAGAACATTCTAAGATTGTATGACCAACTTACTAAAAATAGCAAGTTTTCGTAGATAGTAGCTCTGCACAAGATAGCCCTTACTGAAAAGCAAACAGAAATATTTTTGGGCCACTAATACATTTGGTACCAAATTGCAACGGCAGTGCCATTGCAGTTTTTCTGTCACAACCTTGTCATCATCGCAATTGCGATGGTCTATCGTCACAATTGCGACAATGACAAGGTTGTGATGGAAAAACTGCAATGGCACTGCCGTTGCAATTTGGTACCAAATGTATTAGTGGGTGATGCAAGATTGCCCTTACACCTAGGATGCCCCTGCATCAGACACCTAGGGTAATTTGAGAAGTGACCCTGTCATGACTCAGGTGTGAAGAGAAAAACCAAGATGGTTAACCTCCTCCCTTGTTAGCCATGATGAATCTTCAACAGGTCATCCTTTCCACTTGACCAGATATTCTTGATATGTCGTATTCCTTGTGCTTCTACCAACATGACTATCCAGTATGTCTTCAATCTCCTTGGTATCTAAACTACTTGCTGGAATACTCCACTGTGTCAGTATGATCTCATCTTCAACACCTCCTTCATGATACTCTATCAAATCTAAAATGTTAAACACTAGTGAAATATTCAGCTCACTAGGTAATTCTACCTCATATGCATTTCCTGAATCATGCTTCTTCAGTATCTTACATGGTCCAAACTTCTTCATTTTCAGCTTGTTATATATACCAACTGGAAACCACTCCTTCTGTAAGTGAACCATGACTTCATCCCCAACCTGAAATTCCTTATGTCTCCTTTTCTCATCTTCCTTAGCCTTATACTATGCATTCATTATTGGTAATGTGCTTCCTCACTTCCTCATGGATGTTCTTCAAATGTTCTACAAAATCCTCAGCTTCAGCACTACTTAATTCTCCTTTATCTATCTTCCTTAATTTAGATGCGTTTCTTGGACTACTTCCATATACAATCTAGAATTGTGATTTACCAGTGCTCCTATTGACATAAATATTGTATGCAAATTCTACCTATGGTAAAATCAAATCCCATCTTGCTGGCTTATCTCCAACCAAACATCTCAGCAAATTCCCCAAACTCCTATTCACCACCTCTGTCTGTCAATCATTCTATGGATGATGTGATGAACTGAACTTCAAATCTGTCTTCAACTTCTTCCACAACGTACACCAGAAATATCCAACAAACTTAGTGTCTCGATCTGAAACTATGGTCTTTGGAAAACCATGTAGCCTCAACACTTATCTGAAAAATAATTCGACTACATGAACAACATCATTAGTCTTCTTGTAGGGAATGAAATGTGCCATCTTTGAAAGTCTGTCAAGCACCACAAAGATTGAATCATGTCCCCACTGAGTCCTCGATAAACCAAGAACAAAGTCCATACTGATATCCTCCCAAGGATTCTCTGGTATAGGTAATAGCTGATACAACCCTGTATTCTTCTTCAGTCATTTCACCATCTGACATACTCTGCAACTTTGTAAAAACTTCTTCACATCTTGCTGCAACTATGGCCAATAATAATTCTCACTAACCAAAGCAAGGGTTTTATCATGAACAAAATGTCCAACCAATCCTTCGCTATGCTTCTCCTTGATGAGATTCTCCCTCATAGAACTTCATAGAATGTACAACTGAATCCCTTTGAATAGCATACCATCCTGGATGATGAAATCCAGAAATTTTGTCCTATCTATAGTAACAGGTTCTGTACAAGCTTTCCAAGCTTCACCAAAATCAGGATCCTTTGGATACAAATTCTTGAGTTCATTGAACCCAACCACCTCAATCTGCATCTCTATCAGCAATAGTTGCCTTCTGCTAAGGGCATCTGCAACCCTATTAGACTTTCCACTCTTGTGTTTCAAAACAAATGTATAACTCTGCAAAAATTCAACCCATTTTAAATGCCTTTGATTCAACTTTCCTTGACTATTCAAGTATTGCAAAGCTTGATGATCAGTATACAAAACAAACTCCTTAGGAAGTAGATGATGTCTCCACTTCTTTAATGCCTAAACTATAGCATAAAATTCTTGATCATAAACATAATACTTTCTCTTGGCATCATTTAACTTCTCACTAAAATAAGCAACAGGTTTACCTTCTTGGCTCACAACAGCTCCTATTGCAGTACCACTAGCATCACAATCTACTTGAAACACCTTATTAAAATC
>MU224635.1:126669-174652 GCA_018584345.1 Thuja plicata | reverse complement strand
AAGGCATGACTAGCCACTCGTACAATCCTTCCTTTGTCTTGAAGGCAGTCTTCCATTCATCTCCTTCTCTAATCCGAATCTGATGATATCCACTCTTCAGATCTATCTTTGAGAAATACACAGCTCCGCTCAAACAGTCCATAATATCAACCATTCATGGCAATGGAAACCTGTACTTGATTGTCATCTTTTTTATTGCCCTAGAGTCTGTACACATCCTCCACTCTCCATTCTTCTTTGGTGCTAATACCACTAGTATAGCACAGGGACTTAGACTCTCACAGATCAATCCTTTCTGCAACAACTCATGTACTTGTATGTTTAGCTCCTCACTTTCTGCAGGTGTCATTTTATGTGCTTCCTTATTTGGCAAACTCACTCCTAGAATCAAGTCCATCTGATGACTGATCTTCCTGACTAGTGGTAATCCATCAAGCACATTATCATATATAATATCCTGAAACTCATTCAACAAATCAGCAACTTCTATAGGAACATCTTCTACTTCCTCCTTACCAGCTTTTGGAATTAAAGAAAAACATACATGCTCATGCCTCATACCATCTAGGATCTTTCTTCCATCAACAAAAGTTATTCTTGCACTACCACATACCTTTTCTTCTGTGTCATTCAATGGATTTTGCTTATGTCGCACTCCATCCTTTATCACAGAATAGGTATTCGCATGACCATCATGTACAACACATCTATTAAACTACCATGGTCTACTAAACAACATATGACATACATCCATAGGTATGATATCACACAGTACCTCATCATGGTATCTGCCAATCTTGAACTTCACAAGGCATTATTGATTGACCATGACCTTGTGTTCATCCTGTACCCAGGAAATCTGATATGGATGTGGGTGTTTCTGTCTCTTGAGCTTCAACTTTGTCACCATCTCTTCTGACACCAAATTGCCAATGCTTCCACTATCAATAATCACATCACAACACTTACCCTCACACTTTCACCTGGTATGAAACAGGCTCCTCCTTTGTTCAGGTTCATTCTCACCACTCAGCAAGACTCTTCTGTTAATCAGTGTTTCTCCTCTTTTAGCATCTTCAGAATGTGACGATCTGGCATCTTCATCTACATGTGCAACTCTGGCCTGGCCTTCATTTCTCCTATCTATTCTTCATTGGCACTGAAGACATTCAAATGCCCTATGACCTTCTTCTCCACAGTGAAAACATGTTCCACAGAAGCCTCCTCTTCCAGATCCTTGTCCTCTTCCTCTTCCTCTTCCTCTCTGATCTCTATTATTCTGATCTTGGAAATGATTGGAATTGTTTCCTTGCTGATTATGAATACTACTGGCCTCATCCTTCTTTTTCAGATCTTCATTTCAGCCACAATATGACCATCCACCAGATCTTCCACCATGACCTCTTCCATTTTGTCTACTCTCAAACTTCTTGTTCAGCTTTTCCTCTACTTTCAGGGAAAACTGGTATGCCTCCTCAATACTGTTCATTTGAACCAGATTCAACTCCTCCTGAATGCTTGGCCTCAACCCATTAAGGTAATGGGCAAATTTCTCCTTATCAGCCTCTACATGGCCTGTTCTAATGAGGATTTGATAGAACTCCTCTGTATACTCCTGAACATATCTTCCTCCTTGCTTCAAACTTTGCATTTTCTTCAGTAGGTCAAGATCATAATCAATAGGAATGAAGTGTCACTTCAACTTATCCACCATCCGATCCCATCTTGTGATTTTATCCTTTCCTCTTCAATTTCACTCTAATTGGATCTGCTGCCACCAGATCTTCGCATGACCCTTCAATCTAGCCTTCACAATCTTAACCCGATCAAGATCCTCAATATCTTCATACTCAAAATATTCTTCACATTCGTTGATCCAGTCAATAAACTCCTCTGGGTTAAGTTTCCATGAAAATGTAGGAACCTCAATCTTAGGTCTTTTCCCAATCTTGGAAATGGCTCAGAAAAGCCTTTCTTCTTCTAGATTCAAAACTTTAACTTCTTCTTGATCATCATTTTCTTCTTTGGCTTCATCCTCACTTTCATTTCTAACATTAAGATTCATTCCACTGTGAATCTCTTTTTGCAATGCTTGCACTTGTCTCTGGAGCTCTCTAACCTCAGGTGTCACAACACTAGCTCTTTCGCCACATTCCCTTCATGGAGGCATTTTTGTGATGCGCGTTGAAACCCTAACCATGGTCCTGGTGCAAACTGCCTCATAGTCGGCGATCCATTAACACAAAAACCCTAACCCATGGTCCTAGTGCAAACTGCCTCATAGTCAGTGATCTATTTACACACTCAAGAACATGGCTCTGATACCACCTGATGAAGGGTGCTCCCCTTAATATGACAAACACATAACAAAAATAGAGAAGAAACAATAATTTGCAAGAACAGAAAATGGGCTTCTTATTATCTCCACAAATGTGGAATTACAAACTTTCAAAATTACAATATGCAAAGCCACATGGGCATTCCCTTTACAATATTCTATAGGACAAAGCCTTGAATTCTTACCCATATCTCCCCAGAACTCCCTAGACAACACTACAGGCCTTCTTTATATAGGTAATTTCCACCGCCCGAGAAGGTTCCAGAAATTTAGCCCATAGGGCTGACCAAACTTTGAATTATTTTATTTTATGATTTATTACATCATAGTCAGCCCAAAATAACTTTTGAAACCTGAACAAAAATTTTGAAGAAAATATATTTTCTGCCATTTCAGCTGACCCAACTTCCGAAGACCATAAGTCATTGCCAGTTGACCCGATTGACTATTATGACCCCAATCCAAGAAGGCCATGAAGTGCTCTATAGGATTGACTAGCGCAAGCGCTCGTCCCCCAAATTTTTGACCTCATTTGAGGCTTCTAAAGCCTTCAAACTTGAGTTCAAAGTTTCTGTACCCTGCTGCCAATACCAAAAATCTTTAATATCTTCAAAACTAGACCCGATCTAGCCATGAAACTTTACTAGCAGGCTGATAAGACTGAGATGAACCTCCACATGTGAGATCAGAACATTCTGAGATTGTATGACCAACTTACTAAAAATGGCAAGTTTCCATAGATAGCAGCTCTGCACAAGATAGCCCTTATTGAAAAGCAAACAGAAATATTTTTGGGTGATGCAAGATTGCCCTTACACCCAGGATGCTCCTGCATCATTATCCTTGGTAAAGAATTCTACAATACATAGATTTTTATACAAGGAATAAACATTATTTGCAACTCCATCAAGTATACTAATAAGAGAAGAAAGTTCAACCTATTTGATAGCAATCTCTATTGATATCTTCTCCAAAACTTTGTTCTCAAATTTTCTCTCAGAATATTGTAGCAACTTCTCATTTGCCTCAACATTTTCATCATTAACTTTTTGCACAATATGGACTAACTATTCCAGTATTGAAATTTGTTCATTTACATCTGTTATATCAAAAGCATTAACAAAAATATCCTTTATCTCATGTAACACTTTCTTTTGTTGGTGTTCCCTCCTCAATTTCTCTTGTTTCTTTTTCCTCTTCAAAATGTCTTGCAGAGTCTAAATCTTCTCATATGTCAAGTTTTCTATATCCCATTTACGAATCACAATCACTTTATCCAAAGTGAAACTTGGACTAGGTGACTTCCTGGTATGTGAATTCTTCCTTTTGAGTTCTGAAGAGATGATACTCAGCTCAGTTACAGTGATATCTTTACCTTTGACAATATTAATTTCACTTACTACCTTCATCTAAGTCAAGATTACCTACTAATCAAGTACACTTACTATTTTAGGTGTAGTGGGAGTAGATGATGCAAAGTGTGGTAGATCAACCAACACTTGTATAGCCTCTTGTTTAGTGGGCTTGTCTGCAATTTCTTCCATCTTATCTTCACTCCCTAAAACTATTTATACAACCTCTAAAATAGGTCAATTTGTATTGATTACCTCCTTTTCTCCTTCTTTCTTTGTTTTGGCCTCAGTTGCCCGAATAGGCAATTGAATACTTGTGTGTGCCAGCTCATTCTAATCCTCAGCATGGACATTTATATCTTCTCCAAGTGCAGTGTCGATTGGACTATCCATTATCAAGTTTGTAACTGTCACATCACCTATTTCCTTTTAGGTTTTAGTTTTTGTTTCTGCTTGATCTATAGCAGTTTATTTCTCCATTTCCTTCGGCTCTGAGTTGTCTCTATATTTCTCATCAACCTTCTTAACAATTAACCCAAAGGTTTCCTTCCATATTATGTTTCTCTATTGTACTACACCTTCAACATCATTCCTCAGAATTGCATAGGCTCTCTGTTTAGGAATAAATTTCCCTTTATATTGTTCAATAAACTTAGCTATATGTTTCTTTGTTAAGTCAAGAATTATTTTAGCCAATGTTCCTTCCCTTATTTGTCTTTCATTCATCAATGCATATTGCCATTTCTGAGAAAAAAATATCATATAATTCTATAGGAACACTATCTCCTATCTCTACATGTGTCATTTTGAATGTTCCCATCATATCTATTAAAGCTTCTTGAATCTTGTGCTTATTTACTACACTCTATTTTTCATACTTTTTAAATTTGAATCCTGCTAAACCTGAGTTACTTCTTAGGTTCTTACATGCCTCATCAATATTGGGCATTAGTTTATATGATGATATAGGTATGTTGCTAGGTACATTTGTATCTGTCTCCTCATCATCTTTAGATTCCAAGTATAGCTTCCTCCTTGGTCATTTCTTAGCAGGTTGGCATGGCACAACCTTGGTTTCTACTTGTTTCCTCTTCCCTGAGCTGCTCTCCCCAACATTCTTCTTTGTATATAGTTTTTCTATCTAGGAAAGAGATGGTGCCCTAGTCCTTGGCCGATTAGCAACAAGAGGGGTAGCCTTAGGTTTATCTTTTCTTTGTTTAGTTTCCTCCACAACTACTAGTTTCTTCCCTTTACCTTTTAGAGTGACCTCTTCTTCAGGTTCACTTTCCTCTTCTTCTTCTTCTTCACTAGACATATCTTCTCCATGTCCTATTGACAACCCCAAAGGTGCATCTTCTACATCTTCATAACTCTGAATTCCAACCATCTTCTTCATATTTTTGACAATTTTCTTCCTCTTTCTCTCCATAGTGCCAGCCTTCAAATCCATAGTGATTCTATGCTTAGCTTCTTCATAGTTTCCAAAATGTTTCACTGTACTGTCAATTTCTTCTGCCAATAAATTTTTTATTGTTGCAGATGTCTCATCAATGTTTACTTCATAAGGTAATGACCTTTTCCATGATACCCTCAGCACTAATGCCTGCATGTAAGTTTAATATGTGTCTACAAGGAAACAAACATCCTCATAATGTTTTTCAACTAGTGAACTAGGAATTCTACTCCTTAACCTCATCTTTTTCTTGAATTCCACAAAATATGTTCCCATAACATTGTCAAAATTATCACCTAATTATTGAATAAAGGCATTGATTTTCTGAGTGATAGGTCTATCTTTTTTCCACACTATGTTTCCAAAAGTAGCAAAAGTGTTATGTATGTAGAAAAATATGCAAGTGCGTAGAGATACAAACTTACACACTGAAATCTTTTCCCTTCTGATAGAAGAAAGGTTCTTGGCCAGTTGCATCAATTGAATCTTGGCATGTTCATATGTATGATCCTTCTTCACAATTTTCCAAACCTGGTTGACTGCAACACATGGGACACTATCCAGTCAGCTTGACTGATAGAATTTATGAGCTATAACCCTAACTGTGAAATCTAGATCCAAATCTTTAATCGTAGAGATCGTCATCCCTCTTTTGTTCCAAATGGCTCCAGTGAGTTCTTCTATTTTCTCTTTACTCTGACACTTCATGGTTCTTTTCCTATTTAGAATTGGATAACCTGTTACTCGATGAATGATCTCTCTTGTTATCTTGACTGGTCCATTCTCTAACCATATGTTCATGTTGTGTATTCGACTCAGAATAATCTTGATCCATTCCATTTTGAACTCGCTCGAAGAGTCTAGGGCATGATTTAACCCTCTCTCAGCTAATTTTTTATGTTCATCTTTTAGGGCTCCATCTGTGCACAATCTATTTCAAGATGCCCTAAGCTCGTGATCTCCAAATTCACTTATCTTACACATATAGCATGACCTGATATTGTGGATCATAAGTACCTTCATTGGAATTGATGATAGGGCTCTAGTCAGATCACCCTTGATGGTACTCTCAGGAACCACACAAAAATTAGGAGGGGCATAGGTGTTACTCCTTACCAATTGAAAATTTAGCAATTCCTTTTCCATTCTCTTCACTGGTGCAGAGGAACTAGGGTAATAAACCAAAATTAAGGCTTATAAATGTCTTAACAAGTCATCCAACAAGATGATTGAAAGTGCAAATTTTAAAAAGATGAATTTGCAGAAAAGAATGATAAGGAAAGAAGAAAAGAACCAGAGGACTACAATAGGTTTATTTACACAGAAACTGGAACTCTACCTGAGCAATAGTGTATCGCTCCTGAGAAACAAAACATTGCACCTGAGCATTAGGCTGCAATTACAAAAAAAATCAGAAAAGCCTCAAGATGATGTTTTGAACAATGGAGATCAGAGTGAAGGTTAATATGATGATCAAAATGATGAACAAAGTGCTGAACCAAAACTTTCCAAATATTTCAGAAGACATCATCCACAAAATCAAATCATAGGAGATAAGAAGGCTAGAATGAGAACAAGAAGTAAGTCACTAAACAATAGATGTTTACTTTGTGATTTTGAGCCTAAATCTATTAATAACGTACTTGAGAATGAAGAATGGGTCAGTGATATGAATGAAGAAATATAACAGATTGAGAAGAATAGTACATGGACACTAGTCCCAAGACCAAATGACAAGAATGTCATCGGTACCAAATAGATATTCAAAAACAAGATGAATGAGAATCGAGAAGTCACAAGAAACAAAGAAAGGTTAGTATGCAATGGATATGCACAAGAAGGTATTGATTATGGAGAAACCTTTGAACACATTGCTAGACTAGAAGGAGTTAGAATATTTCTTGCTTATGCTTCATTTAAAGGATTCAAGATATACCAAATGGATGTCAAATATGCATTCCTAAATGGAATAATGGAAGAAGGGGTATACATTGAACAACCAAAAGGGTTTGTTGATCCAGACAAGAGAAACATGGTATGTAGACTACATAAAGCCTTATATGGATTAAAACAAGCACCTAGAGCCTTGTATGAAAGAATTCACTCCTATCTAATTAGCATAAAAATTTTTAGAACAAGTGAAAATAGCAATCTCTACTTAAAAGAAGATATCGATGGTAATATCTTGATTGCCAAAAATTTTGTTGATGATATCATTTTTAGGGGAAATGAATTGTTATGCAAATGCTTTGCTAATGAAATGAGAATGGAAATTGAAATGCTATGTTTGGGGAGATCAAATTCTTTCTTGGTCTATAGATTCTTCAACAAGATGTAGGCATAGATATCACTCAGTCCAAATACATCAAGGAAGTGCTAAAGATATTCAAGATTGAAGATTCTAAACTAGTTGGAACACCTATGGCTACCAGATGTAAACTAACAAAAGAAGAAAAATAAAATGAGGAAAATCACACATTTTATAGATTAATGATTGGAAAACTAATGTATGTTGTTCACACTAGACCAGATGTAGCACATGCACTTGGAATAGTTGCAAGATTCTCTGCCAATCCTAGAGAATCACATTCATGACTGCTCTCAAGCGAATTCTGAGACATCTGAAGAACACCGAGGATAATGGATTATGGTATAAAAGAGAAGGAAAATTTGAGCTACAATTCTATACAGATATTGATTGGGCTAGAAACATTGATGACCAAAATACCACAACTGGAGGAGCATTCTTCATGGGTGAGAGAATTGTCACATAGATCCGTAAGAAGCAAGGATGCATCTCTCAGTCTACTACAGAATTAGATTACGTGGTTGCTACTAAAAATTACTCCAATATTACATGGATCAAACATCTGTTGGAAGGTATGAATATGAAGATTCTTGAACTAGTAATTATCTACTGCAATAACACCAGTGCAATTAACATTTCTAAAAATCCATTCATGCATGCTAAGACTAAGCATATTTCTATCAAGTATCACTATCTAAGAGAACAAGTGAAAGCAAAGGAGGTGATACTGGAATATGTTCAGTCAAATGAACAATTAACTAATATATTCACCAAGTCATTACCTAAGGATACATTTGAGTACCTGAGACATAGACTAGGGCTCCAACCCTTGTCTATCAGTCAGTAAGCTGACTAGAAGGTTGCATCAGCCTACACATAATATAAAAGATCATTCATGTTGATGCAACACCAAGATGAACAAAAAAAAATACATATGTACATAATGAGGTACAAGTATGCACCAAATACCTGAGACAGTGAATTGCTGGTGGATAGGGAAATTCAAGGAATAAATTATATAAAGGGATGGAACATGATATAGATAATTTTTTTTTACAATTGTTGTCAAAGGGAGAGATTATTTGATTATCATAATGGACTGATTATCTCATTGAATGAAAAATATTATATCATTATCCATAAAGTGAAGTTCTTGAGAATCAAAATAAAGAGTTAATCAATATTCAAAGGGAGAGAAATTGATTACATATGAAATATCCATCTAAGGGAGAGAAGTAACAAAGGGAGAGAGTTCATACAAGAGAGAAATTGTTGTCAAAGGAAAAAGAGATTATCAAGAAGAGGAACAGTCAAGGCATAGAACATATAAGAACAGAGACATTAGATGCTACATCTATCTAGTGAAGAGATTGAAGATTGAAGACAATCATTCTGCAAGAAACAAATCTAAGCTATTTTGAGCTTACCGAAAGCCATACATTTGTAATAGTTACATTAGGAAAGCTTGATGAATCTATTATATTTAATATTGTATTAGTAATAGTATAGTATGATAATGTAGTATGTGTCCACCAATGCCAAAGGGAGAGATTGATGACATGTAACTGATTGAATGTTTGCAGATGTTAAGTTAATCACCAAAATGTAGAAGGATAATGTAAGACATTAAATCAGTTAATGGATTGTATTGTCATTGATGTCAACTTGATATAATCTAATTGGTTATAATAAAAGTTTCAAAGACTTTAGAGGATCAGAAAGATAAAGATTATGATTTTAGTAATATCTAAAAGACAAGCATTCACTATGTGACTTCAAACACTGACAGATAGTGGAACCCGATGGACAAAGATCACTGAAATTCAAGTCACAATGATGCCTAAGAAAGAACACTAACGATCATAATCACAAGAATAATCGACGACCAAAATCAGTGTAAACCGATGGAGAAGCCCGAGGAGAAATGGAGTGTTGACCAAAGCTATCAAAGAGTTAAAACACTGAAAGTAACTTGAGTTCAGAAATGAAAAAATATCTAGCTGGTAGAGCTAAATATGGAATTAACAGGTAGTTATCATTGTTTTCATCAACAAGATAAGGCCAGAGATAAGTAAAGGATTTAAAGTTGGTTTTTCCAGTTGGCAAGAAGATCTCTGCAAGATAAAACATGAGTTTTTCTTTAAATCTAATTGGCTAAGATTGCGGTTCACACCAAGATACAGAAAATAAAGAACCTAAAAATGGTGATATTATGTCTATAAAGAGACAACTTAATTCATTATGAATAGGAGGGTGAATTAATGAAAAAGAGGATGCTAAAGAGAAACTGATGAAGAACAAATTCATACAGTCCTGATCAATCAAGTTGAGGAAAGAGATAATGTTTTTTCCGGACACTAAGTAACAAAGAATAGCATCACTGAGTAGAAGAAAAGTGGAGCAAAGCTATTCCAAGAGATATATTGATCAGATTAGTTTTATGAGCTTACAATAGATCTAAAATTATGCAAGTATAAGTTGTATATGTGAACACATAATACTATTTTAGTTTAACCATTGATTCAGAAAGTCTCTTAACCGAACAGGATTTAAAGATCATTTCTATGTTGAGATACATCCCAAGGAGTATCAAAAATTTTGATCATGAAGATAGCATGAGATTATAGATACCTATTGATAGGCCAAGAGAGTGTTTGACCAAGGAAGGAAGCATAGATATGCCTGATATCAAGTGAAAGACTAAAATTTTAAATCCTCTAACAATGTCACACCAAATAGTGTGTTTGTAACCTTTAACAGGGTTGGCTCTTCACCAAGCTCACTTCAGAAGAGTAAAAGTTTTGGGTTACTGGTCCCAAGTGGTTTTTCCCTTAACAAGGTTTCCATGTTAAAAATCCATGTGTCAATGTGTTTATGAGTCATTACTTTACTATTTTTCATTACACATAGCTTAACTGGATTGATTGATATCCTCTAGATAATTTATTGTCTTTCAGCAAATTAATAGACTAATATTCTGTAAACATAGAGTATAAGGTTTAACAAAGCATTTTGAGTAGTAGTAATTTGATACTTGTATTTGAAGGTATTCATCTTATAGGACTGAAGATAACTAGAGGCTTAATATTATGGTACTAACTTTTTGGGTTGATTAATTGGAATATTTTTGATGCCACTGACTCACCCCCCCTCTTAGTTATTACTAAGAAGTACAGTCGAAGTAGCATCATTGGGAGGTAAAATACTTGCATCAAAGGTTTTAGTATGGGAATTTGGACTCCAACTCTGATCTTCAAAGCAATTGGCCTGATACTTTCTATTGGTTGATTACATCATTTAGAAATTAGGAAAGTTGTAAATGGTTTAATAGGGTGATTAAAACTAATATGGTATGTTGACTGAATTGCCATAGTGTTGCAATGGTTGGCAAAATTCAATCAATTGCATACTGAAACTTCTATCTGGACCATTTGTACCACTTGTAACATCCCATCCACATTGTGCCAAGAAAAGAGCCTTGTTGAATGCATCATGTAGGGTAGTAATCTCACCAAAAGATCTAATTGTCTTAACAAATGAGATATCCAAACACTATAAATAATTTTCTTTTAACATCAAATCATGCACCATCCTTTTTGAAACTTGAACCCTTAGATACATGAGAAGTAATCGATGATTAAATTGGGCAATAGACTCTTGAGGTGTCCTTCTCACAATAGAAAAATAGAATTGGATGAAAATCTCACATACCATTGAAGTGCTACACCTTGAAATGTATTTACAAATAGATTGCAAACAAGATCTTCATGTTCAATTTTAAGAAAAATTATTAGATCCTTGCAAATCCTCACATGGTTTGTAGAATTTTGTCCATTATTGATGAAGAATGTAATGGAAGCCTATTCTGTGCATGTAAAGGAATCTCATGGAGACCTCCAGGTATACACAAAGGACTACCATTAAAGTTAGATCTCCTAAAGATCCTTGACCCATTCAAGTGTGTATGTAACCATGAAATAATTTCAATTGGCCCTCCTTCTAGTGCCACTTTTTTTGGCGTGGTGATGGAGGGTTTGAATACCACCAATTCTCAATTTTTTGTAAGTTCTTATTTTGGTTTATGGATGCAAGGAAATTCGAGATATTGATGTGTTATTGATGTCCAAGAGAATTCTATGGCTTAGTGTGATGGTGAGAGGGGTTCTCTCTTGGCTTTCCTTTGTCATTACGAGCTCTGTGGTGATGAGTGAGTTCAAGGAACTCACCTCTTTTTAGAGATGATCTAAGCACTCGCTCAAACCTTTCTGGAGAGAAGGATCCAATGTTATCCATATTTTCAATCTTGGCCCTCCTTCTAGCACCACTTCTGTTGAGCATTGTTTTTACAAAAGTCAATTACTAGGATCTCAAGGTTCGATTTCCTATCTTGAAAGAATAAAAAAGTTATTACCAAGGTTCTTCATGGTCGTGGTACAACCCTCTTAGTAAATCAGTTGAATATAAGTGTGAATGCTCAATATTCAAGGCCTTTGATGGAAATTTCAAGACATCAAACTACAAAACAACTTTAGTAATTTTCCTCTATTTTCTGATTTTTAAATGAATGTATTTCACTAATGTTGCAAATTTATGCTAAAAACTAAAGATGATTCTAAATACTTCAGATTCATGATAGGAAATTAAGAGTTGGGTGACAAGAATAATGTAATTTTTTCTGGAAATGAAATTCTAATAGACGTAAACCATTGTCAATCCTTCTTTGCAAATTTGAATGACCGGAAAATTTGGACTAACCCACTAGTTATAAACCAGACCACGTCGTAATTGTATACCTAACAGATGGAATGGTTTGGAGAGAAAATGTATTTATGCATGCAAGCTTTTCAAAATCTATCAAATCATGAAGTCGGAAAGATGTGCACACATGAGATAGATTTATTGTTGAACCCAAAAGATGATCTTTCCCATACATTCATCACAACAAAGTAGATGAACAACAACTAACTCCAATTTAAAGAAGCGCAGATTTGAGAAACAATAAACACAGTTGGCCATTTGAAAGAAATGAATAAGTTAACACACTCATTAACTTTGCATATATAGAAAAAAAAATCACACCATGAATGAAGTACCAATTGTATATCTTTATTGCATCAAGAATTTGACCTTATTACATTGTTTTGATTACAATATATAATGATTTGATCTACAAACTCTAAACCCAAAAACTAGGGCATCAACAACTCTAAAACATTGAAATAAATCTAAAACTAAAGTTTATTGAAGTTAAACTATTGCTACACTAACTAATAACAAGCTCGCAGGGATCCTTGTTCCATTTAAATTCAATTTGCCACAAAAAAAAGGGTAAAACTCACTCAGAAGATGAGAAAATTGAATTGGAGCTCCATCGTTTCTAACTGGAGTCTTCACTTTAATCTTTGAGTCTTTTCTTGCAGTTTTCATCTAGGCTTTTCTTTACTTAGGGAAACTGATGGATAACTTCTAATCAAGCCAAAACAAACCCAAGTCCACTGGAAAACTAATCTTGGACTCCTTCATGCAAAAAACCTTCTTCAAGTTGGAATGGCCTAGAAATTTGGGCCACAAACTTTTCTCTGAAAAATGGAGGTCTAAAAATTGGTTGTGGGAAATCTTAGGACCCTTGAAGTTTCACACTTTCGCAGTCTGAAAGGCTAGAAAACTAAACTTGAAGAAATGGCTGTCAGAAAAATAAAAATCTCCATTTTGAAAAATTTGGCTAAGTCCAAAAATGAACTTTTCAGAGTTTTGAGGTTTCGGGGTTTCACACATCTTTGAAATCTGAAACTCCAAAAATCTCATGACCCTGAAAGTCTGAAAAAATTTCATGTTTTCGCAGCCCAAAAAACATTTCGTGTTTTCGCAAATTGAAAACATTTCATGTTTTCGTAGCCTGAAAATATTTTGTGTTTTCGCACCCCAAAAATATTTCATTTTTTTGGAGTTTCAGGGTTTTGGGGGTGTTGGTACCTCTAATAGTTTGAAAATTGACTCTCCAAAATTTGAACTCTAAAGCTTTGAACCTTCAAACTTCCGAAATTCAAACCCTCAACCTTTGATGACTAAAAAATGGTTTTCTTCTGGTAGGATCCTTGGGTGAGATTTGCTGAATCTCTTTGAAAATTTTGGGACTTCATCAAAACTGAGTAACTCCACAAATTTAGCTTCCTATGTTGCCTCTCCCTAAACTTGGAAAGGCATGCTTCAAACTTCTGAAATTCTCCAATGCTATTCATTATTCTCTTCATATTTTTCTTGAATTGAAAGATCTACTACAAATCATCTTTTTATTTTTTCACCGTGGTCAAAATTCCCATGAATTGTTGAACAATATTCTTGGTAGAATATAAATTATCTTTGTTCTCATCTTCATATAGCTGCAAGTCCATACCATCGAAGAATTTCTCTAACTCATTGGTTCATATCATGACACATTGATATTCCTAGTTCCGCAATCACAAAGGACGCCTCATCAACAATCTTGATTGAAAACAAGAAATTAAATAGAGAAACTAAGTCTATACACAAGGAAATTAAAAATAACTCTAAAAAACACACAAACATAAAATAAGCCAAAAAAGGGGAAAACACCAAAAGTTGACTCGATTGACATCCAAATATCGGGAGCACATGGGCCCACAATTTGTCTCACCATATGCCTAATCAAATCGACCAAAAGGATAAAAGACCCCCAAAAAAGGGGGTCCCCATTTGGCCAAGTGGGAAACATGGGGCGTGTGTTGTGGAACCACAACAATTAACACAACTCCTAAAGAGGTCTTGTCTTCCAAAACATATGCTTAGGTTTTATGAACAATCAAGGCATGTGAGAGGCTATGATTATCTCAGTTATTTATTTACCCATGTATTTCATTTGTTATCACTTGATTAAGAAACTACCACATGTGATAACCATTATCAATCACTTGAGTTCAAGGTCATGTTGGAAGCCACTCCCATAATGATCTCTAATATATAATTCAGGGGCTCATCACATTTCCAAAATGAACATAGAATAAAATACATACATTATTGATTTCTCTTTCACATGAAAATGTTCTTTCTTCAACTTTGGTCTGAATTATCACACATGATCAAAATAGATCCACTTTCTATTTCTATGGGGTATATCCATACCTCCATATAATAAATCAACTCAAATTACCACCATTTTATATTTCTCTAAGCTTTCATAATCTTGACAAAAAAAAAAAAAATCAGCCATACCATGAAAATAGCTCAAAATTCATTAAATTTTGAAAATATTAAAATTGAAATTATAAGAATACTCTTTTAGTATCAATATAGGAGTAAAAGAAATAAGATNAAAAAAAAAAAAAAATCAGCCATACCATGAAAATAGCTCAAAATTCATTAAATTTTGAAAATATTAAAATTGAAATTATAAGAATACTCTTTTAGTATCAATATAGGAGTAAAAGAAATAAGATGAGTCAACTTTTCGTGGAACTTTTACACTTAGTCATTTTCATGGAAAAGTCTTTTTAGAAAAGGGGTCTCGCTCTCAAAAAATGAGGTAACCTTATGGGTCAGGACCCTGAGCCTAAATTTTAATGGGATCTTGCTAGCTATAGGACACGAACCATCTTTTCAAAAAGAGTTTCCCCGCTTAGAAACAAGACCGTGCTACAAACTACATCCCTTTACAAAAAAGGGTGACGTATAGAATGGGGCTCCATTTCTAAGTGGGGCCCTATTTCTTAAAACAATTTAAAAAAAAAAATGGGTGGGACTTATTTTTTCACAAATGTTCCCCCACATCAAGAGCTTCACCCCGTTTCCTTTCCATCCAGAAACACTCCAAGTAGGTCATTTTTGGGTATTTTTCTTTCATTTTTATTGTTAATTGTTTTGTTGTTTTTAGTAGTTTTTATCAATTTACATTTGTATTTTTTTACTTTTATTAGAAAAAATGAATTTTTATGTTAAATTTTTTAGTTTTATTTTAGAAATATGAAAAAATAGTTTTTTCATGTATTTATTTTTTTCATATATTTATACTGTACAAATGTGAAAAAATAAAGTTTCTTTTCAAATATTTTTGTTAATGTCTGTAGCTTGAGTCGTATCATCATTAGAATACATATAATATATGTTGATTAATAATAGTATATTATATTATTATTAATCATATGAAATTTAATATTTAATATTAAATTATCATTTTATTCTTAATTAATAATTGATTGATGAAACATTATAAGATTGATTAAATTATAATTAATGGGAAGAGGCATGTCCTTTCTTATAAATAATAATGAATAGACATGTCCCATGAAGGAACATGTCTCTCCTAGCCTCATTCCCAATATAAATTAAAGAGAGATTGTTGCATTTGGAAAACACATAAAATATAGTGTTATTACATTTGCAGTGATCCTAAGACTTAACATGGTATCAGAGCCAGATTGTAAATGTAAGAGAATAGTTTGTTGATGGTGAATGTGTGTCTGTCTCAGAAAATACAGTCTATGTACGTGGACCATATCTCACAAATCCACCATTGGATATTTTTGAATTTTGGATATGTTGGTGAAAACAAAACTTTGAAGACGACCACCGCAGCAATTGGAGAGAAAGTGTGGGGTTCAAACGTTATGATGGAATATGTATGGGTCTATGTGAAATTTGTGAAAGGGGTTTTCATTAAAGAGATATATTAATTTATTATGATCATGGTCAAGCATTAAAAAAGAAGAATGTATTCAAGGAAGTGTGTCTCTTTTTAGAAAGAAATAACTAATTATAGAGTGTCACATATCTTGGATCAATCAAGTCATTTCACAAGAAGACATGAGTATTGTTCAACAATACAAGAGTGGGAATTGTACATTGTGGGGGGAATAATAACCAATGTTACATTTCCATTTGAAAAATCCTTAGTGGAGAGTGAGAAAATGGTGATCATCCACTCTAGGTTGTCACTCTCCATGAAGGTCGTTGACATGGCTAACACGAGAAACATTATGATGTCCTGCAACGTACCCACCATAAACAACTTCAAATTTTGATGAGAGTTTATATTTTCTATATGGGCTCACCTTACAAAAGGAAATATTTGAAACTTAAGATAAGTATTTCATGTTTTATTAATACACATGAATTATTGAGTTTGAAATTTATGTTATAATATTGGCTTGTAAAATCTTGTATGCTTCTATCTTTGGTATTTCTGTATGAGATAGTTTAGTTTATAAGCTATTTATAATCTCTCTCTCACAAACCTTTAGAAGAGAAGCACACAAATTTTTTTTCAGAGGGAGTCTGACTCTTCAGAGGTAACTTTGGACAAGGAGCTAAGAAGATTGATGTCGGACTCAGAGGGAGTCTGAAAGTTCATCTAAAGAAATCTTAGATAAAGAAATCTTGGATGATCAGGAGATTGATATCTTCTCAATGACTTCTTCTCTGTGAGAGAAGTTCAAGGTGAAATCCCTTGTTTTCACCCTCAGCACTAAGGCATGATGGATGTCATGTGTGACACTCCATATTTTGAATGGGTCTGCCCCATGTGTACATCATGAGGAAGTGACGACTTCCAAATGATTATCACTTGTATTTGTAAGAGTTACTGAAAAGTGATGATCTTACAATAACTTGACCTTATTTTGTGATAGACATCGTGTGATGGCTGAAACAGATCAAAAAAGATGATTTTGTGCATGGTGGATTCAATTCCTTAAACAAACCATTGACCTTCTATTGTGATAGACATCTTATGATGGCTGAAATAGATCATAATAGATAGAACTTGTGGATAGATTCACTTATTGAGGCAATCTACATTAAAGTTTTAGAAGCTTTTGGATAGAATCACCGATTGAGGGAATCCACCTGGGAACTTGTGGATAGAATTGCTGATGGAGGAAATCCACACAAGAGCTTTTGGATACATTCACCAATGGAGGAAATCCACTCTAAACTTCATAAGTTTGTCGATAGAATCACCGATGGAGGCAATCCACATGAGAGCTTGTGGATAGAATTGCCGATGGAGGTAATCCACTCTAAATATCATAAGTTTGTGGATAGAATCACCGATGGAGGTAATCCACACAAGAGCTTATGGATAGAATCACCGATCGAGGCAATCCACTCTAAAGATTGTGAGTTTATGGATAGAATCACCAATGGAGGCAATCCACTCTAAATCTTGTGAGTTTGTGGATAGAATTGCTGATGGAGGCAATCCATAGAAGAGATTGTGGATAGATTTCCAATGAAGGAAATCCACCTGAGAGCTTGTGGATAGAATCACCGAGGGATGAAATCCACCTGAGAGCTTGTGGATAGAATCATTGATGGAGGCAATCCACATCTTGAGACTATGTTTCTATTTGTTACATCATGAGGATGATGTTTTTATTGCTTACATCATATGATTAATGTTGTCAAGTGTCATATAAGTATTGACATTGGATTTATTTATCCTCCCTAGATAAGAGATAGTGTTTATGTTTTGTATAGCTATGGCGAGGGTCATAAGTGTTGACATAAGAGACCACTATACATTTTGTTTGATCATCCTCCCTAGCTAAAATGGAGTGTTCATGTTTGTAGCTTCAGTCGTATGATCATTAGAATACATATAATATATGTTTATTAATAATAGTATATTATATATATTATATTATTATTAATCATATGAAATTTAATATTTAAAATTAAATTATTAAATTATCTTAATTAATAATTGATTGATGAAACATTATAAGATTGATTAAATTATAATTAATGGGAAGAGGTGTGTCCTTTATTATAAATAATAATGAATAGACATGTCCCATGAAGGGATATGTCTCTCTTAGCCTCATTCCCAATATAAATGAAAGAGATATTGTTGCATTTGGAAAACACATAAAACATAGAGTGCTATTACATTTGCAGTGATCCTAAAACTTAACAATTTTTATTATACAAATGTAAAAAAATAGTTTTTTAATGTATTTAGTTATTTTATATAGTTTTACTTTAGAAATGTTAAAAACATAGTTTTTCGTGTATATAGATATAATTTTTAATAATTTTTTCCAGAAAATGTAAAAATTGCATGTACACAACAAAATAATTTTAAAAAAATTAACAACCTAAAATACAAATTGAAAACTGAAAACTTGTAATCATAACCCTAAATAAATAACACAATTGAAACCCTAAACAAATAACTCATGTAGGAGAAACCTTAGAAATGAATAATTTTGAATATAGAAATCGTAAACCAATAAATTCCAATAAAATTAGTATAGAAACTTAACACCTGGAATTAAATTCTGATATACATCAATTGCTTACAAAATAAATAAATAACATTTACAATAGAAGGAAAATTAAGCCAATCAGTAATTCTTAAGATAAAAAAATTATATCTTAGAGGGTCTATAAATAGTTGAAATTAGGTATGTGTTCGATGACCATTTATGACCATACAATTTTCAATTATCATTGGTTAGGACCTATTATGTATTTGAGAACCTTTATGACCTAATATGTATCCTAGGACCAATGTTAGTACTCCTTATTCAACAACTATGACCCTTTAGAACCCATCAGTTCATATCCACCCCTTACTAACCCTTTATGGTCCATAATGTATTTTACGACCCTAGCTTAGCACCCATTATATATCCTAGGACCATTAATGACTTATTAGTATGCTTTAGTATCCCTTAATACTCATATAGACCCCTTAGTACCCCTTGGCACCTCTTAATAAACATTAGGACCACTTAGTACTCATAATGTATCGTAAGTACCATAAGGGATCCTAGGACTCATTGATGGGTCCTATGACCCCTAGGACCAATTATTACACATTAATACCCCTTAGGAACCACCATGTATCATAAGGGTTCATAATGGGTCATAAGACCATTTAGGACCCTTATAACCCCCTAGAATGCATTATGACATGTTAGGACTATTTATAATGCCTTAGGACTCATTCATGTTTCCTAGGAATCCTTAGTACCCATTAGGATCCATTATTTATGATGAGGGCTCCTAAGAGGTTGTAGGACCCATTGAAGGATCATAGGAGCATTTAATACCCCTTATGAACTATTAATTTGTCTGAGGACCCCTTATGACCCATTACTATATTGTAAGACCCCCTAGTATGCAAAGTAGGACCCAATAAGACTCATTATGTATCATAAGGGGTTCTTAGTGGTTGTAGGACCTATTAATGAGTTATAGGACAATTAAGGACCCCTTAGGACTCATTAATGGGTCCTACAACCCCTTACTATCCATTAGGACCCCCTAGGACCCACTATATATGATAAGGGGTCCTAAGTGATTTTACGACCCATTAATGGCTCATAGTACCATTTAGCACCCCTTATTACAAATTAATGTATCCTAAGATAATTTACGACCTATTCAGAGTCATTAATGGCTCTTATGACCCCTTAGTACCCCTTAATATCCATTGGGACCCTTAGGACCCATTACAACCCCTTAGAAAACATTAAGACCCCTCAAAACACATTAAAACCCATTAAGACGCATTAAAGCAAATTCAAACCCATAAAGACCCATTAAAACACATTAGGACCCTTTACAATGTATAATTATATTGTAAGGGATCATAATGGGTCCTAAGTACTTCTAGGACCCATTAGGATCAATTATAACCCGTAAAAACACATTAAGACCCCTTAAAGCATATTAAGACACATTAATACCCATTAAAAACATTACGACCCTTATGCTACATAATGGGTCTTATGACCTCTGATAACCCCTTCATACCCATTGGGACCCCTTAGGACCCATTATAACCCATTAAGACACATTAGTACATATTAGGAAACATCAAGACCACTTAGAACACATTAGAACCCCCTAGAATGCATTGACATATAATAAGGGGTCATAATTAGTCCTAAGTGGTCCTAGGAACCCATTAGGACCCATTAGGACCCCTTATGACCCATTATAACCCCTAAAAATATATTAAAACCCCTTAGAATGCATTAAAATATAGTAAGGGGTGATAATGGGTTCCAAGTGGTCCTATAAACCATTAGGACCCATTAGGATCCATTAATACCAATTATAACCCCTTATAAAACATTAACACCCAATAGAATACATTAACATATAGTAACAGGTTGTAATGGGTCCTAAGTGGTCCTAGGAACCCTTAGGACCCATTATGACCCATTATGACACCTTAGGATGCATTATAACCCCTTAAAACACATTAGGACCCCTTAGAATGCATTAAAATATAATAATGGGTCATAATAGGTCCTAAGTGGTCCTAGGATTCCTTAGGACCCATCTAGACCCACTAGGACCGATTGGATCTCCTTCAGACCCCTTAGGACCCATTATAACCCCTTAAAACACATTAGGATGCCTTAGAATGCATTAACATATAGTAAGGGGTCATAATTGGTCCTAAGTGGTCCTAGGAACCCTTAGGACCCATTAGGACTCCTTCAGACCAATTATAACCCCTTAAAACACATTAAGACCGCTTAGAATGCATTAACATATAGTAAAGGGTCATAGTGGGTCTTTAGTAGTCCTATGAATCTTTAGGACCCATTATAACCCCTTAAAACACATTAAGGCCCCTTAGAATGCATTACATTATAGTAAGGGGTCATAATAGGTCCTAAGTTTTCCTAGGAACCCTTAGGACCCATTAGAACCCATTAGGACCCATAATAACTGCTTAAAACACATTAGGACCCCTTAGAATGCATTAACATATAGTAAGGGGTCATAATGGGTCCTAAGTGCTCCTAGGAACCCTTAGGACCCATTATAACCCCTTAAAACACATTAAGGCCCCTTAAAAAACATTACGGCGCATTAAGACCCATCAAAACACATTAGGACCTTATGATACATAATGGGTATTATGACCCCTGATAACCCCTTAGTACCCCTTAATACCCATTGGGACCCTTGATAATGCCTTAGTACCCCTTAATACCTATTGGGACCCCTTAGGACCCCTTACGATCCTTTAGAACCCTTTAGGACCCATTATAACCCCTTAAAACATATCAGGACTGCTTAGAATGCATTAACATATAGTAAGGGGTGATAATGGGTCCTAAGTGGTCTTAGGAACCCTTAGGATCCATTAGGACCCATTAGGCCCCCTTAGAACCCATTATAACCCCTTAAGATACATTACAACCCCTTAAATAACATTAAGACACGTTAAGACCCATTAAAACTATTAGGAAGAATAGTCTTTCAGTATAATTGAGAGGAGGGGGTGAATCTATTGTATGGCAAATAATTAAACTTTAAACTTATAAACCAATTAGTTAATGCAAATATGAACATTTGAAGAAAACCACCATACCACAAGTATTTTTTGTCGAGGAAAACCTTATTAAGGAAAAAAAAATAAAAAAAAATCCCCAGTGGGAATTAACACCCACAAATCATGCACTAGAGATATTGTATCATTTTTAGAAGATCTAGCACTATTAGGAGCTGATTATTACATCCAGTAAAAAGTCCATGTTAAAGGACAAGCCCTATTAGGAGTCTTCTTAACCCTATTAAGAATTGAATGAAATTTTGAGCTTAGTGTCTGAGCATACTACCCAAAGTGAAGGTTAAATGCACCTTCTGAAGGTTAAACCCACCTTCTAGATCCACTATCCAATGAGAAGTATAAAAGTATACTTATAACAGTAAATTGAATAATTAAAACTTGTGTTGCCTATATAGTTCCAATTAAGTGCATTACAAACAAAATCAATTCTCTTCATCCAAAAAAACTCTCATCCACATAATTGCAGCAGCCAATCCATTCCTTTTCACATCAAGACACTACTTTCCTTTATACAAGTTACAACAAGAAATTAAGTCATCATGTTAAGACTTCCCTAAAGCACAAAAAATTACATAGAACCTTACTAAGATACCAACAGTACCTTACACAAGAAAATAATAAATACAAATCATCAGTTATGCACCAAGATCCATAATTCACACTCGCCATTCACTAAGCACGATACATATCTATGGTCGGCCCAAAATAGGTCTTCTCCAGTCCACACACTACAACTGTAATTATCAAGAATCCAGTAACCCAATAATCACAAAGAATGTTCTCCCATGTGTCTTCAATCATTCCTTAAGCTCTCATTTCATAACACATGCTCGCATCCAAGTTATCCCAAAAACTCTAAGACCATCTTTGTCATAATCCTCTATCACTGCACTATAACCAACCTTTACCAAAACAACTATAACTAATGCAAACAACAATATGAAATCCAATGAACATACACTAAAACACCATACACTATTCGTACACAACTATCAATCTTGAATTTTCCTTTGATAACCAATCTTTATGAAATTTGTAATGCATCCAAATGAAACATATGTTGACATCAATGAAAAAACAAGAATGTCAACACCTCAAACAAAATCAATTCCAACAATCTCCCCCGTTGGCATTGATGGAAATATATTTGAAAAATAATCAACCCAAAAGTAGCTTTCTTAATACAACTTTCTCAATATCCTATTCACAATTCCTCTTAGGAAGTAGGGACTTTTCACTTATATCTCTCCTCCTTTGAAATCAATCGAAAAGGGTTCCATAGCCCTTTTCCTTCTTTGCACCTCCCACCTCTACAAGTTTTAGATTTTTCAAATCTTCATACCTACAATAAACTAGGTGCTTGATCACCCAAATACGTTATGTTGTATTCCAGTGATCACTCCCGCTTAGGAGTAGATCCAAGCATCAAGTCCAGAGAATAATATAACTCTGATAACTATTGGACTGATACATTCCTGCATCATTAGTTCTCACTAGGAGGGGTTCTCACCCCAAGCATACCTCTGAGATATTCGAAGGCATTTTTTGGAAAAGGTTTGGTGAATATATCTTCTATTTTCTCCTTTGTACTGATGTACTCCAATATAAATTCATTTTCTGTAACATTATCTCTAAAAAAGTGATACTTGATTAAAATATTTTTAGTATTTGAACATGCATAACAAGATTCTTTGACATGTTCATTGTTCTTGTATTATCACAATGTATAACCACTGGCTCTTCAAAGGTTATCCCAATTTCCTTTAATATTTGTTTCATCCAAACAATCTATGTGAAATTTATAACAACATCTACATATTCTGATTCAACGATAGATTGAGCTATACATTCATGCTTATTACTTAACCATGAAACCAATCCATTTACAAGGAAAAATGATCCACCACTACTACTTTTTATTTTATCATAACTTCCTTCCCAATCAACATTAGTATCAGCATGCAAAATAAAATCATTAGACTTTTCATACGATAAACAATATTTTAGTGTTGCTTTCAAATATCTGAATATCCTTTTAACTCCAGCAAGACGAGTCTCCTTAGGATCATCTTGAAATATCACAACAATTCCAACTACACTAGCTATGTCTAGTCTAGTGTGAGCTAAATACTGCTAACCTCCAATCATGGACCTATATTTTGTCTGAAAATTACTTTGAGCTTCATCAGTAGTAGTAATCTTGTATCCAATAACCATGAGTGTTCCAATAGGTTTACAATATTCCATCCCAATCTTCTTTATCAAATCTTTACGATACTTGGTTTGAGAAATAAAAATACCATGTTCACTTTGAGTAATTTTCAAACCAAGAAAGAACTTCATTTCACTAATCATAGACATTTCAAATTCACTTTTCATTTCTTTAGATAATTTATTTCTCATTTCATCATTGCCTACAAAAATAATTTCATCCATAAAGACATCAATAATTAAGATTCCATCTTCACTAGTTCTCAAATACAAGTTACTATATGTGGTACCTTTTCTAAAACCAAGATGCAATAAATACCTATCTAGCCAAGCATATCATGATCTAGGTGCTTGTTTCAGTTGATACAATTCCTTTTTCAACTTGCAAAGCATGTCTTTAAAATATGTCAAAGGAAAACCATCAGGTTGCTCAATGTAGACCTCTTTCTCTAGATCAAAATTCAGAAATCCAGACTTCACATCCATCTAATATACCATACATTATTTATGTGGTGCATAAGAAAGGGACAATCTTACAGCTTCTAACCTCACAAAAAGTGCAAATTTTTCTTCAAAGTTGATACCTTCCTGCTCTAAATAGACCTTGTAGACTAGTCCATCTTTATTCCTCATAACTATGCCTTCTCCTTAAAATTTTTTTTTTCTAAAAACCCATTTGATACCTGTTACATTCTTGTCCTTAGGTCTAGGAACAAATTCCGAAGTGTTGTTCTTCTCTTTCTGATATATTTTTTCCTGCATTGCCTTAATCCAAGATTCATCTTTACATGCCTCATCAGTAGTCTTAGGTTCTACTGATGTAATCAAACAAAGTTTATTCCTAATATGAGATCTTTTCATCATTCCTTTGTTAACATCTCCAATAATATGATTCTCATGATGATTCATCTTAACATACCCTTGTGTCTTTGGGGTTTCTATAGGCTCATCCAATCATGTCTGAATTTCATTATCAATATCAAGATTTGGTTTTGTCTCTTGATATTCAGTTCTCTTCTCATTCTCTGGGATCTGAATTTGAAACCTTTCATCAATTTTCACATTATCACTTTCAACTATTTTTCTCAATCTCATATTGAAACATTTATAAGCCTTAATTTTAGAAAAATAACCAAGGAAAAATCCTTCATCACTTCTAGCATCAAACTTTCCAATTTTACCATCTCTTTTTATATAATGCTTGCTACCAAATATTCTAAAGTATTTTATAGTAAGAACATAACCAAACAAAAGTTCATAGGGTGTCTTATCAGTACCCTCTTTGATTTGAATTTTCATCAAAGCGTAGATAGAAGTACTGACTACTTCTTTCCAATGCATATGAGATACATTACCTTCAAGCAAAAAATTTCTGGCCACGTCCATTATGGTTCTATTTCTTGTTTCTTCTATCTCATTCTTCTTTGGTGTCCTAGGAGAAGAAGTAAGTATGTATACCCATGATTTTTGCAGTAAGCATAGAAAAAATATGACATAAACTATCCACCTCAGTCTGACTTCAAAAATTTTATCTTGAGACCTGATTAATTCTCTAATTTTTCTTTAAAAATCTTGAACTTATCAAATGTTTCAGACTTTTCTTTGAGAAATGCAACTGACATCATCCTAGAATAGTCATCAAGAAAAATTATAAAGTACCTTTCACCATATTAGGATCTAGACCTTGTAGGACCAAAAAGATCTGTATGTACCATTTCCAAATTTCCTTTTGCTGAAAAGAATTTTCTCTAAAAGATGATCTTTTTTTTCCATCACAAACTCTCTTCACATAGTGTTAGTAGGCTTCACAATTTTAGGCAAACCTCTAACTGCATTAGTGTTACTGGCCTTTACAATATTATAAAAATTTATATAACAAAACCTCCTATGCCATAACCAATTGGAATCTACCTTCACAATAGAACAAGGTGCCTCTGTAGTATTCAAATCAAACACCTTACCTCTTGACTTAGTACCTGATGCAATCAAGTTTCTAGATTGACCTTTGAGAGTACATTTTTCATCCAAGAACTGTAAGTGATATCCCTTGTCTACAATTTTTCCAACACTCAACAATTAGTGCTTAAGTCAATCACAAATTAAGACATCATCAGTGTTAGTTTTACCATCATGAGAGATTGAACCTACTCCAATTATCAACTTAGGACTTTTATCACCAAACCTGACAACAACACCATCATATATACTCAATTGAACAAATTTATCTTTATCACCAATCATATGATATGAAAAACCACTATCAATGATCCATTCTAATTTATTTTCAACATGTAAGACTATGGATTTTTCTTCGTGAACTAGTTCATTATCTTTAATAGCAATAAATCCAATTTTAGTCCCATCATTCACACAATCATCATCAGACACACCATCACAAGTTTAGTAGCATCACTCATCCTTAGAGAAATTAGGCTTACAAATATTAGGCTTATGCTTAGGAACCCTCGTAGGACATCTAGATGCAAAATGACCAATCTTATTAGAAGAAAAAAATTCACCTGCGTGACTTTCCTTCAAATTGACCCTTACCTCTCATTTCCTTTTTTCTATTAGAGCCACAAATTTGTCCAATTTCCTTTCTTCTTCTTGTATCTCTACCCACATGTCAACATATTCTCCAAGCTCTGCATGTGTATTTCTTTTGGTGGAGCTCACAATAGTTGATAAAGTATTTTTTTCATTATGAACAATAGCTTTGAATGTCGACTCTAAGTGTATTTTCCTATCAGTTTCAATGAAGTGCATTACAAACATAATCACTTATTTATGTCTAGAAGAACTCACATCTACATGCCCGCAACATCCAATCCATTCCTTTTCACATAAAGATGCTACTTTACTTTATACAAGTTACAACAAGCAATTAGGTCAGCCTGTTAAGACTTCCCTAATGCAAAAACATTACATAGACCCTTTCTAAGATACAAATAATACCTTACACAAGTAAATAAAAAAATACTAATCATTAGTTAAGCACCAAAATCCATAATTTATGCTCTCCATTCACTAAGCATGTTACATCTCTACGGTTAGCCCAAAAGAGGTCTTTGCCAATCCACATGCAACAAGTGATATCATAAGGAATATAGTGACCCAAGAATCACAAATAATGTTCTCCCATGTCTTTGCAATAATTTATTAAGCTCACATATGATAACTCATGCTTTCATCTAAGTTATTCCAAAAACTCAGAGATCATCTCTGCAATAATCTTCTGTCACTACCCTGTAATGTGTCTTTACCAAAATAGCTATAAATCATATAAACAAGAATATCCAACGACCTTAGATATAAGGTGTAAATACTTCCCTCTATACAAATCCATTCTTTCATATACTTAAAAACCACACACTTTTCGTACACAACTTTCAATCTTGCCTATACCTATGATAACCAGTCTTTCTAAAATTTCTAATGCATCCAATTGAAACGTATGTTTACATAAATGACAAAACAAGACTGTCAACACCTCAAATAGAAACAATTCCAACATAAACACATTAGGACCCTTATGATACATAATGTGTACTATGACCATTGATAACACCTTAGTACCTCTTAATACCCTTTGGGACCCCTAATAACCTCTTAGTACTCGTTAATACCCATTGGGACCCCTTAAAGACCCCTTAGGATCCTTTAGAACCAATTAGAACCCATTAGGATCCATTATAATCCCTTAAAACATATTAGGACCCCTTACAGTGCATTAACATATAGTAAGGGATCATAATGTGGCCTAAGTGGCCCTAGGAATCCCTAGGACCCATTAGGACCCATTATAACCTCTTAAAAGACATTAAGACCCCTTAAAACACATTAAGATGCATTAAGACTCATTAAAACACATTCTGAACCATAGTACATACCAGGAAACATTAGAACCTATTACAACATAATGAGACCCATTAGAACACATTAGGTCCCATTAGTTAAAACACATTAAGACCCTAATGATACATAATGGGTCCTCAGACGTCCTAATGTGTAATAAGTATCCTTAGGGATCCTAATTGGTCCTAATTGGTCCTAGGACCCCTTAAGACCCATTAGAACACATTAGGATCTATTACAAAACATTAAGACCCATTAGAACACATTAGGTCTCATTAGAATGCCCTAGGACCCAAAAGTACCCATTGCCAAAATATAATGGGTCCTAATGTATCATAAGGGATCCTAATGGGCCCTAACTGGTCCTAGGACCCATTAGGACATGTTAAGATCCCTTAGGAACTAATACAACCTATTAGGACACATTATGTCACATTATGAAAATTTGACACCCATCTAGAACACATTAGATAAAATATATGCTCATTATTTTATACATGTACATGAACTTGATAGATTCTAGATTATATATATTTTTATATAGATTACATTATTTTCTGCATGTAGATGTTTGATAGATTGGATTAGATTATATTAGATAGATTATGTACATGTCCACATGTGTTTAATAGATAAGATTAGATTATGTACATGTTTTATAGATTACATTACCTTATTTTTAAGTTTTTTGAAATATTTAAATTTTAAATATGTATGTATGTTTAATTTAATTCAATTTTAAATCAAGTATTTAATGTAGGTTAATTTATATATATATATATATATATATATATATGATTATGGATGATATTGACATCAATAAGTTACTTAATCCTCCCCTAGGAGTCGTGCCCCCACCCCCACCCCACTTCCACCTCCACCCCCACCCCCACCCCAACCACAACTACACGAAGATGTTGATTAGGTTCTCTATAAAAAGAGAATTGATGAAAACATAAAATATATCATGGATGACATTACTCACCTAAAAAATGAGCCATTTTTACCCCCATGCTTTGAATTTTATAAAAACCATGCATAATATTGTAGATTCAATAAAATCCATTTATGGTGACTTTGATAGACACCATGCCTGGAGAGATGAGATAAGGATATATTATGTTGATGACCTCATATATAAACAAATAAATGATATGAAAATTAATGACACAGTATATCCATATTTAGGGACCCAAAAATAAGAGATCAATTAAAAGATATAAAATTTATATCAATGAGGTGTGTCCTTTGAGGAATGGTGGAAATTTTTTTGAGTCGTTGGTGGATGTGTTTTGATTACCCCCCCTTTGAAAAAGGAAGTGCCTTTGTATTTTTTGAAAAAAAAATATTATGAGTTTGTGTTGGGTTTGAAACCCAACTATTTTGAAATTAAAGATTTACAGGGGGTTGTAAAGGGCATGCCTTAAAATAGGGAAGGGGCAAAATTTGACACTACGAGACCTGTGCCAACTGCACCTCTTTTGGATCCTCCCCCACCTATTGTACCTGAACCGTTTTATCAACATATCATGATCTCATCCTTAGGAGCATTGAGTCAGTTGACCACTAGTCTAAGAGATCAGACCTTAGAGATGGAAACACATGTAGTAAAGCCTCATATGTGCACTAGTTTCCATCAGATATGTTATGGTCCCACACAGGACGAGACTGTTGTTGAAGCACAGGGATCATATGATGATCTTGGCTCATTTATGGATTTTCTTTGTGCTGAACATCATCCCCTTGATCGAAAGGCTCCATAGGTACATACATGTGACCTATTTATATATTTAATTTCAACACATGCACAATTTTCATTTTTTTTGTTGACATGGAAAATAAAATTTGATTAAAATTGAAATTTCATGTACATGTGCTTGTTTACAAAATGTAGGTATAGGGGTGTCCAACTCTTATTTAGATGAGATTAAAATTTTCCTCGACAAATTTTGTAGCTGGCACATCTTATGGCGTATAATTATTTTTGAGTTAAAGTAAATTTTAAATTTCTAAATTATTTTCATATTTTCTTATTAAATCTAAAATTATTTTAATGTTCTTAAACATGGGGGCATCCACCACACACCATGTCCACTGATCTACGATTGTCAACTGTACTGGATGCAAAGCTGCCTCAGGTAATTTATTATTATGAAATTTAAATTCTTTTTATATTCAAAAATTATTAACATTTTTACATGTTAATTGTACACATGTGTGGGTTGATATGACCATCAGGATTGGTGTCAGTGCACATGCAACTGATGTAGGGGCATCACAACTAGACACATCTTTTTAGGTTTTATTTGTACATCTTAAAAATTTAGGTTCAGATTAAATATTTGACTCTGACAACATATATGTGGATGTTGTTATATAATAATTATTTAACTTTGTACTGGACATTGTTAGTGATACTGTTTCTATTGATCATTCCACACAGATTGAGTCACAAGAGGGACTAAGACTTGACATGGATGCAAATATTGACATGGTAATTTATTTTTCATCTTGAATTTATGTAAATTATATATGAAAATATTATATATCATTTTTAATAGTTTTGGTGATGTTCATTTATGCAAATAGAGTCCAAAGAGGGACAACAACATGAGTAACGTCGTGTTCTTCACGAGGACAATGTACCAGATATGCAGAAAGACACGGTAATTTTTTTATATTTAATTTATATGTAGTTTTTATTAAAATAAATTCCTAGTGTGTCGGAATATATTTTATTAAAATAAATTCCATAACATTTTTAATATTTTTGGTGGTGATAATTCTGCAGACAGAGTAGCAAGGTTAAAAACAACATGAGAGAGATCGTGATGTTCACCAAGACAATGTACCAACTATGCAGAATAATATGATAATTTGTTCATGTTTAATTTATATTATTTTTTTATTAAAATCAATTCTTAATGGCTCCTAATAGATTTTATTAAAATAAATTCCATAACATTTTTAATAGTTTTGGTGGTGGTCATTTTTTCAGACAGAGTACCAAGAGGGACATCGCCATGAGAGAGGTCCTGATGTTCACCAGGACAGTGTACTAAATATGTAAAATGACAATATTTTTTCATGTTTAACTTATATGTATATTTTAATAAAAGAAATTCCTAATGGGTCCTAATAGATTTTATTAAAATAAATTCCATACCATTTTTAATAGTTTTGGTGTTAATCATTTCATGCTGACAGAGTCTAGACAACAACAACAACATGAAAAGGGTCGTGATATCCACTAGGACAATGGGGCAGATGTGGACAATGCCATGGTACAATTTGTTCATTTTTAATTTATATAAATTTTATTAAAATATCTTAGATTTTTTTTATTAGTTCTAAATATGAATCCATGTACATTAGAGTATGATTTTGAAGCTATGATGTTTTTTTATAGAGTCATTCAGATCATCCTGCTTCACGCGGATTAAAGAGGACTAGATCATATTAGGGAAAAATGATTTTGTAGGCATTTATCACATGTACTCTCAGATTCATACAGATTTTTTATTTTATGGATCTATTTACTGACATATTTACACATGCTTTATTTACATGTTTTACTAGATGGACTCGATATACATATTTACATGTGCTTTAATATCTATAATATATACATAGATTGATAATCTTAACATTGAAGTGTTTTACATATTTAGAAGATTTTTGAGATAGTTTGTACGTGTATGTCTTCAAGTACTAGGAAATGTTTCACATCTCTAGTGTTAGTTTTATGTGTATTATGAATATTGAAATACAAGACTTTCTTAATCTATAGAATTAGCAATTTTCCTAATATTGAACAAGATACAAACAAATTGAACATAAAAATAGAAATCATATATGTAAAGGATACATGTATTTAATAACATAATGAAATAACAAATTATTATTAAATATAAAGTATTTGAAATAGTTCATTGGAATAGAAATAAAATAAGATAATTGTTCAATAGTTTGATAACTTAATAACATTAAAAATGTTTAGTAGGACCTAACACAATAAAATTGGTTACAATTTGAGAAGATACTTGATCTTCTACTTTATATAGAGATGTACAATTTAAAATGAACCATATTGCTAGCAATCTTCAATAATGAATAAATCTTTAATAAGTAAGTAAAATCTTGTACAAATACAAACTATGTAACTAGAAACATGTATAGTTAATGTAACTAAGTAAAAATGTAAGAGGATCGTGCTTACAAAATTAAAAAAAGCATAATCATTAAGTTCTTGAATAGGATGATGTCATTACACCTAAAAAAATTAAGAGACCTACACAACATTTTAAAATGAGGCACACTAAAATTCTAGGTGAACTTAGAGGGGGCTCCTTGAGTGGATACATTGAGGAGATGTCTTAACGGGATGTAGGATTAGGATATGTATTTTTAGGATGTGATAGATATGATCTCTTAAGAGGATTCCTTAAGTAAATCTAAAATTAGGATTTCTTAATGGGATGCCTTAAGGGGACTTAAATTTTGGATGTCTTAAGGGGATCTAAAATTAGGATTTCTTAAGATGTCTGGAGGGGACATCTTAAGGGGATGTAAGATCACAATATGTAGTTTGAGGATGTAATAGATATTATGCCTTAAGAGGATTCCTTAAGTGGATCTAAAATTAGGATGTCTTAAGGGGAATTTTAAAATTTGGATGTCTTAAGGAGATCTAAAATTAGGATGACTTAAGCGGGTATACATTTGATATTTCCTAGGGGGTGTAGGATAAAAATATTTTTAGGTGATTGAAAAGAAAAATAAATTATATATCAAGTTATCAAAAATTCAAAAAGTACACATATATACTTACTTATATTTACTTATATCATTGTACCATATGCATCCTCTATTTTCTGCAATGCATCAATAATATATATATATATATATATATATATATATATATATGTATATATATATATATATATATATATAAAGTTATCCCAAATTCTAGAAGATCACATTTATACTTGTAGACACCTAGAACTCGGCAAGTGTTCTATTATCAACCAAATATGCAAATCTCAACCAAATGCTCTAAATTTCATCAAAATGGATCAAATCAATCTCAAATGGACATTTTTCAATTAAATTGGAAAAAATAAAGTTAAATAAAAGCATTAAATAAATAATGACATCAAATGATCAAATATAAGCCTAAAGGGATATAATCAAACTATATAATTGATTTTAATCAATTAATTGTATAGTTTAAATCAAAATTTAAATTGAACCTATTCCCCTAAGTGGATATTTTAATTAATTAATTGAATTTAATAAATCCTAATATCCTTCAAGATGAATTTGATAAACCAATGAGAATTGAGAACACAAAGCATTTCACTCCTAATTTGCAATCTCAATCACTTATTTTGAACTTTGAATCTCAATCACTCAAATTTGTCCCTTTGTCCAAACCTTTGAGACAAACATTTAAATTGTCCCCCCATTTGAAACCATTTGAAATCCTCTCACTCAACCATGGATTAATCATGATCAAGTAACTCTACCCCCTACACTTGGGAAAATCCTATAAATAGAAGTCATTTTGAGAGCGTAAAATATCCTAGAAATTTGAATCCAAAGCATCAAACCTCTTATCATTTTCATAGAAAATTGAGCATAATTGAGAGATTATCATAGCATTTTAGCATTATGGAGATCATTTTGAGTGTATTCGGATCCAATATCATTATCATTTGAGACAATTGAGCTATATTTAAGCATTTATCTTCATCAAATTCTTTTTCTAGGACTGTCATTGATAGAGATTAAGGTGAGAGCTTTATAAACATGCTTAGATAGAGAACCATGAGATGCTTATTGATTTACTTGAAATTATTATCTTAAATTTCCATTATTATTCCATAAAATTGTAGATAAATAAACTAATTTTATGAAGGTGTAATTCATTCACACACAAATGGCACCCACTGTGGGTCTTTGAGCCTCATTTCATCATTTTTTAAATTAATTTTTGTCCTTTTGGTACATTTTACTATTAAATTTTGCAGGTTGCAAGAGAAATGACACCTATGAAGAATCTAATGATGCCTTCTAGTAGAGAAGTAACACCTGCAAAATTCTTTCTATTTCGGTCTTAAATTCTTCTATCGCCTGTGAGATAAATTGTGATGCCTCCCAGCGTAATGCATCACCTCTGACTCAGTAAACGCCACCTACGAGCTTTCTTTTGACACCTGTGAACTTTTATATGTTTCAATTTGCACACTTTACAATGCTTGTGAATTTTATTTTAATGCCTGTCAACTTTAAATTAATGCCTAAGTCACGTAAAAGTGATGCCTAAGCTGCTTTAAAGTAATGCTTATACATAGTGAAATGATGCATTTTAGCTGTTAAATGCTACCTGTTGCTTTCTATGTTTTATTTCTATTAAATCATTATATTCAATTTTCTAATTCTCCATCACTATGTTTTCTGCAGATCAATAGGCACCTGAAAGTACATAAACAAAAGCTAATGGCCACAAGGGAGAGAAAAGAGGTAAGAACATTCAAAAAACACTAAATATTTTCATAATTCTATCATTTTTGAAGGATTAGAGAAGGAATAATCTTTGTATGAGCATTATATGAAAATCATAAATGCATACAAGAAAAAGTTCCATTCCCTTAATTGATTGCATATTTTAAGTTTCTTAGTTGCATTTTGCAAATTTTCCAAAGAAAATTCATTTTTGTTTTCAATTGTTTTCATTTTCCTTCATTTTGTGTGGTTGTGTTGAACTAATTTGTTGGAGGAGCCAGAGAGGGAACAATCACCACTAGGTGAGTAACAAACAAAGAAAAATTTATCAAAAATGCACCTAGCCATTGCTAGCTTCGAAACAAGGTATTTTACTCATCAAATTTGAATTGATTAAATTGTGTTAAAATTCATTTAAATCTAGCTAAATAGGGACACCCTATTATTTTCCATCTTGAACAAAATATTAGGTATATCCTCTCATCTTTTTGAAGTTGATCAAAAAGCCAAAAATGTTGCGTTTGGGGTAGTAGAAAGAAAAGGAAGATAATTGACCCATACACTTCATTTTTAAGAACCTCTTTGTTACAAGGTTGAAAAAGAAAAATTGGTGCTTGAAGTGTTTGGAAGAAAGAAAGGCAATAGGGATATGCTCTTCACTCTTTGAGTGAATCAAATTCCCAAACTTGTTGGACTAAGTTCAATTTTTTTCTTTCCTATCTATGCTAGTTAATTAGATCTTTATAGGGCTTACCTCCCAAGAATTGTCTTACAAGGATGGTGAGAGGGAATGACCCAAAGTGAGAGATAATCTCTTTATCCGCAATATTATCTGGCCCACTATAAAAAAAAATGCACTCTTTCTTAATGGGTTGTAGTGACTAAATTGTGTGCAATTTATCTTCACTTCCTTGAGTATTCCTTTGGGATTGCGCAAAATTATACTTTTGTGCATATGGGAAGCCCGCAAGGGGATAAAAGAAATTGACATAGTTTAGAATGAAGGTGTTAATTAAATCCTTGATAAGTAGAAAGCCAAATCTAATTCTAGGTAGATTGTTTGGAATCTATTCTTGTGATATACTTGTTAAAATGACCGAGAACATACATGTAGTGTTGTTTTAGGGATATGCTACAAACTAGATGTGTGTGTTGCATTTTTATTTACTTTTTCAAGAAGTAATATCACCTGGTAGATTTGATCACAGCCTTAAACTTTTAAAAATCCAAAAAACTTTGAAAACAACTTTGATCTGCAAAGTTCCATGTATAACCATTTCAACGATGCCTATAGCAAGTTATGTGACACCTGCAACTTTGAAACGGTACCTGAAAACATTAAAACACCGCATAAGTCACTGCAAAGTGATGCTTGGAAGATTTACAAAAATGTCTACCAATAGCCAAACGCCACGTGCAAGCTGCAAAGTTCCGCATATAGATTTTCCAGTATACACCTATATAGTGCAAAGTCACACCTAAACTGCATCAAAGTGACGTCCAGAAACAAAGAAGGTCAAATAGGGGGAATTTCTTGAGGGTTTGGAAAGATTTTGAAGTCATATTTGGATACCCTTTTTGGAGTTATTTCTTTCTAGTGCAACAAATAGATCACATTCTTCAAAAACATGTATAATGATGAATCTATTTAGGAAATGAATCAACCCTATGGTGGAGAATAATTATCAAAATTAAGATAAAAATCTCCATAGGACTCAATATGATGAATTAACTAAAGATGACATATTGGAGGCATCCCAAGATCCCATATTTCTAGAAATAATGTACTTAATTTTGAAGAGGGATAAAGAAGCATAATTCTTAAATTCTTCTCAATTAGGAGTTACCCTTCCTCATAGTTATGATATATCAACATTAAAGAAGGATGAGGAAAAGAAAAAGGATACATCATCTAAAAATTCCATCATTAAGATCAATTTTTCCTTTTCTTTATGATGATGGGTCATCTGTATCTTCATCTTCTTCACAAAACAAAGCATTTAAGCACAACAAACCTATCTTGGGTCAAGGAAAATTTCATGGCCACCCTATTTTTGATCAAGATATTAAAGAGAATGAAGAGAAAGGTACCACTCTCAAGAAAGATCTAATGCACAAACCTCTATCTAGCAAGGTTTCTCCTATAGCCTTTACTCCTTTCATCCTTCATCCATCTCATAAAGCTTCACAACTATCCAAAATTCATGCATTAAAGAGAAATCCTAATGATGATACTTTCCACATTTACTATGTCTACCCTCAAGGGATACCTATAAAATAAACCCAAGCTAAGTTACATCTTGCTGCAAATTGTTTCCATGCTTCAAAGATCTTAGACCCTAAGCTATCATGTGCTACAATACCTATTCAAAAGGATTCTCCATCATTCCTCCAAATATTCCCCACACATATCAAAACATCTACCTTGTCCTTAGAAGTAGCTCCATGTCAAGAGAATAATCCAAAGAGAAAAGAAACAAATATCAATAAAGATCAAAATCAAGATTCTATACAATCCCCTCCCATATTTGATGAAGGTCCCATATCCATAGAATTTTGTGATGATCCCCTTGCACCCTTTCATTTCTTCCAAGAAGATATCTCTCCACCTCAAGAGTTACATATCTCTCCACTTCCAAAGCAAGATCAAGATATCCCTTCCACCATTCTAATGAACATATTGAACATCAAGAGAAAAGAACCCTCTCTAGACCATCCAAAGATGCTTGTCAAGATCAAAGTATCCCATCAACTCCTTTTCATACTCCTTCATATTCACCTTAAGCAACCATCATTCCTCCAAATTCATTGCATGATAATAAATCCCTTCAATAATCAGTTGATCCTATCAAAGTTTCTCCTATGAAATTTCTTCATGACCCTATTAGTATAAAAATAAATCTTGAAAATGAGATCCTGGGAAATATAACTCACTCCAAAGATATTGATATCCATTTCACATCTTATCTCCCTCCATTGAAACACAACTATATGCCTTCACCATCCTCCAAATCCATTTTAGGTTCCAATGTCTCAAAGCTAAAGTCTTCATCCCTTCCATACATATTGGGTCCATATATCCCTCCATCAACCATTTCTACCATCCCTAGTTCTTCATTCACTTACCGTACCATGTATCAAGATCAAAAAAGGCACACATACTTGAAGAATTTCAAAACACCAATCTATATGAACCCTCCATATCATTCCTATTCACCCATTATTCCCAAGTCTTTTGGAAGCAATTTGGATGTGCAACATAAAAATCAGAAATATAAGAATCCACATGTCTATAAAAATCACAATGTTCCATCTAATAAACTTGTGAATGAAAAGAAAAAGGAAAAATCCAAAATGCCGCAAAGGTCCACCAAGAAAAAATAAATATCCAAGAGACCATAGAGATCCACAAAACAAAAAGAAGAATCAAAGAAAAAGTGGGTTCCAAAATCTGTCATTGAAGAATGCATTCAAAAACATCACAAAAGAAAGAAAAATCAAAGACTATGTGGATTCCCAAGTCACTTTTAAAATACTTGCACACAAAATAAAAATCAAAGTTGACATTTAAGCTTCCAAAGGCTTCCATTCTATCTCTTTCTAAACTTTTTCCACTTTCCAAGTCTACTTTTGGTTCCTATATCCAAAAATCCACTATCTTAACTACATCCTTACCTCCATCCATTTTTCCTCCATTATTCCATCACTCTTCAAAGTGTGTGTCAACTTTTATCTTGCCAACATTTCCATCCACAACATACCTTCTTCTTATCCTCACATTCATTATCTAACACATACTTTCCATCCCTCTTATCCAATCTATAGCATAAAAACTTCATCACCATCTACCCTTATCCTCCATACGTGTCCTTTGACATCACCTTATCAATATATTTGAGAATCCTAGCCATATTCATTGTTTATAATAGCATATCTTTCAGAAAAGCATTGTCCAAAGATCCAGATGTTGGGGAAATTTTGAAAAATACAATATATATATATATATATATATATATATATATATTGAAAAAGAGAAAAGTACCTTGGTGAAAAACTGGTAAATGGGCCCCTTGGTAGAAAAAGTAAAGAGAAATCAATCCGTTCTATGGTTAAAACCACTTCTTCTGGCACCTTGGATAAGTACCATGATGAAAACTTGGAAAATAGGTATCATGTGTAATTCCTCCTTGCACTCTACACTTGGGGGAAAGTTTCATCTACACTATCCTTCATCTTCCTATCATTTATCTCACTTGCATCCATATTCCCTCTTTTACCTTTGGTCTTGACAGGGTTGAACATATCCATGAGCATCAAGTATCATGACACCATTATCCTTTCCATCAGCTTATTTACTTACTGCATCCATGCTACCTTATCATGATCTTGCTTCTCCCTAATCCATCTTCATTATTCCTAAGTAGTTTTTCCTTAATCCCACAACCATCCCCTCATAGCCTCCATCATCCCTTCATCCTGATCATGCTATCTTATCCATATCTTACCCAAATTGATCCATTGGTCTTGATCAGAAATGAAGAACATAAAATGCAAAAATTTGTTTTCAAAAAATTCTTGACATGTCCACTTTTTTTGACCACTCACTTTTATGACATTAGGTCATTATCCTACATGCTATCTAGCACAACATCATTGGATTTCATTTCTTATCCAAAAACATGCTTCACATTGCCATATCATTTTCCTTAGCTTGGGTAATCTTAAGGAGATGGTCCTACAGGTCATATTGGCATGCTTCATCCATCGTGGCTTTTCCATTTCTAATCCATCACCTTGCAAACCCATCCTTTATGTCCTATACCTTGCTAGACATTTGGGTAAAACCAATGTGATCTTGTTTGAGAGATGGTAAAATCCAGAAAAATCCAAAATCTCTTAAAAACATCAAAAAAATCTCTAAAAAATCAAAAATCCAAAAACATTAAAAAAATAAAAAAAAATAAAAAAATAAAAAAAACTTTTCCTAAAGTCTTTGAGCTACATTGTCACATACTAGGTTTCATTTTCTCAAGTTTTTCACATGATCTCATTTTTTACTTGGGGGCAAAGCATTGGTTTTGATACCAATAGATTCAATAAGGTTACTTTGTTGGTCACATATTAGAGGAGATTTTTAGAACTTTAGAGGGGAGACATTTGTGGAACCTTTGATGGATATCATTGTTCAAACTCAAAAATTTGATCTTGCAACTTGATCCTTGAGCTCCATGACCTTATTATCAGGATTAAAAATTGACAAAAACCTAAATGATCAAAATATCTAGAATTCTATTGAAAATATTGATACAATACAAAACACTTGAAGCTTTTGATGATATTCATTGCATTTTGTCATGTCTTTTTAGCTAATTGATGATGTTTCGTATAGATTGGTGATGATGAATATATGATATTTTCTTGACTTTGAGTGAGTAGAGGAAGATCCTTCAACTTGTGTGAATTAATCTAAGGACGTGGTCATCAAAGAACCATTGAGGAATTTCATATAGGAAGGAGGGTTAACCTTTATTTTTTTACATAAATGGATACCTTGGCTATTTAGATCTTCCATATCTTAATACCAAAATCTACTTGCAACATTGAATATGATGAAACCAATATTCATACTACCATAGTTGATTATTCAACTAGTGAGGGTTGTACTAAATTCTAAATGGCTAGAAAATCAATGAAAGCAGTATTCATATTATCATGATGTGGTCAGTGATGATTGTACTTGCTCCTAGTTCCACAATGCTCAATGTTGAAAATATATCTCTATGGCATTTCTTTCCCAAAAAGATAGTGACAATTAGTTGCATTGAATTTTCATGATAGATCAATTGCATGTTTAAAGGATTTTCCTTAACCAAGGGGGGTGAAAGTTAATCATGGTTACATCATCAAAGTCCTAATCAATGTCCTCAAATGTCTGATCTCATCAAATTGATCAATGCTACATTAAGGATATCATCAATATACATCTTCTCACCTAGGGGAAACCTCACCATCTCATCAACTATGGGAAACCTAATTATCTTCATTACCTATACCTACATTTGCACTTTAATCATATCAAATGATCCTATCTATTAGCCTCCCACCATTAATCATCCCATCAAAACCAATCAAATCGAATATAAATCAGTCAAATCATCAAATTGATCATTTCAAGTCAATCATTTATCCTATCATCCATTTTCTCATCTTGAGCACATCAAATTATCTAACTCTCGATCTTGATGATGGAAAGTCAATCCATTTGTTCATTTCTCTAGATCTTAAGAGTGAATTATTAGTTTATCCAATCAATCCATCAACCTACCTATCCTATATTATTGACATTAATACAACATCAACCAAGTGATTCTGACTGACATCAAGTGATATCTAATCATTATCAACACATCAATAACATTTTATCAATTATCAAATTCTCCCATGGCTTGGGCATGCTTTGTTGTAGGGAGCATCATCAATATTTTTCAGAAATGCAAACATATTGGATCTATTTTCTATCAATTTCATCATCTTTTCCATATGGAGATCAATCTATTTCATTTATGAGGGGGAATTATCATAGTATCAAATTAGGCTCTATATAATTATCATAATCTAGGGCATTGAAATTTCAAACATCATAAGTGGGGTATTCTGCACTCAATCAAATCAGTTTTGTATCAAGGCATTGCATCAGTTTCTTGTCAGGTTTTGCATTTGAATTTCATATTAGTTTAACAATTTTTGCATCAGGTTTTTGTATCAATCAACCAATCAAGCATTGAATCAGTGATCAGGACACACAAATTTCTTTAAATCAATACGCTTCGCACATAAATTCAAAGAGGGGTATTTGTAGACACCTAAAACTGGGCAGGTGTTCTATTATCAACCAAACCTGAAAATCTTAGCCAAATGCTCTAAATTTCCCCAAAATGGATCAAATAAATTCCAAATGGACATTTATGAATCAAATTGGACAAAATCAAGTTAAATAAAATGATTAAATAAATAATGACATCAAATGATCAAATATAAGTGTAAAGCAATTTAATCAAACTATATAATTAATTTTAATTAATTAATTGTATAGTTTAAATCAAAATTCAAATTGAACCTATTCCCCTACATGGATAATTTAATTAATCGATTGAATTCAATAAATCCTAATATCCCTCAACATGAATTTTACCAACCAATAAGAATTGAGAACACAAAGCACATAGATCACTCCTAATTCGCAATCTCAATCACTCATTTGGAACTTTAAATGTCAATCACTCAAATTTGTCCCTATGTCCAAACCTTTGAGACAAACATTTAAATCTTCCCCCATTTGAAACCATTTTAAATCCTCTCACTCAACCATGGCTTAATCATGATCAAGTAACTCTACCCCCTATAGTTTGGAAAATCTTATAAATAGAAGCCATTTTGAGAGCATAAAATATCCTAGAAATTTGAATGCAAAGCATCAAACCTCTTGTCATTTTCATAGAAAATTGAGCATAATTGAGAGATTATCATAGCATTTTAGCATTATGGAGATCATTTTGAGTTCATTTGGATCCAATATCATCATAATTTGAGAGAATTGAGCTATATTTAGGCATTTATCTTCATAAAATTCTTGTTCTACGACTGTCATTGATAGAGATTAAAGCTAAGAGATTTATCAACATGCTTAGATAGAGAGCCATGAGATTTTTATTGATTTAATTGTAATTATTAGCTTAAATTTCCATTATTATTCTATATAATTGTATTTAAATAAATTAATTTCATGAAGGTATAATTCCTTCACACACAATACTAACTTGTATTTACTTATTCCATTGTACTATCAACATCTTCCCTTATCTATAGAGCATCTATAATTTTCTCATGTTCTTCTGACAAAATTGACCACATATATTTATTAGAAGGTCTCCCATGATATCACAATAGCTTTATATTTTTTTCCATGATAAAATCTGAGTAGTGAATAATCTTCTTATGTGTTTCATAGTCTTTGAATGTAGGCGAACCAGTCTTCCTTGTTAGGTATTTTGTACCCATATGCCAACAATCACAATTGAACCTATAGGATAATTATAGGCATCATCATATTGTCTAGGTTTTAATAACTAATGTTTGGTCTAAACAAATCTAGACAACTAATACATTGTTTCATCTTAATTTTTCTTAGGTGCAACAACAACATACACATGTCCTGCAAATTAAAATAAAATGGCTAGTTGACACGTGAAAAAAACTTATAGAAAAATAAATTACCATAATAAACGTAGACCCATAATTATATTAAAATATAAAGTGACAATAAAAAATACAATTACCTTCTTGTGCAAGATCTGAAACACAATCATAATCCTTAGATGCAAATAATTGATCATTGTCTTCAAGTGTTGTTTCATATTGCTCATATGTTTTAGTAGGTGTCATGGACCTTTGTTTCCATTCTTTGACCCAATATTTTATCCTCGCATGCATCCCAATCACCTGGAATACAAAATTGACAAAAACATGCAAGCTATCTTGACCACAATGTCCATGTGCTTGCATTAGAACTTTTAAATTAATGTCATGACGCTGATCAAATAATTGTATCACAATCAAGTCTAGGTAGAATGTCATTTGATTTGATTAATGAAAATATTTTTTTAATTCTATATTTCTCGTTTGATCCTACAGATAATTTTGAACTGCAACATTACACAATAGCACGTGCATCTTTAAATTTGGCTCCATCCTCAAATTTTAATTTCTCTCTAGCCAAAATTCTTTTAACATATGCACAGGCTCCGTCATGTTCTCCTTTACCATGTCTAGCTTAAAAAAACTCCACATATGGGGTATATTGGTTTCCTTGTGAGCCCTACTAAGATAATAAAACATTCAAGCATTCTTGAATTGTCCCATACAATTAACTGACCATATGAAATGTTCTCTCATCTGGATTTCTCGTTGTCTTAAATTAATGTTTTTTTTTTCAAAACAATATTGAACTAACTCTGATGAATGCATCTGATTATCACTCAAATAGAAATGGTACTCCCTAACAATTTTTCTATCATCCTCTATACTATCATGTGCATGTCTATAAACAATATCAACAAACATAGCGACTTGTATTGAATTGTAGTACTATTTTTGAGTTTTCTCTTGTGGGGAAAGAGTATAGTTTCAAGTAAATTCAACTACTTATAGTATAGTGACAATTGGAAATGTATTTCTACATGTGCTAAATTGACCATCAAGCCATAGAGCATATTGAGATTCCTTCACATATTTAGGATTGATCTTACTCATGAATTCTGAAATGAATGTATGTAAACTAAGTTTTTGTGTTATTGTTTTGTATCACTTTCAAATTTTCCCATCTTCTAAAGGGTACTGAACATTCTTAAATATTTTAACATCCACTAATTTTTGGCCAAAATCATTTTCACTAGTTTCATGCATATAGCTGTTGGAAAGTGACAATGCAAGCAATTGTTATTTTGTCATTACTGTCAAACCTTAACTAGTGAGATTATTGTTATTTGTTTGAGTACCATATCTATTGTTGATGAAGAAGATTTAACAAGAAGAAAAAGTGAATGGTTGAGTTAAGGAAAATAAAAGGGTACTTGATCATTTGGCACTCTAGAAAATTAATTAGTTGTTTATCTTTCAAAGACAGTTTTTTCAGTTGTTTTGTGTCGAGCAAGTTTGGCTTGTGCCAAGCAAAGTTTCTTGTGCTGAGAAAAGTTTCTTGTGCCGAAAAAAGTTGTTCGTGATGAGAAAATTTATTCAATGCTGAGCACCATTGAAATTGCCAAGTGGAAATAGTGATGTTGGCCGACTTACAGTAATTGGATTAATGATGAGATTTAAGATCTCTGGCCAAATTAGTTATTTTTATTGGGATATGTAATGTTAATTATAGATTGATCCACGCCATTTATGTATGGGTAACAAAAATTAATGCATGGTTTCAAGATTTAATTAGAGACTACTTTGGAGAAGTAAATTTAATGCAAAGATGGAATGATCCGTTGGATCTGAACTAACCTAAGATCTACGATCTAGTTTAAGCGGAAAAATATTTATCTAACCTAAACATAGAGGTATATGATAACCTCAAGGGGTTATTTGTTTAGTATGCAAGAGGTGTGCTGCTGAATGTGAAGTGGATGTGTATGCAAGAGGTTTTCATAGTTGATTTAATGTTTGACATGATCTAGCATAAAAGGCTGAATACAGAAGTAGAGAGTTGCATGTGTGATTGCTTGAAAGATTTCCAAGAAGATCAGAAGGTTGAAATGACAATGCAGGCTATCTAGTAAGTTAACATCAGAGCTGTAATTGGATCTAAATTTGCAAAGTAAGTTGTATGCATCAGATCATAATTTCTGATTATTTTCTAACCATTGTATCAGTTAAAATCCTTTAACAAGGTTGACCTAAAATTCATTTGTATAAATCCTCTAACAAGGTGACATTTAGGTGGAATGTTCTAAGTCCTCTAACAAGGTCACTACTGATAGGGTGATTCAATCCTTTAACCAGGTCACACCTAGAAGTGTGTTATTGTAACAGGGTTGGCTCCTCATAGAGCTCACTTCAGAAGAGTGAAAACTTGGTAGCATGTTACTGGTGGTTTTTTTCCACATTGGGTTTCCACGTTAAATACTTGTGTCAACTTTTATGAATGCTTATGGTTTGTTTTACTGTTATGTTTCTACAAGCTAATTTCAATTGATAGTAAACTGCATGGTTAAGTTGTTGACATATTCTACTGCTACCGAGTAGATCTGAAATATAGAAAGTTTTTATTTGCTACATCTAGACCTGAGGATAACTAATTCACCCCTCCCCTCTCAGTTATTCTAAATTCATTCTAACAAATGGTATCAGAGCTTTGGTCTCCTCAAAATAGTTTGAAGGTACTTGGAGTGAAAAGATCAAGATGTATAAGAAGGAGGTTCCTAAGATGAACAAAGATAACTTCCCTGCATGGTAGAGTTTGATGAAACTACATTTAGCTATTATTGGAGATGATGCTAAGAGACTTATTAAAAATGCCTATGTACCACCTATTGCTCCTCTCATAGTTGCACAACTAAAAGAAAAGTAGGAGCACAATCAGGCAATGTTGGAGATCACCTCCTCATTGAGCTATTTAGAGTTTGATGAGATAAAAATGCAAGAAGGTGAAAATTTTATTCAGTACTATGGTAGAGTAAAAGAAGTTGCAAATGCCATTAGAGGGGCTAATGGAAAAATTGATGAGAACACCATTATGAGCAAGGTACTGAGAACTTTACTTCCTGTATATGATGTTAGAGTTTCTGTAATTCAAGAATTGAGATGTACTCCTAACAATAATCTGAATATCGAAAATCTTATAAGCAAACTCACTGTATTTGAAATTTCAAATTATGATAACTATAATCCACAAGGGATTGATTCTACTTTTAGATCACAGCTGGTTCTCAATAAATCTAAGAAATGAAAGAAACATGTGGACAGTGATAGTGACACTTCTGATGATGATCTTGAAGAACTTGAAGCACTTATGGCAAAAAGGATTTCCAGAGGAAAAGGAAAATACAGAGGTAAACTTCCTATTATTTATTTTTCATGCAATAAAGTTGGTCATATAGCTGCTAGATGTCCTGACAAAAATGAAAAAGATGAATTAAGAAGGGACAACAAATACAAAGAATACAAAGACATAAAGGATGACCGAGACTTTAGGAAATATAAGGACTACAAAGACAAAGGTAAGAAATCTTGTTATATTGCTGAAGAAACTTCTAACAATGACACTGATAATTCTAATGACATTGATATAGAAGTTGTTTATGTTGCAATGAAAGAAGATTCTGATGATGATGAGAAAACTGCACTAATCTCTTATATGAGTAAAAATGATCATTGGATCATTGACAATGGTTTTTCCCATCATATGACTGGTGACAAAGATAAGTTTGAAACCCTAAACCAATGTAAAGGAGGATATGTAAAATTTGGTAATGATGCACCATGTCTTATCAAAGGTAAAGGATTGATTGACTTGACCGACAAAATTAGATGTGATGATGTGTATTGGGTTGATGATCTTAAATATAATTTGCTGAGTGTTGCACAGCTAAACACTTCTAGTTACAAAGTTGAATTCCATCACAGAAAAGCTAAGATCTATGATTCTACTGGAGAATCAGTTGGAAGTGGTGATCAGACTATAGGTAACTTATTTTATCTGGATTTATCTAAAGAAACATGTTTGTTTGCACATATCAATGATGTTTGGTTATGGTATAAGAGGTTGTTTCAGGTGAAATTTGATAACTTGGTCAGCATAAGTAAATTGAAAAAGGTTAGAGGGCTACCTAAGTTAAAGAAACCTGAGAATGCTATGTGTAAACAATGTCAACTAGGAAAGATGACTAAGTCTAGTTTCAAAAATAAAACACACATATCAAAGGAAATTCTAGAATTGGTCCATACTGATCTCTGTGGTCCCAATGGAAAAATAAGCTATTGTGGTGCTAGATACCTTATTCTATTTGTTGATGACTATTCAAGGATGATGATTGTAATGTTTCTCAAGGAAAATTCTGATGCATTCTAGTTCTTTAAATGGTACTTAGCTAAAGTTGAAAAGGAAACAGGAAAAAGTTTGAAATGCTTAAGATCTGACAGAGGTGGAGATTTTATTTCTAATGACTTTAACAGGTTCTATAATGACTGGGGCATAAAGAGATAGATGTCTGCACCCAAGACTCCTCCACAAAATGTTATTGTTGAATGAAGGAACAGATCTACCATGGACTATGCAAGAACACTAAAGATGGAGAAAAATGTTGCACAAAAATATTGGAAAGAATCTGTAAGTACTCTAGTCTATACACTGAATAGAGTTCAAGTCAAGAAACGTACAGATGCTACACCTTATGAACTTTGGTATGGTTATGCACCTAGTGTAAAGTATTTTAAAGTAATTGGAAGCAAATGTTTTATACTAAAAGACAAAAAAAATGGAAAAATAGATGCTAAAGGTGAAGAAGGCATATTCCTTGATTATTCAATGAAAAGCAAAGCATACAAATGTTTGAATTCTAATACTAACAAAATTGTTGAAAGTGAAAATGTAAGAATTGATGAGTTTGCAAAAAGAAATGAAGCTAAAAGTACACAAGAGCCTGAAAGCTACAGATCATTCATATATCTGGATGAGGAAGATTCTAATTCACTACTTGAGACTACTGTTGAGCAACAACATGCACCTCCCGAGTCATAGAGTGGAGTTGTCGAGCAACTAGAAGAGAATGTTGAGCTATCTGATGGAGATGCCGAGTCACAAAATCAACCAGAATTGAATACAAATAATGAACCTAAAGAAAGAACTGAGCCTACCCTAGCAAAATATGTGAGAAGAAATCACAATTCTAATCAAATCATTGGATCAAAGGATTTTTTTGTCATGACAAGAAGTAAGTTGAAAAATGGCACATGTATGTTATGTGAATTTGAGCCCAAAACAGTGAAAGATGCTTTAGAAAATGAAGATTGGATACAAGCAATGAATGAGGAAATTGAACAAATTGAGAAGAACAAAACTTGGACACTTGTACCT